>JARFJB010002117.1:632500-1187500 GCA_036346205.1 Vesta saturnalis
ACTTCTAATATTCTGCCTATTCTGCATTTGCATATTCTATGCATTGATTATTATGCCCCTACATGTTTTTTTTTAATTTTGAATAAATACCCGTATAATATCGACTTTTTCAAATTTCATAATAACTAAATTTTCTTTCTTCGATATTTTAGGCTAGAATTAAGATCTCGAGATGCAGTTTTCACTAACCTATTTAGGGATGATTTCATCTCATTTTTATGAAAAAAAGTCATATTGTTGCATTTAATTTTTTAGAGAATGTTGCAATTTTCTTATATTATATATCAAAAACGTGCTATAGCGGCATTACTAGAAATTAGACATATTACAGGTAAGATGGATTTGATGGAGCAATAAATGCTCTTTCCAACGAGACTAAGTTTATTAAAATCAGTTCAGTCGTTTAGGAATTCCAGCTGTTTATTTAAAAAATCACTGAATCACCCCCGACCACTTTATTTGAATAGATACGTCAAACAAAAATTACTCCAATAAAGCTGAGCTTTAAAAAGCATATAATTTTTTGGTACATTTACTAGGTGGATTTCAGTAAAAAATCACTTTAAAAGTTTAGGATGGTGGTTACGCCCCCTGGGGGTCATCTTGAAAATTGGAAAATATTTTCGACGGTATTTTTTTGGCCACTTTAGTAATAACATTTTTTACCGCAACTCCACGACGAATAGTTTCAGAGAAACAGCACTTTCATTCTTATCTGGCCACCCGGTAGGTATTTAATACTTTGTATCTAAGCTTGTTTTCATTTCTCCTGGAGCTGATAAGATTTTGGGAGAAATTCAGCGGAGTAGAGGGGGGTTTATTAGGAACTGTTTTTGATTTTTATCAAATATTTATGAAACACCTGCATATTTCAAAAATATAAAAATATCAATATATAGACCTCAATCATACAGATTAATTATGTTCTATGCAATTTTTTGATACGAAGCGTAATTTAGCGGCAAAAAAATTCCTAAGCTACAATTTAAGTGTTAGCGATTCGTTTTATAAAAAAAAGTGTAGACATATTTTTTAAAGAAAATTTAATTTTACATAACTTTGTGTAAAGTGATATAAATGTAAAAATGAAATAAGTATAATTGAAAATGCTGAAGCTGCATTACCGATATTTTTATAAAAGCGGACGGCTCTTTGGAATTTGTTTAAAGTTAGCATCTAGATGTCTATTAACCTCTATTGACTATGTTTCAAACACAAAATATATTTGAAATTACTTTTTTTTGCAACACATTACATTACATAACATTTTGGGGTTAACAATTCGTATTCCCTTATCCAATACCTTACGAGTATTTTACGACTATTGTGTTAATTAATTTATGTACTATCAACATGTAATGTCAAGTTTTACGACATTTAATGACATATCGTAATGTCTTACTTTACCGCACTCGTGCGGTAAAGTATCACTTTACCGCAGTAAAGTAAAAGTGAGAATAAAATAATTACTAAAATAAAATATAATAAAATTTAATAAACTGTTTATTATAAACATTAATAATAAAATTCTTGCAATCAGAAATCTTTAAACCAGATGTAAAGGCTAACGTTGTCCACAGAATTGACAATCTGAGTTTGATTCAACTTTACAATGACAATTATATAATGCGCCTGCTTGTATAATATATTTAGCTGATTTAATTACATATTTCTTTATATAATTAACAGTGTGGATAGTAGATAAAACGTTGTATGATGTTCGTATCGTAATTTCATATTACGATACTTAAATCGTAAATAACTATTACAGGGTTCATTTCGGATTAATTGCTTTTAAGTGGATAATTTAATTTCTATATTTTGGTTTTAATACTAAAGAAACGTTTTCCCGTACGATGCGCTTAACCAAACACAATTTATACGTAATATTATATTTTTTACAATTAATGTTTAAATTTGAAATACGTATGATTTATCGTTAGGAAATTCTCGTACATACTAACATACATCACGCGCACACGCACACGCGCAAGCACAGCTCACACCGACACCGCGCACGAACCCATACACACCCACACATACAATCATAGCCGATCTCGATGAAACTTTGCCAACTTCCGTAAAAGTTAATAAATCAATTGAGTGACAGTGAAAAAAATGTCGATTGCATTATCTTCTATACCTACCTACCTGGAGGGTAAAAATAATATGAAACACGCGTGTTACAATGTTTTATTGTAATATGAGTATCTTGCACAATAAAAACCTTGTAACACTTGTTTTTCAATACAGGTACAGTATAGGTACGGCTCGTTAAATTATTTGCATCACCTCGTTCAGTAAATAAATGTCCATCCAGCTCCGCCGCATAAAATTTCATATTTACTCCTATAACACCATAATCTATTTCTTTTGCTTATCAATGTTTTTATCTTCTGTCATAAAACTAAAATTCATTTGACTAATAACTACAATCCTGCAATTCAAACCGAAAACAAATGAAAAATCGAGTTGCCTGACCGCGGTTTAATTATCCATAAGTGTAACACTGATCAGCTATTAACATACTATAGAATTAATGAAATAAATTCGTCGCCCCTATTCAAGTTATTAATAAAACACAAGGTTATCATAGATAATGTATATTACTTGATTAACTTTATAGTATCTTTATTATGTTGGTACTTAAAATAACAAGTTCTAATATTGGAACAGCAGCTTGGAAAGCTTTTATAGGTATTACCATGGATTGATTTATTAATGTATAAAGAACCATTATTAACTACAAACATTGTAACAAAATTAAATTCATACCTTAACTTCAAATTTAGGCAAATAAAAAAATTTGTCACTGTATAATTATGAGTTTATTAACCCATAGATTACGAAGACAAATATGACCTATTTACCTAACTAATTTAATTTTTAAAATTAACACAAGCTTTCGAATTTATTTAAATAATGCCCGAAAATAGAGAAAAATTTTAAAACATATTATTACCTTCCAACCTACATATACATATGTAGGTACAGAAGGTTATACAATCGACTTTCTTTTAACAATCGCTAAATCGATTTATTAGCTCATTTTACAACTTTTGGCCAAGTTTCGCCAAGATCGGCCAACATGTCTGGATGTCTGGGGGGGGGGATGTGTGTATGGATGTATGTTAGTATACACGATAACACCAGAACGAAAATACCTCGGTACTTAAAATTTTGTGTTTAAGCTTGTTTTCATTTGGCTTAGAGCTGATTAGATTTTAGGACAAATCCAGCGGCGGATAAAGGCGGTTTATTAGGGGCACTTTTTGGTTTTTATCGAATATTTCTAAAACAGATATAAAAATACCTAGATGTAGACCTTAAACATATCGATTAATTATGTTCTATGCAATTTTTTTAATATGACGCGTAATTTAGCGGCCTAAGGTAGAATTTAACTGTTAGTTCAAATTTTTTCATTATCTAAATAATGATTCATTTTATAAGAAAAAGTGTATACGTATTTTGTAAAGAAAATTTTTTTTACACAAAGGAGGGGGTACGTTTTATATGTAAAATACCTTTCGGTCAGAATTTAACCAAATTTTGATATGTTCTAGAAATTGACCAATTGATCAAATGTCTTCATTGCCCGAAAGCTCAAAGCTCAACAGTTTTTGATATACAGGGTCTGCAATATCACTATTTGATACTTTCAATATATCGTAAAATGGACATTTTTGCCAATATTAACGCAAAACTTAGTGGAATGTTATTTTTTGTGCTACTGGTTACAACCTTTTCTTTACTTTCATTGTTTTTGTACATACACCTGATATATAGGGTGAGACCAAATATATGTATCTGAAAAGAATTATACGGTGGTATTGTTTTGATATTTTGGTGAATGGAAGTTAACATATATATATATATATATATATATATATATATATATATATATATATATATATATATATATATATATATATATATATGCCCATTTAAATTATTATTGCAAGTTAAGTCCCCTAGACGTCCGTTATACAGAGTGTTTCATTCCTTTAATAGATTTAATTGAGTATTAGTATACTTCCTAGTTAATTTTCTGATAACTTAATTGAAATGTCTATATTAAAATAAACTATTTGCTAGCTGTATATACCTACATAATATTCACGATGCGTTTATACTGATACTGGGTGTCCAAGTACAAAGGACAAAAGCGATATCTTAAACTTCATATAGGTACGGAAAAAACCGTTAACATAAAAAATCCCTTGCAATTGGATGTCGTTGCGAAATACAAAGCTTTTGAAGATTGACAGATAGGAAGGTAAGATGTGCTTCATTTATTATGCTCACTATTTTCTAATAAAGTTTTCAGTAGATTCTTTTGATAAAGAAGGCGCTTGTCGAAGTTCATCTTTATTTTGTAAAATTAAGAAAAGAAAATTCTTTAAGATACTAGTGTCTTCACTGTTCACACCATCGACAGACCGGTTTCGCAGGTCTACCTCCATCATCACTACCACTTTGTACAGTCATTGGAAATAAATGTTTATGTAGAAACGTTAATGAACGTATTTTAATATATTAAAAATATCTAAGCTTAATAAGATATCAGTTAACTGAACTGATGAGGCAGAAAACAGTAAATAATTTTTGGTCTTGATAGAATCATTGTCATAGAAATCAAAAAGTTGCATAATCAAATGTTAAATGTCTATCACCTCCACATTATTTGCATTTAGTGTATGATTTAAAACATTTGTAGAAGGATATTTGATTAGTTCTTGACACCTAGCGTATCCTAAAAACAAGAACAAGTACCTCAAGTTCTGGCACCAGTCTTGCAGGTACCTAATATTGGGTGAGGTTCTTCTTCCTCATTATTCGGCACAAAGGCAATCCACAACTGGTAACGAGTAGCATTTCTGAGGCGTGAATATATCCTTACCCGTATAAAACCGGGTTCGTAGTTTTCATCAAATTGATATTGAACCTGGCGGTCCTCTATTTCATTGTCCTGTATATAAGAAGGAGCAAGCTTTAATTGAAAAATACCTATAGTTAACTCTTTAAGATAGTAATGTCACAAACGTGGGAATGAGGGAACGATAATTTCATTTGAATCAACCCATCTGCCCCTTCTAGCGCGTAAGTTTTCCTCCTCAACCCTGGCTTGAACAACATTTGGCTCTTGAACTTTTTGAAGAATATTTTCAGCTAGCTCAATAGTAGCATCTTGCATTAAAATGGGTGGAAAATATTTACTTATAATTGCTCCAGCAATTTTAAGAAAATCAGCAATATTACAAATGTGTTGTGTTTTTATCTCAAAGCTAAACAATTTAAAAATTGATTTTAAGTGCCCATTGCGTGCTTCTACGATCCACCTGGTTTTCGCAACGAGACGACTATCATTAGCCTCTTCTGTGGATAACTGTAGCTGACCTCTGGGCAAAAAGGCTGCATTTTAAAATTAATACCTAATCTATTTAAAGCTGGAATAGCATCCAAGTACCCGCGGTCGAGAATGAAAATATCTCCTTCATTAAACCATTCACGCATTCCATTCACATCTCTATTAAATTCACTTATAAGTATGTTAGCATCGTTGTTTTCAGAATTTGAGAAATATGGCCCTTGAATGTCTAGAATAAATCCGCTCGGGGCAACAAGCGGAGATGGCTTGATAAGATGTTTACCCTTATAAGTACAGTAGGACTGTCGCAACACTTTAAAACAAGAACTTTTCTCTATTTCTAGATAAGTACAGTCATTATACGCTATAACTTGAGGCCGATCCAGGTTTTGATTATATAAACGATTTGCAAAAGGAGTTACGTGATTTTCGATGTAGCTGTCTCTAGTTGTAGCAGTAAATCCAATATTTTGTGGTACAAATCTTGCAGAAAGAGATTGTCTAACTAGAGATATAACTAAACTGGCTTGTTGTCTTGTGGAATAATTAAAATAACCGCTAAAAACTATCACTAAGACCTTGTCGTAACTTCAGGAATGCTAAGAGATCTTTTTTACTTACATATCTCAAAGAATTTCCTATTCTAACGGGGTCACAAAAGTTGAAAAGATTATTAAATTGATCTTTGGTTATAGGAGAAGCTGCTTTAAATTGAGAATCTGTGAAGTTATTTTCGTCTTCGTAAGCCGTGTGGTAGCTTTTTTTCTTAATCTCCTTACGTAATTCTTGTAAAAAAATTTAAATCCCATTACCTGCTAATAATGGCCGATTTACATATCGTAACACAGGGAGCAGAAACTCAAACAGATTACCATTCTCATCCAAATGAATATTACAGCAGTACGTATTTTCTCTCAACAAAAATATTAATTCTACCTTTCATGGATATTTTATGTATATCATTCCCATCGTTACAAATGCAGCATAAGTGAGTTGACCTTTGTAGCACATTTAATCTCAAACAATTTGGGTTATTGTCTATTGCTTGAATTTCCCTTACAATAGAAATATTGCAAACATGGCAGATTCGAGTTTCTTCTATTATGACCCGCTCTGGTAGATTTACTTCGCGGCGACGCGCAATCACAATTTCCTGCTTTCTTGCATTTACCTCACCACTTATTTTCACCATAACCCTAGGAACTAAAGCATTTCCACAAGCAAAACATCGAATTCGATTCATTTTTCACACAAACTCTTCAAGATTTTAATTCAAAAAGTAGATTTGCAACTAAGCATTAACAATATCACTTAATTAGTGGATTAATTTTTGACGTTTCTTAGCCACCTACTATATTGTTGTTATTTTATAAGTTTGGAAATAGAAAAACATAATAATTGTAGTATGAAAAACGGAAAGAAAAGTGCAAAATCAGAAAAAAATCTAGTTGTACGAATAAAAGCAGAAGAAAAAGCGCAATACCACATTACGGTTTTGGTTTAAACGAATAAGTAAATACTAAATATAAAATAGTGAGCATAATAAATGAAGCACATCTAACCTTTCTATCTGTCAATCTTCAAAAGCTTTGTATTTCGCAACGACATCCAATTGCAAGGGATTTTTTATGTTAACGGTTTTTTCCGTACCTATATGAAGTTTAAGGTATCGCTTTGGTCCTTTGTACTTGGACACCCAGTATCAGTATAAACACATCGTGACTATTATGTAGGTATATACAGTTAGCAAATAGTTTATTTTAATATAGACATTTCAATTAAGTTATCAGAAAATTAACTAGGAAGTATAACAATACTCAATTAAATCTATTAAAGAAATGAAACACTGTCTAACGGACGTCTAGGGAACTTAACTTGCAATAATAATTTAAATGGACATATATATATATATATATATATATATATATATATATATATATATATATATATATATATATATATATATAATGTTAATTTTCATTCACCAAAATATCAAAACAATACCACCGTATAATTCTTTTCAGATACATATATTTGGTCTCACCCTATATATCAGGTGTATGTAAAAAATAATGAAAGTAAAGAAATGGTTGTAACCATTAGCACAAAAAAATAACAGTCCACTAAGTTTTGCGTTAATATTGGCAAAAATGTCCATTTTATGATATATTGAATGTATCAAATAGTGATATTGCAGGCCCTGTATATCAAAAACTGTTGAGCTTTGAGCTTTCGGGCAATGAAGACATTTGATCAATTGGCCAAGTTCTAGAACATATCAAAATTTGGTTAAATTCTGACCGAAAGGTATTTTACATTTAAAACGTGCCCCCTCCTTTCTTTACAAAGTTTTTTAATGTAAATTTAAAAATTAAATAAATATGAGTGAAAATGATGAAGCTGTATTATCAATATTTTTATAGAAGTGGGCGGCTTTGGATTTTTTTTTACGTTAACATGTATTTATGTCTATGTATGGCACGCAATTTTACTATTTAATAACAAACTTTTTAAACATAAAAATAATAATACAGACCTTATTTAAAATAAAAATGTAAATATATTAAAAACATTACTATTATGTCTGCTCATAAAATTAATTAATTAAATTTATGTCTACACATAAAATTAATTTGAAATTCACATGTGAGGATAGGTAAAATACTGAATTATAATTATGTCTACACATAAATTTAATTCATTTTTATTATTACTCGAAATAATAATAATGTATTTTTACTATGTTGCGTCATAAAAATAATACAAAACGCTGTTTTGCTGAACTAAACCGAATGTTATAACTATTACATGTTGTAGTGTAAGAAAAATTTATAACTGGAATAGTTTATAATTAGTTTATTTACTGAATTATTTTTATGCCACTAAATAATTTTAATATGTCTTAGTAATTAGTATTATGCCTGGACATAAATGAAATTTTGAATTATTATTTTATTAAAAAGTAATATTAAATATATGCCATTTGCAATTATGTTATGACATAATAGTAATACGATGAGTGTAAGTTTCCTAACAACATACTTCTTATTTTAAATTATTATTATGTACATAATGTTAATTTTAGAATTAATATTATGTACATAATTTTAATTCCCTAATTTTTAATAAATATGACATTTTAAGTTTTGAATTATTATGCGCCAAACATACCTGCGCAGCATTGAATTAAAATTATGCACATAATTTTAATTTTCAAATTATTATTATGTACATAATTTTTATTCTGAATTATTACTATCTACATCACAATAATTTCTGAAGAGTAATTCGAATATTATTTAGTAGAATGAGTTATTTTCTTTAACTATAACTTTAATTCGTGTATTTACTATTATGTAATCACATAATAATAAATGCAGAACTAAAATTATGACTAGCCTGAATAATAATTTTGTTAATTTTTATTATATCATGACAAAAATTTATTTTATTTTATTTTGCCACCATAATGTTCTTTATTTTATTTTGCCACCATAATGTTCTTTATACGCCTCCAAATGCGGGCGTAATGTGGTCTTTATAGCACGGAAATGTCATTGATGCTAAGCAGCATGATTGACAGCAAAAACATGACATGATATATAATAGCAATATCACAGTATCTTAGTAACAACAAATTAGCCTACTGTCGATTTTATTTCACTGCATTTGCATTTAAAAACTTGCCGAAAATACTGAATCTTTTAAAATTTTGTTCCAATTTCATGGTGAAAAATAAAATAAAACATTAGTATACCACGGCATAATTGTAGATTATGGCTCTCAGGAATATAAAAGCCCTCCGCTTCGCGTCGGGATTTTAACATTCCCTCGAGCCATAATCTTCTGATTATGCCCTTAATACATAAATATCTATAATGTGAGTGAATTTGAATGAAGTTTTAAACGTCATTCTGACATAGATTATTGTTTTTGTTTCTACAATGTTGCGCTGTTTTCGTTATGAACGTATTAAAAGGGGTTGTATAGTTATCATAAAAAAATTGAAATTCAAGCTATTTCATTTCTTTTAATTTAAGTTAGCATCTAGATGTCTATTAACCTCTGTCCGTCGTGAAGTTTTAAATGTCTGTTTGACATACGAAGGCTGTCCAGAAAGTAACAGACATTTTTGAATAACACATTAACAATGTGAAAGAAACAATTTTTATTATATACATTTTGAAGGTAAACTCTTTGCTATTTTTCTACATAATCGCCATTTAAATTAAGGCATTTATTATAACGTGGTACAAGCTTTTCAATACCCTCTCTGTAGAAATCTTCCGCCTGCGAGTTCAACCACTGGTTTAAACCGGCATGCAGTTCAGAGTCAGTGTCAAAGCGTTGCCTAGCGAGCCACGTCTTCATCGCTGGGAACAGGTGTTAGTCGCTTGGCGCCAAATCCAGGCTGTACGGCGGATGATTGAAAACATCCCATCCAAAACCATCCAAGAGCTCTTGGCTGCGATTGGCCGTGTATGGGCGAGCATTGTCGTGGAAAAACAAAACACTCCACTATAAACAAAGTACGATAGGCACGATGTGCAGGCTACCACGGCTGGTTGCGTACTGAGTGTAGGAACACTCCGACGCCAAAATGGCGGCGCTAGCCCGGCCCACTGCCGCGCAAGTGCAAAACGTCTGTTACTTTCTGGAAAACCCTCGTAGATTATTGTTTTTGAGTTGCCTATTTTCGTAATTAACTTATAAATGAGGTTGCATAATTATCCTAAAAAGCATTTTGTTAAAATTATTTCATTTCTTTTCATTTCCATTTTGTAGGTTGGAAGGTCGTGTGGTGTTCCACACCAGATATTTACAATCATAGTGCAAGATTCCATAAGCTATACCATATCAAGAACAATTATTGCCTTTTTTCCATCGCCTGAAGAATCTTTCAGTCTTTTTGAAATATAAAAACTCTAAATATGCACTTTCCTCTCTTAAACATAGAAAAGCAAATGGTTTTGATAGTATTTACTCAGAATTCGTCAAACATCTTTGCAAATATGAAATGGTTACCATCTTTCTTTTTTTGTTCTCGGATCAACCCGCCTTAGTTTAGGCAAGTGTATATTAAAACCTGGAAAAAATAATGACGAAGCTACAAGCTGTGCTAGGGGTACACCGCTATACCATGTAGACCTCCTCGTGACCATAGCACAAGCAACTATTTTGCTCGTTTGAATGATTAATGGATGACAAGTTTGGGGTAGAGTCCCTAAATATTAAGGTTAGTTTATGTGTTGTAGTCATTGATCTCCACTACTTAATAGGACACAAAATAGAAGTGGAACAAAACCTGGACTTGATTATGCAACTTACACTGCAGATGGTGGGTCCATCTGATTTTGAAGCGCATATTTTGGTATGAAAAAAGTCCAGATGCATCATTCCTTATCATTGATTCTTTGCCAAAAATAGTTGACGAAGCAACGGAAAATTTCTTACTCGGGTTATAGCGATTTCATAAATGAAGAGGACATAATCTTTTTGAACATCAACGAAAGTTTATTTTCAATAGTCATATAATGAAATATAATGTGTAGTATTCCTTTGCATAATGAGATATTTTGATTTAAAAGATGGTTATAACCCATTGTTTTCCGAGTATACTTAGGTTTCAATGTTTCTTCGAGTGTAAGATAACCCAGTGTTACACGATCAAACCGCACTAGGGTGCTGTAGTGCTCATAAAATAAACGGGGGATTGCGGTAAGACATAAAATAGCCGAACATGAACTTCAAACAGCACTTACAATAAAACAAAACTCAAAATCGGGGGAACGTGTCTTTAGAACACCGCCACGATCTAAAATTATCTGGAAAGTTATGTTAAGCTGAGAAGTTAATCTTGTGAGATCGTGAATACTTTGCATGTGTTTTTACTTCTACATTTCCGTCTTTTAAATCTGAAATCTGACCAGGATACATGGTTCCAAAATAATCTACCAAGACATAATCGTCTTTTATAACTAAGATGGGATCATGTAAGTGTTCATCCGACTCAGAATCATCAACACTGTATTTGTCGCTGCATTCGCTGTCATCAGAACTAGAACTTTCGTCTTCTTCAACTTTTTTTGCTTCTTTTTTTCACGGGATTTCTGGACAGAGGGGCCTGCGTTATTTGACGATGTTGCCCTACTCGTACTTAGTTCTTGTTGTTTTGCCTTTTTGTCTGCAGCTTGTTGCTTTTTTACCTGAAATTCTAACTTTTTTTTGGCCTTCTCACCATCTGCTTTGAATCGCTCATTTCTCTTTTCAATTGCTTCTTGTTAGGTAAGGATATCTGCTCTTGTACAAAATCTAATTTGGATTTGACGTATTTTTCTTTTTAGAATTAAATATTTCGATGATCATATTCTCAAAACTTTCCTTCACGGAATTGTTTAAAAAACGGGTGATATGTCTTGCATTCAATCAGCAGTTGTAGTTTAGGAGCAGGCTGAAGGTTCACTTTGCGGTTCAATGCCAATATGAACAATGGAATTTGACAGGGAGGAGTGTCTGGTGTTTTCCCGGCTGTCCAGTTCAGCTAAGCTGCTCAATTCAGCCGCACAGTTCAATTCTGCTGGTTTATTTGCGGGAATGTTTTATAAAGGTTTAGCGATAGATCTTCTTTGTTGAGCCAGGTAGTATGCTGCCAGGTAATTTGGTTTGAATTTACAGTTTAGTTCATTTTTCTCAGGACTTTTTAAATCATGGTTATATATTCCTGTACCTTTGAAACCATTTAAAATATTAATTACGGGCGTTTCATCATAAACAGCAGTCAAAATTTGAACGAAATCTTTTTGGGGAATTTTTCTTCTATGATGCTCTCTTTGCCATTGGGTTAGTTTTCTATCCCAGGCGGTCTTTATCCTTTGAAACAGAGCTACGTCCAGAGGTTGAAGGACATGGTTCATGTGAGGCGGTAGTTTTATAGAATTATGTTACTTTCTACTACAATAAGTTCCAAAGTGATATGGCTGACGTGGCTATCAAAAAGTAAATTAGAAGGTATGTTGGGTAAAACAACTTTTTTAAATCACATACAAAAAATTTCCCCATCCAACCAACCTTGTCTTGTGGCGGCATCTGCTACACTACGATTTTCGTCACTGCCCCGACTCTCCAATATACTCTTGCCTTTGAATACACATACTATTGGAGGTTTTTCTCCAGCGGCTAACAGTGATTAAAACTGTGGTGTTTTTACGTCCACCGGAGCTAATAGTTCTAGTACAAGGTACTCCTTTGGCGCCAACCACCTTTGTTATACAGGGATCTTTTGAAAAGGATTCTCGCCGCAATTATAGAAGCGCTAGGTTTAGCTTCTAAATTATTTTCTGTTACAACTTTCTCTAATAAACCGAAAGAGCCAAATATTGTAAATGGATTAACAGACGACATCCTCAGACACTCTACACCTTTTTTTTTACTTATAGTATTCCCGAACAGGCTAAGATTTCCCTAATGTGCTAAAGAGCACTGGGAGGGTTTAGGAATATTGTTAGGTTGCCGAGAAATGTTTATGAATGGCTATCTTAAATTCACTTAAGTCAAAGTTTCGAGGAAAACAGTAACTGAGTAGTGCATTCCATTTCGTTTAGAGTGACAAGATGGAATTTTGAGGGCGTAAGTATGGTGTGAATGGGCAAACCGAGTGTTCCTAGCGAAGATGTCCTGCGAAGGTATTAAGGAATGTATTTCTGAGGCACACTTGCCATGGTAATAGCGGTAGAACAAGGAAAGAACCGAAACTACTCTTCTATGCTTAAGATACTGTAGGTCAGAAGTCAGAGACGAGTCATTTATAAGCCTTATATCTCTTTTTGGATGCGGTTTACCATATCAAGGACGTATTCGGGAGCACTGACCAGAGGTTGGAATTGTATTCCAGATGACGTCGAATTTGATCCTTATACAGCAAAAAAAGTTGTTTCGATGTGAAGTACTATTTAGATCTGTATAGAAAGCCCAGTTTACGGGCAGTTGTTTTGCTGGCTGGCAAAAGATGGTCAACCCATGAATGGTTCGATGATACGGACATCCCTAACATAGAAGCGGAGTTTGAAAACTTGAGATCTAAACCTTCATATTTACAGCAGGAAATGATCGGTCTTTCTTGGCTGACACAAGACAACGCTGGGTTTTGTCGGCGTTGAACGTGAGTAGATCATTCCTTCCCCATTCAAGGACACGTTCTAAGTCACTGTTGATTCAGGCTGCCATTTTCACCTTAACGTCCTGAATAGACTTATTGTTGTGGGAAAACTGAGAAGAACTACAATGTAGAGTGCTGTCGTACGTAAAGCAATGAATCGGGTTAGTTATTGAGGAAATGAGGTCATTTATGTATAGCAGGAAAAGTGTGGGAGCTGTCACTGATCCTTGGGGTACGCCCGCGTTAATCGTAGTTTCTTTCGAAAAGAAGCCATCGACGACAACGCGTCTTTTGTCAAGAAAGCTGCATATTCCATTCATGTGCGTATCGGATAAGCCGAACGAAGTGAGCATAGCAAGTAGGCACTTGTACCAAACCTGGTCAAAAAAATTTGAAATATCTAAAGCTACTACGACTGTTTCACCTAACCTCTCCAATGTGTTATTCCAAAGTTGAGTGACATATGAAAGAAGATCGCCCGTTGAACGACTCAGTCTGAACTCATACTGGTGGTCGTTTAGGAGTTTATTGGACTCGAGGAACGAAAGTAATTGGTGGTTGATGGTTTCTTCTATGATTTTGGACAGAATGTAAATGGTAGCTATTGGTCGATAGTTTGAGGGATCGGTTTTGTCGCCCTTTTTAGGAATAGGTTAGACATTTGCCAACTTCCACGATGAGAGAAATTCTCCAGATGACATGCAGATAGAAAAAAGTTTGGGCAATACAGGTACTAGCTCAGGGATTGCTGGAATACCATCAGGGCCAGTCGCCTTGTTTGAGTGAAATTTATTGATAATTGATTCTAGGAGTTTGTAACGAAAGTAGATTGGTTTAATAGCGTATGGGGTATATTTGTGCGACAGCACAATTTTACCAGAATCATTGAGGCATGATTTTGATGCAAAGTAATCGACAAAGAGGTTGGATTTTTCAGTAGGATCAGCTACTACAGCTTCCTCGCGAGATGTCATGGGAGGAAAGGAAGATGTACTAAAGTTTTTACTGATAGCTTTAGCTAATGACCAAAATTTAAGACCACCGAAAGGATATGACACTAATTCTTAGCATTTACGTTCTTCAAACATCTTTTTGCCCTTGATGATAATGCTTTTGTAGCTATTCCTTGCGGCAATATAGTCGGCGTGATTTTCTACAGATTTATTTGATTTCCATTTGGTATAGCGTTAAACCAGGGTTGGCAACGGGCATAACCTATACGTTTATGTTTTTTGGGAATGTATAACTCCATACCCATCAAGAGAACTTTAGTTATTCAAAGAGAAATGTTTGAAGAGGAGGAACGTTTAAAGCAATACTCACGCCAGGGGAAGGTTTAAAAAAATCTCCCAGTTCGCTCCAGTTAGCTGATTTAAAACACCACACAGTTCTATGTTTTTCGAGTAACAGTGGGATTGGGCACAGAGGAAGTTATTTCGATTGGGCAGTGATCTGATTGACCAAGTGCGGGAAGGGCTCTCGCTTTATAGACAAGTGGGTTAGTTGTAAGGAATAGGTTCAGGAGATGTGGAGTATGGTTAGGGTTGTCAGGGATTCTGGTTGGTTCCTAAATTATTTGTGTGAGATCACAGGATACACCAAATGCTTCTTCACTATGACCTGCGGGATAAGTGGTAGATGAAAATTGAAGCCAATTGGAGTTGTGGGCATTAATATCTCCCAAAATTGAAATATCGCAAGATGGAAACTGTGATAAGAGGTAATCTATTTTCAAACTAAGATAATCAAAAAGATCTTGGAAGTTATCATTGGGTGACCTATACAAACAGTAGAATTTCACAAATTGGGCCCCAGAATGTTTGAACCAAATGGCGTCAAATTTGTTGTTTTCCAAAGTGGACATCCTCTTACAACCTACGTTGTCCTTGATATACGCAAATACTTCGCCTTTAAAGCGAAAGTTAGACTGGATGTTATGTCTGGGAAATTGCAGGTCAGGCGAACCAGTGCTTCCAGGGGAGTTTCTGATAGAAGCAGAATGTCCAGTTGCACTTGTTCAAGGTGTTGGTGAACAGCATTAAGATTCGACCTGATACGACGTATGTTGCAGTAATGAATGCTAATGTTGGTACTTTCGATAACCGAGGTCGTTTCCGAATGGGGCAGAATTTTATTCCTGGAAGATCTTGCTCTTCTTAGCTTTGATTTTGGCATTGCGAATTTGTGGGACGGATCGACGAATTGATATGAGTGTGGCGTCTCGCCCTACTCACCTGGGGTATAGCGTCTGTTTTTAAAACTCGTCATTTTAAAGGTTTAACCTGTAAAACGGCACGCTTGGCTAATGCGTGTTGGCGAGTACATAAGGGATCAAGGAGAAAGTGACCGACAGCCCTGACCGAAGGAGCCCATGGTAAAGGTGGTGGTATTGCACCGGACGACATGGGGTATACATGCCTTCCACCTATAAATGACAACGTTTTAGTGATCACGCGGTCATATTTTAAACAGTGCTGAAAATCAATATGTCCAAAGACTCTAATATGTATAACAGCTTTCAGCAAAAGCTCAGGTATTTAAAAAAACGAAGAAAACGTTTTGTCTAGTCAAGAAAGAATCAGTTTCTGGACAATTTTGACCTTATGGCGTTTTAACGGACATGCTGTGTCATAATTTAAAATCCAAGAACCAAGTCGGTCCTGGTCGAGCGTCTTTATTTCGTTTGTTTTGACATAAGCTTGAATCAAGTCCAAGACTTCATCTCTACACAAATCAAAGCCCCATTTTTCTAATATACGAAGGTAATCTGCTAAATGGTCTTCGCACTCAAGCGTTAATTGTGTTCTACCACCTCCACCTACACCCGTTTGAGAAAAGATCCCATTACCTCTTGTTCCATCTACATAGTGTCGAAGCGTAGTTCTCGGAATGTTATGTAATCGAGAAGCGACTCGGGTCGTAATATTACCATTCTGTATGTTTTGCACCACTTGGTTTAAAAGATCCCTTGAATGGGTCCCTTGGTCCGCTCCTCTGTTGGTTGTTCTTTGCCGTTTTCTCGGCATTGCCTAACAGGATACGTTTTCAATCATAACATGCTTCATAATAACATTACACTTGAAAATTCAAATCCAAACACTAGTGAAAATTTGTAGCAGGGTAACTGGGCCCAGGGTCTAACTGGGTCATCCCTCGGGCCCAGATACCGGAGAGATATGGCCCAGATACCCCATACCCAAACTTTAACTGGGCCATACCCCCTCAGAGGTTATTCAAGAATTTTTTTAAAACAACTACTTAATTCTACTGCTACAACATATCTTTAAACTATTAAAGCACAGAAATAAAAACAATTAAAAAATGTACTTACCAGCAATTTTTAAAAATAATAATCTTAACAATGTAATCGTAAAAAATAACATAACTTTTCATCACAAAATAAAATGCCTAAATGAAAGGAAAGGTTACAAATTGTACGCTGTTATGGAAAGGTTATGTATTCAGTGTAGCCAACATAGAAACAAAACATTTTTTTTTTACAATCACATACAAAAAGGCGGAGGTATGGCTTAATATTTCATATTCTATAAAAAACAAAATGAACGATAGAATTATGGACTTTCCAACAATGTCAAAAACAATGTGCACAATAAGGGTAAAATGGCAAAGAAGGAATATAAAAATAGTCATGGGTGATTGCAATGTTAAGATAATGAAACAGAAAATGTACAGGGAAACAGTGGGAAAAAATAGCAAACACAAAGAGACCAATGATAACGAACAGACAAAAAAACAGAAACAGAACTTTATAAGGGAACATAGCTTTCACCAGGCGGAAGAACTGTAAATCACATAGATCACATCTTAATACAACAAAACACAAATTTTATTAATAATACAAAAATGAGAGGGGACGAATGCCGGATGTTCCATTACACGGTGAGAATAAATTGTCACAAAAGGATATAAACAATAAGGCCAAAACAATTGAAAAAAAAATTTTAAAAAACAATAATAAACAATTAAGCATCGAGACCACGAGAAGCAAGTATGAGGACTGAATTAATGCGCTACTGGAAGAAAAAGGTAAATAGAGGTAAACAGGATAGCTAATTATGGATGAAAACTAAATAGACGATAAAAACCGCAAGAAATATATAATAAGAAGAGAATGCGCGAAAACATCAAAGGCGAGAGGAGTAAAATTAGAAAAAACACTTTGAACTAATTGAGAAGATATTCACGCTAGAACAACACACAGGACATTTATGAGCATAGGATGAAATTACCATGCTTATCGACTTTAGGCAGACCTACAACAAAACAACAAGGGAAAGAATGTACAAAGTAATGGTATAATTAGGCATACCAAGGAGTTAATAAGCTTAACAAAAATGTCGCTTGAAGAAACAAAGAGCAAAGTAGTGTGGGAAAGCTTCAGATCAGGACCTTTTGAAGTAACAAGAAAACTGAGGCAGTGATATCCATCATCAACAACATTTTTTAATTTAAAGATGGAATCTATAACAGAAACAGAAAGGAAACAACCTTTAACAAAACCATCAGTGTACAGCCTTTGCCGATAATCCCATGATTACAGAGATATCCGAAAATGTACTGAAAAAGGTGATAAATAGGTTACAAAAGGAAATATAGAATATTGACTTAGAAATAAATTTAGGCAAAAACACAAAGTAGATGGTAACAGGAAGAAAAGAAACTGAAACGGTAGCAGGCTTAGCGGTGATGACAGAGAAGGTAGATAAATTTAAATTCCTGAGAATGCTCAAAAACAAGAATGAGTACGAGAAAAAGGATAAAGGTACGAATCCCAAGGAAATAAGAAGTATGACTGCATAATGTAGTGAATGAAGTCAAAAGACGGTCATAAGACCAACAGCAACATATGCCTACAACACATGGGTACTGAACAGAACGGAGGAAAAAAATCTGGAATGGTGGAAACGAAAGATACTGTCTAACTTTTCTGTTAAACAAGCAAAACGTGATTACTCTCAGCGTTTCCTAAGCAATAATATTGACTCAAGAAATATTTGTAAAAAACTTCACTTGCTTAATATCAATAAAAAGACACATCAGAAAGTACCAAACATGCTGTTGAATCCCGACAATATTAATGATTTTCATTTGAACCTGCCAAAATATCTGACAGATATTTCAAATTACGTCTTTGGCGACTGAGATGAGCTAAGTTAACCTTAAAATGTTGTTACGCACGTTATAAATACTGCAATTAATAGCAACGTGTTGGAAGACAATTGTCATTCCTGTACCGAAAAAACTATACCAACTACATTTGACGATTTACGTCCGATTAGCATTTTGCCTACATTATCCAAAGTGCTAGAAAAAATCTGATGTCCAAATGGTTATCTAGTAAAATTCATAACCTCTCCTACCAACAACCCAACTTTAGTGTTTCAAATTCGTATGAATTTATTGATAAAATTAAATGCCCTTAATAAAAGCAGTGTTTAATTGCATTACCGATTGTTAATACCCAGTAACTTGCAATGTTTGTTTACACCAATGACTCAAATCACTGCAGACAGCATAAACTCGCGAATTTTTAAATTTTTGGTTCATAGATTGCTTAATTTTCCCCTTCCAATTCAAAATTATACTAAAGAATCGTGCACTATTAAAGAAATTGCTGCCATACAATGGGTTTTCAGATAAAGTAGTTAGGAAACAAACACATCAGATGAGGGTTAAGAATATAACTGCATTAGGTAATGCTAGAGAACAAATAGAAACAAAGTATGTAAAATTACCAAACTTTGATGCTTATTCAAAAGGTCTATCTAAAATCGGTTCCAAAATTAATTTGAAAACGCTTACTACCTCAGATAATAGTTTGCACACTCTTTTAGACAATCAAAAGATGAAATGAATAAACAAAATACGTCGGGAATTTATAAAATTAATTGTTAAAATTGTGAACAAATATATGTAAGGCAAACTAAACGACCTATCAAAACTCGCTTTAAGGAACATTTAGCTCATATAAAATACAAATGTTGGGACAAGTCTGCCGTAGCCCTACATATGGTACATCTCTTATTACATCATTGTATGAAAACAAAACAACCCATACATCTACTATAGTTAAGGCCCTAATCTTCAAAAATATAACTCCTGTTGATCCGCCACTGCTTTTAATTAAAACACACAGCTAGAGGTATATTATACTAATCAACACAATGAAAAGCTACCTACTATTGATATTCCAGAGAATTATTCCCAATATAATAATGGCTGGTTACGATATACACAGGGTGGAACAAAGGTGTCAAGTAATGGCTTTAACTTGGTTATAGTTACCAAAAAATGTTTAATATAAAAGTTGTTTGGTTCATTACCATGCATGTTTTGAGTCTTTTAGTTTGTTGATGTCTTCTTTTATTTTGTTGTTATGGTAACTAACTTGTTTTTGTTAAATGGCACCCATACTTTTTTTATGATTTTGAACCAAGCATATTTTTCTCTATTCAGTCATAAAATTTTGCAATTTTTGAAAAAAAATAAGTGGGAAAAAACTATTTATTACGACTCAGTCACAACTAACTTAATTTCGCAATGTTAAAATTTGGAAAAAATTAAATATTTAAAGACTAACAAAGGGAGACTAAATGAAAAAAAACAAAAATCAAATGTTCAAACTGAGCTCTGCTGACTGGCAAGCATTGACCTAATCGGCATTTAAATTCTACTGTGTAACACCTCTAGAGGTATTCTGTGCATTTCGGAAGTTATTCACATCTTTAAGTCCTCCAACTTACCTGGTCTTTGTTGGAACACATTATTTTTTACATGAACCCACAAGAAAAAATCTAAGGGCGTCAAATCCAGAAATCTGGCAGGCCATTTAAAAGATCCTCTTTTGCCGATTCACCTGTTTTAAAAAATGTGTAAGTACCCTGTAACATGTACTATCGCGCTCAAAATATACTGGTACAGCAAAATTTTGACTGTGTGCATTTGGTGTGACGGCACATAATCAATTGAGTTAGCAGGCTATGACCATGAAATATCAAAGTGACGGTTTATAAGAGACTGTGATCTATCAAATTTGCCAGTTTGACAAATGCTTAACCCCTACTTGAAAATAGTGAGATGTCCGATTTACGCACAAAAAATGTGTCTACATCAAAATTTGAATTTTGGAAGTGTCTACACTAACAAGCTGTCCAGTATTTTTTGAGCACGAGGGTACCACAAAATGCGGAGGAGCTTCATCGTGTTGAAAGATATTGTCAATACCTCCGTTTTCACCCGGAAATAATGCGGTGATCGTTCGTATGCCATGAGTTGGAAGTAGTTGAAGATATCAGTCAGCGGTAAGGGTTTCATCAACAAAAAATGGTCGTATGATACACCATCTTATAATCCCTATCGACAAATTAAGAGGAGAGTCGGTAAAACCGAGCCCCACCCGATAATTCGGATCTCCTTGCATACTACGGAATGCAACGATGCAGTCACGCGGAGACTGATTTAAACTCTTCTTCAAGTAAGCGGCCTATCGAAGCTGCGCCTTTATTCAATCATCTGTTAACAGCTGCATCGTAACGTTGTGTATTTGTTTTTGCGCGGTGCCGATTGTGGTGAAGGTAAGCAATTAATACTAATCTAGGGTATAGTACATTAGTCACTGTAAAGATTAAAGTAACAAATAACCAATTCTACCACGTAATTTGCTAGCCAGCTTGGTTTCCATTTGCTTGTTTCATTTTCTAATTCGGACCCCTTTTAGTTTTTAATTCCTACAATAAAATTATTAAAATATGAAAAATGCTATAGAAGCCATTAAGGCCAAGAAAATGGAATGGAAAAAAGCTGTCAAGATTTCCGAAGCACCTAAGATCACATTAATGCGGTTGTCGAAGGAAAAATATGGAGAGCCTGCAAAGCCAGTTAGCATGAGGGCAGGAAGGCCTAGTGCTCTACCATCAGAGTTGGAAGATTTGGTTAAATATGCTTAGTCATGGAATCGGCATTTTTCAGCTTAGCTAGATCAGACCTTAGGTAAATGGGTTTTCAATTAGCTGAGAGGAACGGTATTCAGCATCCTTTTGGCAAAAATCGTATGGCAGGCCAAGTGTGGTTAGAACTACTTATGAAAAGAAGTAACAATCGACTTTCCGTTCGTGTATGTTCTGAAATGAACTACTGTCTAAATCCGCTGGAGAAGAAAAATGGACTGAATGTATATTGTCAGTGTTGGGCACACGTCGACTGCACAGATGCCGAAAAAGATGATTTACATTTGTGATTTCTGCTAATAAACTAAATATCATGCTCAAAGAATAAATACATTGTTTTGTTCCTTTACGAATAAACTTTATGTTTATG
The DNA here is from genome assembly GCA_036346205.1 of Vesta saturnalis. Taxonomy (NCBI): domain Eukaryota; kingdom Metazoa; phylum Arthropoda; class Insecta; order Coleoptera; family Lampyridae; genus Vesta; species Vesta saturnalis. Next base: position 654,364 of record JARFJB010002117.1, read on the forward strand.
TGCGTTATTTTTGATATAATCGGTGACAACAGATTTCTTGGGAGCCCGAAATATGAGAAAAAGGGGCGTCCAAATTTAGAACACTTTTTCTTAAGTGCCTTTTTTACCCACTTTTAGACAAGTGGACCAAATTATACCAAAAATAATTCTGATTTATCTAAAGACCGACATGTTCCAAAGGGATGTAGTAGTTCATGTTTTTTTTATTGAAATTTAGAGTACACCGAAATGGTAGTTACAACGCAAAAAGTAATTGGGGGTCCGAATTTACCAACTCTCCTCTACTTTTTTGCGGTATTGTGTGCTTCTTGCAACCAGTGTGGGTTCGTTTCTGCCCAATACCGACAATTATGTCGATGTAATGTGACGTTTAGCATAAAGTTAGCTTCATCATAGAATACAATATTTCAAGCAAAATTTTCATCTGCATTACATTGTTCCATCGTTTGCTCACTGAAGTCTATCCATCTATTAAAATCATCTTCATTCAATTCATGTCGTAACCGAAGCTTGTAAGAATTTTCTTTCTTAAAATTCTAAGCCTGGAAATAATGCTAATTTCTTATTTTTCTGCTACTTCCCTCGTTGAAACTTATGGCATTTTTTCAATTGTCAACAGAACATCTAAAACTTTTTGCTCACTGGTCATCGATTTTAGTCTGCCAGTTAATTTCACACCTTCAACCAGTTTCTGGAAATTGGAGGGTTGAGATACATCTGGGGAAATTCTGTTGAATACATTACACACTTGCACTTTGAGTCCTCTTTCTATCTCCGTACCGGTATTTCATTAATATTTCAATACACTTAAATGAGCCATGTATTCAAAATTAATAATTGACTAGAAATAAAACCTTTCATTGGCTTTAAAGTCATAAAAAATCCCATTAATTTTTATTATTACCATGTGCATTGCCTTCCCTCTGTCAATAGCGCCTTAACTTTGAGTAACCTTAAACATTTATTTCCTTTTCATATCACATTAGTATGTCTAGATTTGTATTTGTAATTGTAGTTACTGCTCTTCAGATATTTGCAAACATAGATTTATAAATACACAATTTCCACTTTTCGTACTGCCATGATTATTACAAAGTCTTGCCAAATTCAAATATTTAACCTATAATGAAATGGCAACTTTTACCATCACCACTATTGTAATTCACAAAAATTATTGACAAAATTATCAACGTGAAGTGCATAATGCTGCTATAATAATAACAGTAATTGGGCTAAAAAATTATAATTTTATTATTGTATCAAACATATGCCCAACTAGGGCTTAAACAATTCATAGATAAATCTCTACATACTAAATATTATGTACTTATAATTAAATAATATAATTAGTACAAAAAAACACCATAAATGGTTTGTTCTTGGTTGATTAAAATAATTTGATCAAACAAATATAAAACACTTCCATTTTTTAATATTTCAAAATTATATATGTGTAGTAGTTATTCTTTTAAGTCTTATTCTATTAAAATGATTAGAACAATGCCATCTACAATGCTAACTGTTACAATACATCACTGTACGGCACAAGACAATAACAATATCACAATTATAAACCATGCAACAAGCTAGTGCTAGTGCACACTGATAACGGTACATTTTAAGTTTATAAGACGTACGTACACCTGTTTATATAAATTTTTGGTGAGAATTCTTTTCTACAAGAAACGGCTCATCAGTATTAGATTTTAAAAATTGTTTTACTCTATGTAATTAAATATCCAGGTACAAATTATGTTATAATTAATACTAAAATACTAGAACACAAAAAAAGAGCAAGGATTAAAAAAATGATTAAGATTTTAGGTTAGAGATGAAAGTCGGACTGTTTCCATAAATTAGACTTCAAAACTTTTTTTCACATCTTCCATAAATATAAGGCTGGTTTATGCACCATTAAGAAATAATATTTAACATTTATAATTTAAAATTTAAGAGTGAGGTAATATGGTAAGGTGACAGTTTATGCACACATTCAAGATCTAACACGATTTAAGATTTAATATTTAAGAAAAATTGCTTTAACTTTCTTTTTAAATCTTAAATTTTAAATATTAAATTTTAAACCTTGGTACATAAACCAGCCAATAATCTCAACATTGGTCCTGATATTTGTTACAATACATAATTTAAAGTGAAGAAACAAATTTAAATTCTTCTCAGTTGGCAGTTGTTCTTGAGTATATAAGTTGTTTCCAGTCATCTTCAGTCTTATCCTTCGACAACCAAAAATGAGTCTCACATTATCCACTCGTCTCGTGTTAAAATCAAGCTAGTTTCTTTGATAGTTTGGTTAGATAAATTTGAATTATTGGCAATTTGATAAACTGTTTTTTGAACACTTAATAATCGCAAGGATTTACGACAATGTATTCTCGCAAAAAAAGTCATCCTATCTGGATTTTGTTTTAGCCAACGTATTGTGACCTAGTATTGTTTTGCCAGTCACAAACAATTATTAGTAGTGTTAAGTATATGCACAAATGATTAGTAAAAGTAAAGAAAATAAACTTGTAAACATTTTATTAGTAATATTTCTTCTTAAAATCAGGCTACTTAAATATATATGGATATAATATGTACAATCATCTAACTTGGTAAAAATTATTTATTAAAACACTTGCTTTGTTATACATTTACGCCCACACTAAAATAAAACTATTTTTTGGATAAAGGATTTGTTTGTATCGATTTTGGGACTGTCTTAAAAGAAAAAGAAAAATTTAATAAACAAATAATTTTTTAAATAACCACAAAATCAATATGTAACAAATCAATAAAAGAAACACCGACTTCCTCTCAAGTAAACTCAAAAATTATTTTCATCAATTTTAAATAACTCTTAAACATTCTTTCACATTTTAAAAATGACTCGAATGATATTTAGCCACAACTCACTCGGTTTACAAATTATTCCAAGCAACTTACCAGCTAAATATACAATCCTTAACCTACATAGACTTCTATACAATCTACGAATTAGTAGACTATAGCATTGCAGTTACCCAAAAAAAGAAACATTACGTTAGTCGCTCATTATTCATTTTTGTTACGTAATTTACCAAAAGATTTGATCATAGTGTACAATATTCTGCGACCAACATAGTGCTTATTATACTGATAATCTGTCTGCATTATAATTACACAAAAGTGAACCGATAAAAAAATTTGTTAAAATTGTAAAAATAAAAGATTTTTTGTCGAATTTTAAAATTGCAATGTTGAAATCGTTGAAAAGACAAGATTTAAATTTAAGCAAAATATGTAAGTATACGAATAGTAAAATACTGTATAAAGCAGAATTTAATCAATAAAGTAAAAAATTTAAATACAAAATATATAATTATAAGCAAACAGATTCATACTATGTTCAAAACTGTTAACCGTCACTAAAGCATCACAGTTTACTCGACTGTATAACAAAATACAAACTGGCAAGCTGTAATCATTCGACACAAGACTATTCTTGAAACAAAGCAGACAACGATGCTTGTCGAGAGGATGGCGGTCAGTGTGCCAGTACAGGTAGATAGGGCGACAAGAGATGTCAGTGTTCCATGAGATCAGAAACTGAGGCAAAGGCACATGAGCCAAGCCCAGAACTAGACATAAGACGCACTAATTCTTGCGCATGCGCCATCGCTACTTCTAATGGTGGCTTTCGAGGCTTATTTTGTGATTCTATTTATTTAAAAATTTTCATGTAGATAAGTCTGTCAATAATATATCAGTTTTACCTACCTAAAATGGCAGAATTAAGGGAAGCACAAACAGATTCCCGTTGGGCGTGATCCAATTGCCATCCTACAGGACTAGCCCATGGATTTGAATAAGCTAATAGACTAAATGCATCCTATAAGAGATATTTCAAAATATAAATTACTCTCATTTATTTTGATTACAAGTAAGCATTTCTATGTGCAATTAAGCATAGCACAAATAGATGCAATTACAATAAATTTATCTGTGTAATTCTAAACATAAATAAACTTATTACAAGCACAATTTTATTGTTAAAAAAAAATGGCGTTACAATATAATTACACTAACATAATGCTATGAATACATTATACAAAAGCACATGACATACAAATGCAATGCACTAATAAATAAGTGAAAAATAATCATGCTGTATGCAACCGAAAAAAAGGCTGTAAAAGGAAACCCACACAAACCATTATATGAATCAGCTTAGCATAATGGTAATTGCTAATAACCAAATAAATTATTAGTGTTGAGTATATGGATATCATTGTTACTGAAGTAATGTACAGTATGAGGGAACAACTTAGTTTTAGGCATCCTTAACATGTAAAATACAATTCCTCATATGATACATTCTTTAGTGTAAAGCCTGAGTTTTAATGAAAAACTCAATTTAATCATTTCGTTTACTGGTCAAGTCTTATTTATTTTTAATATGAGGGTCGTCCATAAACCACCGTTTAAGCGTTACGCGAGAAGTAGTGGGGGGTAGCACGCAATCTTGCCACTGTTGTGAGCAGTAACTCAGTACGCCTTCGCGTTCGCTTGTAACCTCAAATTATGAATTCCGAAATAGAAAATCCCGCCAAGTGTGAACTGCGGGGCGTTATAAGATTTCAATAAATTTTGTTCAGACCTCTAGGGAAAAAGTTAAATTTAAAGTGTAAAAAGTAATAATTTCTTTGTACTGATTGAATCATGTTAATGTGAAAAATATGAATTTCATACTTATAGTACTATAAAATTCTGCTAATTATTTTATTTTAATTAAAGCAAGTAATGACACGCCTTAGTGTACTGTAGGTTTCTGGGTTTTCCGGTAATTCTCATTATAATTATATACAAAACTATAACATTAAAAATCGCTATCTGATGTGTTTGAAATTATGTAAAAAGTATCTCAATTTAACTCAACATACGATGACGTAAAGTTAACTTTGCGTATTTATGTAAATTAATTTTGATTGATAATTATTCGCTCTAAGTATAGTTTTGTATTTAATTAGTAATATTAATGTAAATTCTACTTTTACTGTTGTGTTAACCGTCACTACCTAATCGTTCTGATTTGAGATAATTATGAACTTTAGTTAATGGAAAGTGTTTATTAAATTTCATACGCCAATCATATCATTAACTCATAAAAATAAGTACGAGCTTGAAGCGAATATATTGCCGCTACCCAGACCCACGCTTTAACCCACTGGAGACCACGATTGTCCCTTGATTGCTATCACCTGTCGCTCCATTTTGGTGGTCGGTTCACAACCGTCGTAGGAGAGTGAAAACTTATACAGCGTTTGAGGTTGATTGCACGCCTAATGTTCAATCGACTCTTACCGCACAAAATTCAAATCGTAAAGATTATCTTATTGTTTGCCTTACCTTTTGTGCTGCAACACCGACCCCATCCTTACCTACTTCATACAATTAAATAAACAAATAAATACTAGATTCAGGATGCCTACGGACACTATTATAGAAATTATTCTCAAATTGAGAAATAACCTACATTTAATGTACGTTTACACAGGCGTGCATTTTGATTTTATTGTTATCGTAGTAAAATACGATTTAAAGTACACTTTGCTTTAACGGATTAGAAACGTTTTCAATTAATTAACGTTGGCGGTTTAACTATTAAAATCTTTAAAAGTGAATTTTAATGAAAATTTTAATTTAAATAAGTATAAAGGCTTTCGATTTCAATTAACGTAATCGTAACCAAGTAAAGTTTGCAGCATAGATTGCATTTAAATTATTTATCTATGGTCATGTGTAATTCAACAAATGAAGTTTCCTTAGTAGTTAAATATTGAAATAGTGGTACTTTGCCACCAAAATTTTCTTCTACTTAATTGCTGTGTAAAGCTCCCTGGCGGTAATTGAATTCTGCAGATTCGTTGACTCGAATGGTTCTTAATTTTGTTATCTTTGAGTTGTTCGCCTTAGTGTAAATAATTCGATGTTATAATATTAAGTGCTTACCGACGCCATTTAGTTATCCCGTTAAATAATTAACTTTAATTAACAATAGAAATTAGGACAATTTTTCATTTTATGTTTACAGAACAGCTGTAACTGTTTAACTGTCTCAATAATTCTGAATGCATGTATAGTAGCAAATTAGAGTTAAAATAGCAATAAATCATATAAGAAGGCAACAGTTTTCGATTGCTGCGCAACGAATTGCCAATTCTGAAACTTTGCATTAAATTGTAAATAACATATCTGTAAGTTTATATTATTTACTTTTTTACTTTTATCGTCAATTAGGGTTTGACCAAATCTTCATCCCGATTTTTTTGATCGGGCCACAGTAGGTGAATATTTTCCGGCCACGTAAAGTTTATACTGCGTGATTGAAACCTGCTTTGTTAGCTTAAAAGGAGATACGCATGACCTAAACCGGGGCGTGATACACATGCACTACATGCTGTTAATTAAATTCTTTTCAGCTTAGAAAACTGAACAAATTATAAATACAAGTACTGTATTGTCATAATAAGGAATGATGTAATCAACTGTTTTATTTTCACAATGCTATATTTACAGTCCTTTTACGACTTAGAATTAGGTAACTTTAAAACTTTCGAGTTTTCTTTAATAGATATTCTCCAACAGTACGAAAAGAATACACGATGTTCATAAATGGTAAGGTTGAGTTGATCTTATTATTTGCCTTACCTTTCATGATGCAATGCTGGGTTCATCCCTACCTACTTCATACAGTTAAACAAACAACTAAATTCAGAGTTATAGTTTTATGTATATTTACACCATTGCATTTTTTTGCAGAATTTACTTCTAATAAAAAAGCAAGGAATGAAAAGAAAAGAACACTAGGAATTTCAAATAAATGTGCAAACGTTATAGGAAGCGGGTAATGCAGATTTGCAAAGCGATAGTACTACACATAAACACAAATTGTAGTAATTGTACACCTACCTCCAACATTTTTTCATTGTGTTCACTCGATCCTTGTTCTATTTTAAGACGTTGACTCATACTATATAATTCTCGTCCAAATTCAAGAATTCGTTCTACTGCTGGTTTACAGGACTTTCGTAGAGCTGCATCAACGTCTGAATATAAATAATAAAATGTTGAGAACGAAACAAATGTAACATACTAACCCATGTCTTCATCATCTTCCTCAAGACAATCATTTGAGCATATATTATTACTATGACCATTACCATTCTGATATCCATTACTTGAGTTTGTAATAATCTTTCCATTACATGAATTATCAGTATGGCCATTTTGTATTTCATCGGCAGTATCCATTTCAATGTCGCTATCATCTGTGGTTCGTATCACAGGAATATTAGTGCTACCATTCATAGCAGTATTATTTTGATTAAGTTCATCTACTGTAGGTTTTGTTTTATTGCTATAATTTTTTGTTGATTGTATAACGGATGTTTGTATGGGACTAGTTGGTCTAGGAGATGAATTAAATGAAGGTGAAAAACCACCAATATTTCTTCTAGGACAAACTTCTACATCTGAACCATTTACCATTTCAACAAACTGGCGGCATTTAAGCATAAACAAAAGGTTTTGATTGTGTTCTAAAAGGCCTGGATATAGTCTACTTGTTCTTTCGATTGCTTCTCCCATTCTACCAGCTAAAACTAATTTTAAAATTCCTGAAACAAAATCATATTTAGTCGAAACGTTCAAATAACATAATGAATACAAAAAAAAAATTAAATCCTGTCGAATCTTTGTACAAAGTTACATTAAGAGAAATGTCACAAATATGATCCCAATAGATTTCAATAATGTTAATTTAAATTTTTCTTTTTCTTATTTTCTTAAATCAAAAGTTGATGTTATTATAAATACAACTTTGGTAATTAAATCTTAAGATTTTTGTGAAGTTTGGGTTACATTTAGTGCAATTAGACGTTTAATAATTAAAATAATCATAACTTGATCATCGGTTAAAACTCCCGGGGTAAATGAACTACACGTTTTCAATTTCATTGCCTTTATCTTTATCTTAATGGGGGCGAAATTTAGTCAAAGGGCTATTCTCTCACTTAATCCATTATACATTTTCAACTTCCAATTGTAATAATAATATATTATCCTCACCAGGAGTGTTTACTGCTACGTCATTAATTTATGAATTTAGGTATCCAACTTGTTTATACTGTCTTCTCATATAAAACAGTGAATTAAATAAGGATGGTGAACGAAATCGACATACGGTATTGAATAAGCAAATGTAGCAGAAAGAGTGAACCTATAAACGCGAAATCAATTTGTTTAATATGCATATGAATTTAATTCTCATTTGACTAATACTAACCCCCATTTGTTTCTTTATCCTTTTGACTGTTTCCTCATTTCCTACATTTACTTCTTTTAATCATTTATTACACACCTTAAATCAGTTCTAATTTTTACAAAATAAACACAATAATTAATTGTATTTTGGAATTCTGTAGCTTTAAATGCTGCCATCTCGGGGTATATTTTCTATGCAGAATTTATTATAACGAAAATAAATGCGATTCATGTTTTTCATATTACACCATATGATTGTATGTGCTGATGTAGCGGTAAACACTCCTGGTGAGGTTAATAGTAAGCAACATGCAAAAGGAAAAGCACTGCCAGCTCGAGTAGTAAAAATATAATTCATTAAATTAAGTGTTGTGTGAAAGCAAGAAACCGAAATTTTGGTTCAAGTGCCAATAATTATGAAATACGGAACTCGTTTTTTGTATATTCAATATAAACCATAGGTGGCCAACATGCAATCCTCCGGGTGCTAATCCGTGGACTGTGAAAATGGGTGATATGAACAAAAAATTTATTTAACTTTTGTTAACCGTAATATCTCCAAAACAACATTCGATTGTCAGTAGTTTGCGCCATATTCCATTGCAATAGAAATATCTCATTAGTGGAGTTGATCGGCCTATTTCCACAGTTTATGCTTTTGAGGCGACGTTTCGAAGCGGACTCTGCTTCCGTCATCAGGCCGATCAACTCCACTAATAGGAAACGTAAACTGAAATAGGCCGATCAACTCAAATATGAAACCACAGTTACAAAACATTATAATACAGAAGGAGAAATATCTCAGTCTATTACAGTGGTTTTCAAATGTCCCGACTTAATCTAAGTACGCCACAAATTGCTCGGAAATTTTTAAATAATTAAACTAAAATTACTGAAAATAACTAAACTACAGTATTAAATTAAATAAAAAAGCAATATTGGTATATTTTATTTACTTTTATGGTTTATTATTTAATTTATCAATCTTAAGGTCTCACGTTCATAACTCCCATTCTCAATATGTCTTTTCTACTAATCTTGTTACGTCTCCACTTGTCTCAGTGACTCGGTAAATGGCGACACGTAAATACTGGAAAGAAACGAACTAGTTACTAGTTGTCTGTTCTATTCTATGCAACGAGTAGAAGTGCAGTACTAAACACGTTGAATGCAGTAAGTAGTTGTTTTTATTTTTGTTATATGTTCTGACAATAATGAAAAAGCATCATATACAAATATTTTTCCTCTTTACAGTAAGAAAAAATAAATTATTAACTTGTACTCGAATTTTATAATAAAATATTGAAGTTAATTATATCGTTCAATATCATGAATAATTTTTTCATTAAAAAAAGAAAATGTGAAAATTATAATGATCAAGAAGTGGCTACTTGTAGTAAAGCTAACGAATCAATTAACACTAGTAAATCATCAAAAATTGATAGCTCTATTAGTGAAGATTTGACTATTTTTAACGTTCAGTAACAAACAAGCACTCTTGAAACACCAGAAATAGAAACAATAAGTTCTCGTAAAAATGTTGCATTAAAAAAGAATGTAAAAACTCGCTAATTTAATTCCCAGGCCTAAATGTATTGTGTGTGATTTGGTTTTTCAAACGCCACTTCTCCACAAAACATGATCACTCATCTAAGAGACCTTTTGAATATTTCAAAGATCTGATAAAATTACAAGGAAAACAAAGTAAAAGTCGCCAAAATAATAGCGAAAGAAATGATGCCTCATGCTTTTGGCGAAACTTTGATTCGCTCGGTCTGTACAGCAATTGTGAGAACAATGTTTGGTACTGACGCAGAAGAAGAAATAAATAAAACGATTCTTTGTCAAATGACACTATGAGTAGACGTATTAGTGATATATCAGTTGATATTGAAAAATCAGTTATAAATAAAATAATAGAATCGAAATTGTTTAGTTTGAAATTGGATGAGTCAACTGACATCGGTGTTAAGCACAATTGCTTGTCTTCCTCGATTTATTCAAGATGATGAAATTTTGGAAGAATTTTTATGCTGCAAGGAATTCGAACAAACTAAGATGGGAAAAGATGAACACATATTTTAATACAAATGGTCTGTCTGGGAAATCTTGCGTGAGTGTATGCACAGATGGCGCCCCTTCAATGATTGGAAGTATAAAAGGATTTATTTCATACACTAAAAAGGAAAACGAAAACATTGTAACAACTCACTGCTTCATTGATCGTGAATCATTGGTAACAAAGATAATAGGCATTGAACTCGAAAGATATTTGAAGAAATCATTAAAAAAAAAAAATTATATCAAAGTTAGACCATTAAAATCGCGTATATTTGTAAAGAGATGCAATCTCATCACAATAACCTTCTTCTTCATACTGAAGTGAGATGGCTTTCGAAAAGTCACGTATTAAATCGTGTTTTTGAAATTGAAGAAGAAATATTAATATTAACATGAAAACGAACCAGAATTTTGCGTACCTGAACAAGTTAAACTCAAGCATGCAAGGAAGAAATGAAAATAAAATTAAAGCTTTTAAAGATAAAATAAAAATGTGGAAGATAAAAGTAAAAGTAAATAATGTAGAAATGTTTATTCAAGTTGCCAAAGAAAAATATAATAATACAGATTTGCAAAAAATTATTTACAGTCATTTAGCTTGTTAAAAAAAAATTAACCATTATTTCCCTGACATATTAGTTGATTTGTACGACGAAATCCTATTGTAGAAACAACATCAAAAATAAGTGAGTTCAGTCTTGCAGAAGTTGAAGAACTAATTGATATACGTAACGATCATACGTTAAGAATAAAGTATTCAGAAATGAGTCTGAATTCATTTTGGATAACAATTATGAAGGAATATCCCAATATATCGTTCAAAGCGCTTAATATTTTATTGCAGTTTTCCACATCACATATCTCTGTGAAGTGGGATTCTCTGCACTCGTAAGTATTAAAACAAAGAAGAGAGAAAGTCCTTTGAAAATGAGATGAGGGTATGTCTTTCAAATACACGACCTAATATCAAGAAAATATGCAAACACCGTCAGGCGCATACTTCACATTAGGTTCACATTTTATCACGAGATACCTTTATTTAATAATAACTTTTGAACGTTTGAACGAGATAAACTTACTTACTTTAAAAAACTTTTATTTTTTTCAAAGACTTTTCTCATCATTCTTACCTTTACTAACTGTCAAAAAGCAAAAAAAATAATAATAATAGGGGTGCCGTGAATTTTGTTTAATAATTTCAGTGTGCCACCAGACAAAAAAGTTTGAGAAACACTGGTCTATTGACTCAACTAAGTGCCTTCTCTATTCGTATTTAGATTAGAAACAATGGCTAATTTGAAGAAGCACAACTTGTTTATATGGGCGATCCACACCCAATAAACAGTGGCAAGTGGGGGTGAATTGTATGGGGTGATGATGCTACTTATGTCACGTCACGCGGGCGTGAACTTTCAGTTTTCGATTAGCTAGCAACGCTGTCAGCCCTATACTTACGTTTTCTTGCACCTATAAGTGTATGGCGCACATTCGATCCGGGTTCGAGATCGAGATATTGTCTGTATAGGTAAGTAAACATACCAACTGATATCAGCACTGGCTTTATCTAAGTACCTAACTATTTTTTAGTTTGTTAGTACAAAATAAATAAGTATTTTTTTTGTTTCAGTACAATACGAAAATTTACAATGGCGTCAAGTAGCAAAAACGTTGGACATTAGGTGAGAAAAGCCACAAAAGAATTGAGAATTTTTCAAGGCAGATGGACTATAAACTATTTTTTGAGGAATTTCAAACAAAGTCCATATGTTTGATATGCAATAAATCTATTTCTGTTTAACCTTAAGCGACATTACCAGCCGAAGCATGCAAATAAGTACAACGTGCAGTTTTCGACAAGATCAGGTAAGTACATTAAAAACACAACTTTCTACAAAAAAATATATTTACAAAAGTGAATTCAGAGTCAACATGCTATGCAAACATATTCGGATGGTGATATGTTTAAGGAATGTTTGGTGAGCTTCGGTGAAATTCTTTGTCCAGAAAATAAATCGGGTTTCTCAAACTATTACTAGACGTGTGGACAACATTGGAAAATAATTGGACGATAATTAAAAAAAAATCGTGCATCTGCGGTCGTATTTTATCCTCTGCCATTGGATGAAAGCACAAATATGACAGATACCCTAGAAGTGACGATTTTTGTGTTTATAATCATTTTAATAAAACTAAAGAGTTAGCGGTACTGTATCCTCTTAAGGACACCCACTACATCTCAAGATTTCTTACAGGCAATTATGTCAACATTGAATCGTTTTTCGTTACAATAACCTGTCAGGTTTAACAAGGGGTGGTGCTCCATTAATAATTGGAAAACACGAAGGATTGGTAAAAATGATTGAAAATAAAGCCTGCAAAGGTGGCAATAGGTCGATGCTAAATTTTCGTTGCATGATCCATCAGGAGAATTTATGTTCCAAGTCACTCAAAATGGACCTATGTGATAAAGGTATTGGACAAAACAGTTAACTTTATTAAGTCAAAACAGTTGAATCGCCGTCAGTTCCAAGAATTTCTCAAAGTCTTCACTGTAGTTCATCTCAGTCTACTCATAGTGATAATCCACCTTCTATGTCAAATCAAGAAATTAAAGCTGAAATGGCAAATTCAATCAACAAAGACATTCAACGTATTCTCGAATGGGAAGCAATAATCTAGTTAAATTTAATGCTAACAAAACTCAGTGTTGCCTTATGTCCGCCAAAAAAATCGATCATTTCCTGTTGTAGTATGAATGGCTCAGTTCTTAAGTTTTCAGACTCTATTACTCTGTTGGGTATGACTGTATCTTCAAATCTCCATGGTTGACCATCTTCTGTCAGCTACCAAAACAGCTGCTCGTAAAATAGGCTTTTGTACAGATCTAAGCAGTACTTTACCTCTCGACAACTCCTTTTGCTGTATAAGGCCCAAATTCGGCCTCATCTGAAATATAATTCTCACCTTGTTAGTGCTCCCCAATACGCTCTCGATATCGTTGATCGTATTCAAAGAGAGCGATTAGGCTTATAAATGACCCGTCTTTAACTTCTCACATACAGTCCCTTGAGCATAGAAGGATGGTTTCAGTTCTTTCTTTGTATTATCGTTATTACAACGGCTATTGTGCTGGTGAATTACATTCTTTGATACCATCTCCGGCTATCTTTGCGAGAAACACTCGGTTCGCTCAATCACATCATCAGTATGCAGTACAAATCTCCACTTGTCATACCAAACGGGCGCAATCCACATTTTTCTACACGGCTTCTAAACTCTGGAATGATCTCCCTAGTTCCTGTTTTCCTCTCACTTATGATATGAGAAAATTTAAGGTAGCTGTTCATAGGCATCTATTGGCAATTCATTATCCCTCTATCCATCCTCCTAAGTGTTCCTGAGTGCTTTAGCACGATAGGCCTTATTTAGCCTGTTCAGGTCCACAATCATAAAAAAAAAAAAAAAAAATCCGAGTATGAGTGATGTTACATTTTATGTAGAAGTAAGATGGCTGCCAATTGCCAAAATGTTGAAAATAGTGTTTGATTTGAAGTAAGTAAGTCATACAGCATCCCAGAATTTGAAGACACAAAGTATTATCAGTATCTAGTCCAGCCTATACTTGAGTAATGCCATTGATGGGTTGTGATTGTATCCAGGCTAGAACCACTGTGGATTCAGTGTAAGCATACTCAATGTTTCGGTATTTGCAAAACGTTGGTTGCCATTGCTAGAAGTTTTGCTAAGAAAACTGCCGCACACAGTTCTAAACGAGCAATAGAAATTTGTTTAAGCGGTGTTCTTTGTTTTGCTCTCCAGTATCGTGACAAAGATTTCATCTCCTTGAATCACTCTGCTGTAATCGACGCGCCTGCGAACCCAATAAGTTCAGCTCGATCATTTCTCAGAGGTGAATGTGCAGCCATCTATCAATTTGCAAGTTTTGTAAGATAAGTAGTTGTCTTCGAAATGATGGCCATTCTTCTTGAAAGTTGGCAGGTTACTTGTTCGTCCCATTCAGCGTTAGAAAGCCTCAGCTTTTGTATTAACACCTTGACTCGGATGATGACTGGAGCTAGCTATCCAAATGGTTAGATTAAACGTGCCACGCCTGATAAGATGCTTTTTTTAGTGATCGTTTTGGTAGTTTCAGGTAAATTGACTGAAATTTTAAAGTTGTCATCATTTCTCTCCCAAAGATATCCCTAGATTCTTAGTAAAATTTTGGATACAATTTTTTCTCAAATGGGTGTACTTGCTTTTTCGATTTCTGTATAACATTTAGAAGATGGTATTGCTATAGCTTGGGTTTCAGCGAGGACTTTACTATTTCGGCAGCTAGTGTGTATTTGCATCCTCTTCTGCAACTTGCAACAGGGTACGAACTGCCAAAAAACGAGCGAATGCAGGGCTATCTCTCCATACGATACTTTGATAATTGACATTTTTGCAATGTCACTAAAGCTATCTTGTATTTTCTCCAATGAGCAGCGCATTATTCAGAGATTTACCTTTGTAACCCTTAGCCGAATCATTCATTATAACCCTCAATTTGGCTGTATCTTTATCATCTGTTATTACTCCGTGATGCGCTGAATATGTCATATGTCTTCTTCATTAGCTATTTTGTCCCGGTTCTTCATAGTTTTTAATGACCTTTTGTAAAGAACCAGCATCCTTTAGCAAAATTTTTTAATTAATTATTTGGCAATTAGACAATTTTCATTAAATTGGAGAAATTCCACATAATGAATCTTTATCCCCTCCGACGTTGTTTCAAAAATGTTAAGAATTTTCTACGTCAGAGTCCTCTCCAGTGCCACTACTGGTCCGACAACCAATATCTGAAATAGCATCACCATCAGAAGCCGTCCTCACCTTCCGCGGATTTCAATAAAGCTGTGAGACGCGCTACAGATTCTCTACCGAGTCGGTAGAGCAGTGATAACACGATGTGCTTAGCAATCGGGACGTAAGGGGTTCGATTCCGGTTACCGTTTACCCTGTATGAGGTTTTTTCAGGGGTCTCTCTCATACACATGTAGCGACATGTCACTGCGTATACGCACACCATGTGCGTCTATTTAGGCGAATGTTGTGGTAGTATGTTCCCCTCAGAACCCTAACTCCGTTCCTTCCGATCCTATCCTGACCACATCAATCCTTAATCCCACCATGCATATAGACGTAATGCAATAATTTACTTTTTATCAGAAATACCAAACCTGTATCTGATCTAAATAGCAAGCCGCGATAACCCAGAGTGAAGAAAATAATCCTTTCCTTATTTGCACCCACTCAACCGTCAAGACAGTCCCGAGTATATAACAAATCCCTATTAAAATATCCGCTAAAAACACCGTCAGTAGAACGTTTAGTTTCTCCTGTCCGACCGATAAACACTCTTGTAACACGAAACATTTAAGCCGCCCTCGAGTTAGAGGCGCAGTCAAACGAGTAATGTAGTGCGCTCCGCACGCGAACACTCCGTCCGAGAGTATCTTATATTTCAACTGTCCATGTGTACAAAATTCTCAAACACCAAAAGTTTCTTACATTACCACTCTGACTAATTACTAACACTAATTGGAAACTATTGCTATTACCCGACATTTACTAAAGTACTAGTAAAGAAAACCCCTGTAAAAATTAGTTCACTTAGTTTAATTTGCTTTCGTAAAAGTTAGACCTAAAAGTTGCATTTTATATGATATAAAATACGATTTCTTTAACAAAAGAATTGTAGTCTTTTATTTCCCTTTAAATTTATCTCAATCGGTCTGGTTGACCTAGAAGCACGTAGATTAGAGCTATTCACCTTTTCTTTATCGCTGTGAACATATTTCTCACTCACGCTCCCGTTAGAATAACTATAGATAACCACCTGGTGTTCCACCCTTTGCTACCAGCCAGATCCGGAATAAAAATGTTCTAGTATTTTTATTTCATTAGTTTTTGATTTCTTTCTATATTCCTAATACATAAAAAATTAAGCTCATTTTCCTTGAGTAGTATAACCCACAATTAATGTTAATTTCACAGTAAATATAAAGAGAGTACCACGCGGTCTGTGGATCCTGGCTACTTAGAGAAACCGCCGTCAACTGCAAGGACGAGCATCAACACCCCCAGCAGCACCCTTGCTGGATGGTGGAAGTAATTTTGATTGAAAGTATATAAATTGTTTGTATTGTTATGTCATGTTTGAAAATATAGATCAACACCCCCAAGACCACCCTTGCTGGATGGTGGAAGTAATTTTGATTGAAAGTATATACATTGTTTGTATTGTTATGTCATGTTTAAAAATATAGAGATTAAATTAGTTTAAGTGTGAATATTTAGATATTGTGTTAAATAGGGAAAATACCTCTATAAAACCGTTTCCGTAGCCATAATCAGTATGAAAAAATCTGGTTTTGTGCTAGCATCATGGCAAATAAACAAATAAATTATAAAGTAAGCAAAAGAAGCTACAAAGTTTGGATTGTTTCTTGACCACAGTTGAACTTCAACCATGTACTTGGTATGAAGTGGATTTCCTTCACTCAATCCCCCGAGATCAGGCCGTTGATGTTGGTCTTCTTCAAACCCAACATTTGAACAAGATCTTCTGTGACGAACTAGGCCTGTGATCCCTGTTCAATGAGGGCACGGTAGACGTGGGTTTGTCCCCGACGTAAAGTCACATCTACAAGTACTATGATTAGTAGTATTTGACCAAGTTGATTAACAAAATGTGATACTATGTTTTGTCACGGGTCTTTATGGGTGGAGTAGAGTGGTGTTTCTTGTGATATATCCGACATGGCGTCTTCCTCATACATTTACTAACTGAATAATTTGGTACTAGGCAGTTGAAGCAGCAATTGCATTAAACGATGTATTGATCTTCTTTACAGAATGAGCATATACCGCTCTCTACAGCTGCATGAAACGTATTAGATCTTACTGCTTTGGTTGTATCATCTAAATTTATTCTCCAAAAATTTTTTAGTGTCAAAGAGGACATTCTCCTCTTTCAGATGAAATACATAGTTACCACAAGCGATGACTTTCAGGGTCTAATTTAGTTACAGTCAGATATATTATGATGGCATCCCATGATTTTGTAAGCAAGCCTACTGTGACACCATGTAGCTGCTAAATATGAAAGGCTAACTCAGACGTTATATTTCTGACACTGAAAAGTCTCTTGAGAAAACATTTGGAGATATATCTTTTGTTGTATGTTTGTCAGAATTTCCCATGCTTGAGCATAATTTTGTGAAGTGATTGGTATAGTCCGCAGTTATTGCTCAGCTTCACTTGACAAACTCGGTTTTAAATAATGGAGCTTCTGCACATTGTCAAGAGAATCGTTAATATGGATGATAGAATTAAATATATCATGAAACAATGACCATTCGGTGTATTTCCCCGAAAAGTGAGACATGTTTATGATCGGCAATTTGACTTCGGTAGTTGTTTTTTTTTTTGTTCTAATATAGTTGATGTCTATGTGACACGTCAATCGCTTATCTTTGCTTTCAATTCGCTCTTGTATGACATACACATTTCTTGCCTGTATCGTATAGGTCTTTATTAAAATAATCCATTGTGGTGCGTGATTGATTCTTTGGGAATGTTCGCCACCAGATGTTCGTGAGACGTTCGAAATCCATTCCAATTAGTTTCTAAATTATCTAAACGAGTATTCAAATAACTGAGAGTAATTTTGACTTTTGGTGTTGTGTCATAATTCATCTGACCCCTTCTGATATTTTCCATTCTTTCATCTTTGGTTGACTATCCATTGTGAGTTATTCAGTATATAAAGTACAGCAATTCTTTATTGAATATTTCCTATGTAAGTTTCTCGACGAAATGTACTAAGTTCTTTTACACTGATTGCATTAAGTTAAACACAAATTATTTTGCAAAGCCCTTTTATACTTGTAAAGTTTGTTTCCTATTCACGATACAAGTCCCCAAATCCACACTGAAATCCTCCAAGTTCCGAACTATCACTTCATTACTACACAGTATGTCACACTCGATTTTCAAATTTAATAATCTGACGAGATAATTGTTCTCGCCTAAATACCCACACATGATGTGAGTATACGTAGTGACGACCATGCCGCGATATGCGTACGAGGAAAACCTCCTGAAAAAATCTCACACAAGGTAAACGGTAACGGGAATCGAACAAACGCTAAGTAGATTGTGCGGATCTTGCACTGCCTTCAAATCGACAAGAACGTTCAGGCGAATACTAATCAAAACCAAACCACACAATGAAAGGCCAGAATTAAAAGAATTGTGTATATGACCTACCATGCGAATGCGGCACAGCATACATAGGAGAGAGCAGTAGACCACTCAAAAGTGAGAACACAAGAACATAAGAGCAACATCCGCAAAGGCGAAACAGAAAGATCAAGAATTTCCGAACTGGAAGACCACCACATCCAATGGGATAACATACAGATAGTGGCAAAGAACGAGAATACAACTCGCCGGAAACTCAAAGAAGCCACATACATCGCACTAGCAGAAAATCCAATAAGCCAAGCTACTGTAGAAATAAAACTCATTTGGATTCCAATAATGCGCAAAAAGCTTAAGCGCAGTACACCTGCGCAACATACGCAATAAACTAATGCACAACCACGATGTTCTAAAAAATATTATTGGATTACTCAGTGGCTCAGCGGTAAAGGTGCAGACTTACAAGTAAAAGGTACAAGTTCGAATCTGAAAGGTGTCAAATGCTTGGGAAAAAATCATAACATATGAATTCGAGTCAAGTGCGAAAAATTCAACTAATACCGCCCGTTCGTTCGATACCCAGTAACATCCCCATAACGACTTTTTCAATGTAAAATTATAAGCAGTTTGTATTCTCCTGCACTACCTAATAATTTATTATGAAGCATAGGTGACAGAGCAAGCGTAACACGTTACAATACATATAAATAAATAGCATGTAATCAAAATCTAGAACTACCACTGTAATATTTATTCGAATGCTTACCTGCCATTTCGTCAGCGCTCTGCGTCAATTTAATCGACAGATGTTTACCTTGTAAATTATCTTGAAAATGTCCAACCTTCGATAAAGGGGAACCCATGTGAGATGGATGCAGAATGAAAATCTATATTTGATGAGTGCAATATATACCTGTTCTATTTGAAGAAAAAAAACGAATCACAACATTTTGAAGTTTTACAGGCAACTATCTCAAACATGAACACCCTATAATTAGACAAAATTGTATTGCAGGTATTTTAAAGGCCTACTTTTAACCAAGTTAGTTAGAATCTTAGTTATAAATCATGAACGCACCCATGTGAAGGAACTTTGCATTTTTCATTTTATCAAACAAGCCTCATTAGATACTTTGTCCCATAATATAACACCCACCTACACAGTCAAAGTTTATTGGGTTTCAATCGAAAGCGCTTACTACCATGGAGCTAGTGCTCAGCAAATCTACTATTACGGCTTTAATTGAGATAATTTCCTATATTACTGATGAACTAGAGCAAGGCAAAATAGTATTAGCTTCATTTTTACACTTAACAAAAACATTTGAATGAGTCTCAACAAAATTAGAGATGTTGGGAATAAGGGGCAACTCTCTGGAACTATTTAAAAGTTACCTTTCAAACAGAAAACAATATGTACAGATAAACAGCATTAAATCAACGATAAAACATAATAAACATGCGTACCACAAGGTTCTGTCTTAGGGGCTTTGTTTTTTTTAAGTTTTATTAATGAGCTGACTTCAGTCCACAAACAGGCAATGCAGGAATATACTGAGTACTTTAAAAAAATTAAGTTACAATTAAATATAGATAAAACAATAAATGTTTTTTTAACTTAAACCCTTTTGAGTGAGGAAAATATAAACAGTAGTGCACTTTGTTTAGGCATTACTTTAGCTGTACAAAAAGTTGTTAAATAGACGATCGAGTTATACAGATTTGTTGAGAAAATTGTCTTATCAGGATAATGTCAACATTCTAGTGGTGGCATATCATGTTTTACTTCATAGCATTATGTCGTATGGTATATTACAATGGGATGGGTCCTGTCATATGAAAGAATCCTTAATTAAACAAAGAAGGGTCATTCGTATTATATCTAGGTCAAAATACTTAGACAACTGTGGTCCCATCTTTAAGAGATTAGGTATTTTAACATGTGTTAATCAGTATATTTATCAGTGTTGCATTTATGCAAAAGAAAATCATGTAAAGTTATCTACTTCCAACATGTCCAAGACCATACATAAACAAATGATCTTTCCTTACTTTAGATTGTCGATAAATCATAGTTCCTTTAGATTTTTAAGTATAACATTTTTTTATCTACTCCCGTTGAATTGGAGGCTACAAGCTATACATAGACTTAAAAAAACACTGAAACACTTTCTGAAAGAAAATGTATTCTATACATTTGAAGAGATTGTTGCACACTGTAGTATAAGGTAAAACAACTTAGAATCAGTTAGGTCGGCATTCCATTTTTTTTTAGTATAGTATTTTAACTGTATTGTGCGTAACATTTTTTAAATTTAGTATTTTATATGGTATCTTTTCTGACTGTACTTCATTAATATCTGACGTGTGTATACAAATTGTTATTTGTTGTGGCACAAAATCAATGCCCGACATAAGTCATTATATCTAGGCACTTCTGTAGGTTTGACCAAACACTTCCGAATCAGTTAGAAACATGTAATAGTACACTCCATCAATCATCCTCCTCGCTTATCTTCTTCCTCATTCCTGATTGCTATCTGCATCCTTAGTTGTGCTAGGAAGTGTAGCATGACAGCTAGTCACACCACTTTATCAGTTTTTAATAATTTTTCATTTCAGAAGATTCAGCTCTCTAGATTTGTAAGAACGATCCCAAATGAAACGGACACTACTAAAAGATTTGATGCATTGGGACTATCACACTAATAGGTTTCAGACCGTAAAGGTTAATAATGAAACGTCTAATTATCAAGGCGCTAAAAGCAGGAGTATCCGCAGAGCTCAATTTTTGATCCTCTCCTCTTTTTAACTTACCTAAATGATTTTCCATATCATTTATATAAAGTTTCCAAATGCCTCCAATATGCAGATCACACAACACTACTTATAAACCACAAAGATATCAGTCAAATTGTAATAAATTCCCTTACAGCTTTACGTTTATCTGAAGAATGGTGTACTTCAAAGGAGTTGGCTTTTAATAAATCAAAAACTTTTAAATGGTAATGACCTTAGGACATCACATCTCACATAACCCTGCTTTATCCATTACGTCGTTTATCGGATAATATTTTAGTGAACACAATGAAATTAGTTTACTTTTCATTATACAGAGTCATGCAACGTAACTATATGAAAACAGAATTCGAGAATTGCCCAAAGTGAAATAAATTTACAGATTAAGTACATATACGTGATATGTCTCAAATTGTACAATAGGCTAATTCCTCAAAAAACTAAATCCATCACAAACAAAGCTAGAACACTGCATCGCATGTGTCATATTAATGTACGGTCATTAAATTGGTGTTTTCTTTCAATTTCCAAAACCTGCCTTTCATCGGACATGTCAAATAAACTGTTTAACATACCAAATTACACATTACGTCGGCGTGATGCAACTTCTAGAGGTGGGGGAATTTGTTGGCACATAAACATTAAATTCAAAATTATTGACAATTTGACTACTAACATAATTTAAAACAAGTAATTAATGAATCCACTCGTGTTACTGATAATTCGTGTACTCTTATAGATGTGCTTTGTATAAGTAATGAAATGCTAATAGGTATAATTGGTACAGCTGACCTACTACATATGACTGATCACATGGTTTACTTGAGATACAATTTCGTATTACTACACCTGACCCAAAAAAGATTAGGAAAGGAAAGGAAAGGTCACGTATTTCATTCCCTCCCCAAGGGCGAGGGTGGGCTGTTTGAGCTTTCCAAGCTCCTTCAGCTACAATCATGGATTACCAGCATATATACAAACATTACTTATATATGCATGGTGGGATTAACAATGGGTGCGGTCAGGATAGGACTGGAAAGAACGGAGTTAGGGTTCTGAGGGGGAAAATACTAGCCGAGCATTCACACATGGTGTGCATATACGCAATGACCATGCCGTTACATGTGTATGAGAAAAACCCCCCGAAAAAAACTCATACAAGGTAGACGATAACGGGAATCGAACTCATTACCTCCCGAATGCTAAAAGTCGTGTCACCACTACTCTACCAGCTCGGTAAAGAAGATTACATATAGAGATTTTAGTTTCTTCGATCAAGACCTCTTTGCTCATGATGCTACAAGAATATATTGAGATGATATATTGGAGTTACAGAAGATCAATCATAATATGATGTTTCTTACTGATGCAATTCTATTCTTATTTGACTTTTGACATGCATGTGCCCTATAAAACCATAACTGTGAAACACTGTCATCAGCCATATATAACTGCAACCATTATTGAAATGGTACATTTTGAAAAATAAAGCACACAAACATTTTTGGAAAATATGTCAATGAACATGTATAAAAACTCATCCTCATTCAAACGGCGAGAAAAATCATGTTCCATTCAACAAGAGATAAAAAGCAATAGTCACAACCCTAAGAAGCTCTGGAATAGTTTTAATACTCATACATCAAATAAATCAAGTGTTCTATTGAACCTCTATGACCTGAACACTTAAAATGACTATTTTACCAATTCCGTTGATGCAACTGGTGTTGACGCAGATCTTAATTTTTATGAGAACAACAAAAAAAGTGTATGTCATATCAGTTGAACTTTAACGAGGTAACTGAAAATGACATACACCTCACTACTTAAACCAACTGTACCAGATATGGAAAAAAATCAAAAATATCTCCGATTCCAAAGACAGAAAACTGTTCAAGTTTATCAGAACTTTTCCCAATAAGCATTTTGTCGACCATGTCTAAAATACTAAAAAATTTGAACTAATAAGCTATGTTGTAGTAAAAATTTTGCTACCCTTCCAGTATGGATTTAGATCTTTTCGTGTGTAAACACCGCTCCTCTTAAAATTACGAATGGAATTGCCAGAGGAATGACAAATCAGAGTTCTTGTTTTCACTGGGTTACAGTAAAGCGTTTGATATGATTTGTTGCATACCAAACTTTCTATTATAGTTTATAGGAACATGTGATTGGTTGGTTTAGATAGTTATTTATCCAACAGAATTGAACTAGTAAATCCACTGAAAGGAACATAACCGAAGGAATACCGTAGGGACGTATACTAGGACCCCTTCTATTTTTCACGTGCGGACGACTCTCAGTCCGCGCCAACATTTTTTTGCTTATTTTTAAAGTTTCCGTAAATTTGAATGTATCAGCTTTCACCTAACTGTCCGAATACTTCTTACAAGCATTAAATACAATTCTGAGAACTGTAACGGCCGGATGTTTATTTTTATTGTTATTTGCGGAGCGTCAGTCCGCCCACAGCATTTGTGTGCCGTATACAGTTGAACGCAGATTCACTGTAATAAGTTGGTTGCTAGTTAACTTGTGTGCGTTCAGTGCAGGTATATCGGTTGTGTTTATTGTTGTGATTTTATTCCCTGTCTTGTGACGTATTGTATTACTTAGTTTTACAAAACCAAGCTAAACAGTTTAATTATTTGCATTTGCATTTGTGATAGAAGAAAAAATAGCCTCACCCGGTTCACCTGCAAATGTTGTAGTAAATATATCCTGCAAAGAACATTCTGTATTCATTTGTTCCGAGTGTTACGTAGAGAATTTGAATTGAATTTCGTGTGTTAAATTAATGTAATTTTTTCAATAAAAATTTAGTATGGTGTCTATATAAACTCAACAAAACAATTAAACGTCATTATTGGAAACAAAAATCATAAATAAAAAAATGCGGAGCGTCAGTCCGCCGTTAGCATTCATGGTCCTAACAATTCTCCTCAGCATTACAGGGTTAATATTTACTCCGAAGATGTGATATACATTTAATGCAAATGACACTCAAATTTCTAAATCTTGTGCACCCATTGAAATAATTCAGACTGTGAATGTTATAAATCATAATCTCAGTCTAATATCAGAATGGTCGACATCCAATGGTTTTATAATTAATTCATCCAAAATTGTTACAATGTGTATTGGTTCAAGTGCTTTATGTGAATGTGCACATGATCTATATCTTGACATTATCCTAAATGATACAAGTATTTCGTTTTCTGATGTTGCAAAAAATTTAGGACTATGGTTTGGCCATCAATAGAACTTTCAAACTCATACCATTTGCAAAATTTAAGTATTCAAGAAAATACTCTCACAGGACAAGAAATGGTCATTGGTCAACAGTGTAATCCTAAGCCATTTTAGGTATGCAGTCCAGTTTACCACAAGTTTCTTGTGAATGATTTTAAGAACAAAATCAAATTATTGCGAAACTGTTATGTAGATTTTTCGTAATATTTTACAAATGAAGGATAGGTTTTGCATTCAATACATTTTGTTTTTTTATAGTCTTTTAGTAAATCAGAAGTCACTGTATCTTAGCTGTAAAGTACATTTACGATCTGAGTTGCACTGTTTAAACATTAGGTTTCAAAATAAATATATTGTACCTGTTCATCACACTTGTAAATTCGAGAGCTCATTTTCATATATGGCACCGGAATTACTAATCAGTTGTCTGATTTATTGGACAATAATAATTTATCTCTATAAAAAGCAACTTAAAAAGAAACTTTATTTGAGATGTGCAATTTTAAGTTTGTAATGACTCTTCTACAATTAGCATATTGTTATTATTGGTGAAGTGGAAGAACAGCTTGTAGCTTGTTGTTAAACTTGTTTCTCTTTATGCACAATAAAGGCAAATGCCTCAAGTTTTCATCGAATAGGTATTTTCCCTACAGAGACGCGACGTACTAATCTAGGGTAGAATTCGCTATAAAGAAAACTGTAAATAACTTTTCATAAAGTTTAAAATTCTTACCAACCGTATTAAATCTAGAATTCAGGATTATAATACTCGAAACTGTAATGATTCCTGTGTACAATTCAACAGACATAACAAAACGCACAGAAGTTTTGTAAACTTCTCCATAAAATTTTTCACCCTTGGAAGTAAGATATTTAAGTTATAATAGTCTAAAGAGAAAGATAAAGTTCTATCTATTACAAAACGGTTTCTACAGTATTCAATAGTTTGAAAACAGTGTGAATTTTACTATAACGTTACATATAACTTCTGTAAACGTAAGAGACAAAATGCAGCAATAAACATTATTATTAATTGTTTAGTATGTAAGTAAGTTTAACAATGATTGAATTACTTACACAAATGTATAGGGTGGTCCAAATTGGACACTTTCTTATGCAACACCATTTAACAGATAGAAAAAAAATGAACCTAGGTGGCTGGAGCTCAAATTTAATGAGAAAAGCACTGACGCAAGTACAATTCAGCAATCTCTAATCGCCCATAAGGGGGCTTTTCTGGAATGTAGTCGATTTCTTTAATTCCCATAACTTTCTTATTATTAAAGATAATTGATTTTGGCAAAATCTTTCTTGGAGCACTTTTTTACGTAGAATCCATTGCTATAGACAGTTTTTATACAGGGTGTTTGGTTTTTTTATCCGGTCCTAAACTACGTTTTTTTTTATATGGACCACCCTATATATTGTGGGGTTTTTGAAAAGAGTGTAAAATTTCATAAATTTCGGTGTATCACTTGTTATATTTATGTTAAATATTATTTGCAATATTGCATTTTATACATTAAAATATTTAATAGGTTTCCATGGCTAACAAAAGACGGCTGCATGATTTAAAATGACAATTTCTTAATAAAATACTTATCTTTTTTTTTCAACTTTGACAAAATTGTTTACAACATCTTTAACAATTATAACAGATATTACTATTGACGAAGATAACTGTAAGTGTTATCGAAACATTTAGATTGTATAATTTAAAATACACCATTAAAAAAACCCAAAAAAATAAGTATTTTATTATTGTGATAATGGAGAAAGTTCACATTTTCAAACAACAATTTCTTAGTTATCTGGCAATTTTTATTAGCTCCAAATATTTTTAATTTGTCTCACCATTAAACAATAAACAGGTTCTGTCAACATGGTCATTGTTTCAGGTACAATAACATTAGTAGTAAAGTCACTAACTATCTTAAATATATAACATACAAAACAAACGGGTATTAGTTGGCTAACATGTACAGTATTTTGTTTGGTTGTTGACAGAACATTCGCTGTTTGTCCTTGAAATATCTTTAGGTATTAAATTGTAACCCATTAGCATACACAGCAAGTTTTGTAAAGAGATGAAATAAATGTATTAATAAATGTAATTATTTAATTGCAAAGAAATTGCACTTTAATGACAAATTATGTTTAATCAAATATAAATAGCAAAACAATAACTGTTTGGATTTTATTTCTTATTTACACGTTAAAGTGGTACATTGTGTGATTTTATTCATTATTCAATGGAGGAAGTGATTTAGAATGAAGATAAAAACTTTATTGAAAGTTTGTATAATTACTGCCAAACTCCTGTAATTATAATAATTTGTTTTAGTTAATTTGTTTTTAGAAAAGATCATATATTTGTGTAAAAAACTCAAAAATTCGGCACAAGAAATTATATTAAATGCGAACTTCTGTGCAAAAAAAAATTCTTATGAAGTGGTAGATCGTAAATACTATTTTATTTTATACTACCTATAACATAAATTATTTACACCATGCACGCCTCTGGATGTTACGTTTGCGCGCACTGAGTGACATATTTAAACGGGGGCCATATTGACGGAACCTGTTTGACAGTGAGCCAATAACAAACAAAACCAAGGAACATGTTAGAAAACTTAAGTGAATAAAACAAACAAATATTATAAATAACATAACAAAAGTAACTAATTAATACTGATCTAAATATACTCAGATAACTAGTAACAGTAAAACGAATGCAAAAAAAAAAACAATTTGTTGGAAACATAACACTTAATGTTTACTTGCTGGGATTTTGCGGTATCTCCACACAATAATAAAAAATATCTAGTAGGCATTACGTTTCTTTCTTTTGTTTTTTGAAAGCTTTTAGTTTATAATATTTATTTAAATGTAGTGTAATTCTGTAAAAAAAGGTTTTAAAGCAAGAAAAGCGTTATTTTGTCAATAAGTATCTGTGCAAGTTGTTTTTCATTTTGATAATAATTGCTTCATTATGTTTTTCAAAATGTACGAAAACTATGAAAAGTACATGCTGGAATGTTACATCGAAAGTAATAGCAACTCTGACGCAGCAGGAAATCTGTATTTTAACAGATACTCTGTACAACGCAAACCGTTTAGAGATATATTTGGTAAGCTGCAACAAAATCTAACAAACTATGGTTTTTCACTAAACCTAGAGTAAATTACAATATTAACCCATATCATCCCACACTACTGTATAATAAAATAAAGGGTCTAAATTTTGTTATTTATTAATCAATTTTAATAATATGACAAACTTTAAAAAAAAAATTAAATTAAACGTACAAAAAGGGGATGGCGTGTAAACTGGTAAAATATGAGTAACAACATATTTTTTTAAATTTTAATTATCCATATTTCTAATTTGTTGCATATATAATATATTTTAAACCAAACATAAAAGATTTTCGTTGCAAAACAAACAGTATTAAAAACAAAGTGCAAAAACAAACCATTGGTAAAATACATACAAAAACTTGGTTATTATTGATGGTATAATTTAGAACATGGCATATGAAGATGGATGTTGCACTTGTTACAGATATGAATTGTGTGATTTCCACATATTTTACACCCGAGTTTTCTCTGCTTGTGTCACTACTATATGGCTGGCTGTCACAATGCACTTCGTCAATATCCGTGGATTGTTGATGTTTTGTGGTTTTCGGTGCACTTTTCAACAGACGTAAAGCTATTTATTTGATTTAAAATCAATTTGAGAAATTTTAATTTCATTGACAATATTGTATAGCTTCCATGCATTTACAACTGTACTTTTGACCGAATTATAAAAAATCGGCTACTGCCATTTTTTGCCTAACACTCTAGACCGGTAATTGGTAATGTCATCATCATGAAGGTCCACTCCACCCATATATTTATAGTCTTCAGAGATTACATTAGGTTGTGGAATTCTAATTTCTTTTTTCCTTTCTACTGCAGCATTCTGTTGTAATTAAGGGCTGTACATTCAATGTATCACACTGATACTACAGAATTGTCATTCCATCTTACAACTGAAATCTTTGAATCCTCTTAAAAAGCGCTATCGTGGACACACTATTTACACTTTCTAAAGTGCAACTGCTTGTCCTATTCTCACGAATGGTTCCTGTAGTAAAAAATCCTTTATGCTTTAGCTCAAACAATTCATAAGACCAAAATAGACATCGAACGATATTCAATGCTGGACTGAATTTTTTATTACTTCAAGCAAATCTAAGACCACTTGACCACCAAGTATAAAAGGCGATTGAATAAAATAAATATCTATCAGAAGAACAAAGGCACCACAGTTCGAAATCAAACCGCACAGGTTTACCCCTTATAAACATTTTCTAAAGAATGTCTTACAAAATATGGTATCATTTGCTCGTCGATGGATGAATTAAAAGCAAATACACCCCACTGTAAATTTATTCAAAAAAGTCGCACCTTCAAAAATTTATCACTTATATCTAGTAAACTCGCTTAAATGTAAATATCCCGTAATTGTTTAGAACCGATTACGACTCATGCAATTTTTAACAATAGCTACACCTCTATCTTCTTCGTTGGATCAATACATTGGTATTTGAGGCAGGGTGTGATATCCAGAAAATATAAATATTCTTAAAAATTAGTAGTTCCACTCGATCAAACTCAAAATTATGACAATTACTGTTTTTGGCGTATTTCAAAGAAAATTCAACTATCACATATGTTAACAATTCGTCAAAAAATAGAAAAAATAGTTCTAATCAGGTTTTACTCACTAGTAGTGCACTGATAGTCAATTTGCACCTATTCAGACAATTAAGTATAATTATTACCAATGGTGTGTTCCGAACCACATCACTTTCAAATGTCATAGCACTCGTACTGGCTATTATAATAATATGAAATATACACTGAGGCAAACTAAATATATTGCTAACGTAAATATATAAAAATTATAAAATAACAATAACTATAATATGCGTATATTTCAATTGCAAGTTCCATAGTGGAAATGTATAAAAAATAGCAAAACTGCAGCTGATAAAAAATAAATAAATGATCAAAATACTTTATTTAAAAAATTAGATAGTACTTTCATGTGTTCTAACATCACTCTAGTGCAGTTTCAACTTTAGAAAAATTCTCACACACACTTTAAAAAAATATATAACAACGTGGTGCGAAACGCCAACAAGAAAGTAAAGACCGGTATACCCAGATCTAATATTATGTGCATTTTAAAAAATAATAAAATAAAATCCTATAGAACCAGAAAAATTCATCATCATCTTCCTGGTGATTTTATATGACAAAGAAGATAAAATTTTGCCTTAAATTGTATTTGGACGAACGAGGCCTCCATCAGTAGTGCGGGAATATTCAATAGATATAACGAATATATTTGGGCCCGTCAAAATTCTCATGTTACTCTGGAGGAAAGGAATCAAGGGAGGTTTAGTTTTAATGTGCAGGTAGATATTTACAACAATTTATTGGACCGTATATATATGATGGAGCACTGAATTCTGAGCGATTTTTACAAATTTTACAGGATCAAGTTGAACCGTTTAACGAAGACATACCGATTAATTTATTACAAATAATATTTTTCCAACACGACGGGGCACCGCCGCATTGTGCGGGAATCATCAACAATTATCTAAATGGGCAGTTTGGAGGAAACTGATGGGGAATCAAGGGCTAATCTAATGGCCCGCTCGGTCTCCACATTTTATATCTCTTAATTTTCTTCAATGGGGTAAAATCCGAGACCTCACATACAAGCAGCCTTTTAATACCAGGGAAGAATTAGAAGAGGCGTTGCTAGGTGCATTTAACCAAATCCCACATTTGGAATTAATAAATGCTGCAAATGGCATAAGGAAAAGGTGTAGAATCTGTTTGGAACAAAATGGGAGACAATTTGAACATTTACTAACATAAATAGTTTTTTTTACATTCGTTTTACTGTTACTGTTTATCTGAGTATATTTAGACCAGTATTACTTTTGTTATGTTATTTATAATACTTGTTTGTTTCATTCACATAAGTTTTCTATCACATTGTTGTTTTTTGTTTGTTATTTCAAATTAAAAATATTTGGAGCTAATAACAATTTCCAGGTAACTAAGTAATTGTCATTTTAAATCATGCTTCCGTCTTTTGTTAGCCATGGAAACCTAGATGCCTGCAAGCAAAATATTTTAATGTATAAAATGTAAAATTGCAAATAATATTTAACATAAATATAATAAGTGATACGTCAATATTTAGGAAATTTTACACTCTTTTCAAAAACCTCAAAACCTACAGAATGGTCCGTACGAAAAAATGCAGTTAGGATGTATAAAAACTGTATATCGCAACGGATTCTATATAAAAAAGTGTTCTAAAAAAGATTTTGCCAAAATCAATTATTTTTAATAATAAAAAAGTTATGGGGCATGAAAGAAATCGACTAAATTCGAGAAAAGCCCCCTAGCGGCCAAATGATTAGAGATAGCTGAATTCTGTTTGTGCCAATGATCTATATCATTAAATTTGAGCTCCAGACACCAAGGTCCATTTTGTTCTAACTCCTAAAGTAAAGTGTGTTTCCATAAGAAAGTGTCCAATTTGACCCACCCTGTATATTAGTCCCTACATTATATCAACAGAGAAACCTTAAAAGTTTCAACTTCCAAGAAAATTATTCCGGTGTGTATCAATCGCAAGAATACTAAACGTTAACTTTCTTATTATGTACCTATTGGGACCCTCGACATATGACCATATTATGTTTGTCTTATACATTATTGATAAACCTACCAATTATAAAAATTAATAATTAAAAATTTCAATTACTTACTTTGTCGATTTTTAATAGATCCAATATCTTCATTGAAAGGTTGATTAGTAATGTGAGCAAAGGCTTCTGCTGTGTTGCAATAACCGTGATGAATAAGATAGGTTGAAACCATTCTGTAAATAACACTGCATTTAAATCCTATTATTCTATCTTGAATTAATTTCACTATTGGTTATAACGTGCTTTAACCAATAACGACGTAAATTCTCGATTGGAGTAAAAATGAGCCTAATAATCACGTGAAATTATCGCAAATAAAATAATTGTGTTATATATAAATTAACATACACTTACTTGTTTAAGACCGCTTGCCATTCGCCCTGACCCTCAGGAACAGGAAAGTCATAAATTGAAAGGCGTGTTTTAGATCGTAGTTCGTTCATCATATCTTCTATATCAAAAACAAACGGTTCTTGACCAAAATTGGCGTCAACTACTTCACCTGGTGTTTGAAGACCAACTGTTGGGTAAAGATTGGGCTAAAAAAAAGAAACGATTTTTATAACTATTGTAATAAATCAAAAAAATTGTAGGCAACCGCTTATACACATGTGCTCATTAGTATATTTAAAGAATACTCAATAGGCCTAAGTTATTTTATAATTATAGTTGTAGGGCAATTGATGGGTGATCCAGAAAGATTGTCTTCCATTTGAATGTTAAAACAATTATTTATTTATGTTTAAGGTGTTGAAAGTGGTTGGATATGGCGTTTATTTTTTTATACAATACCAACTTAAAGCTTGAGGAAAATTCACACGTGACACAGCCATTTTGAATCGCCTGGTATAATTCAGTATTTGAAGAATGTTACCACTAGTAATGTAAAATACAGAAAATTATTTAATTTCAAGATTATTACTCATATATTTTTGTATTATGATATTAAAGCACTTGACTACTCTCAGATTTGAACTTGGTACTTGCAAGTCTGACATCTTTACCGCTGAGCCACTGAGTAATCCAATATATATTTTTTAGAATATATACACATGTACACAAGTAAAAGTTTTCCATGGTTGCGCAGTGGTTTATTGCGCATGTTGCGCCGTAACCTGTTGTGCAGGTGTATTGCGCTTAAGCTCTTTGAGCATGATTGGGATTGAAATGGGTTTCATTTCTACACTAGCTTGGCTTATGGGATTTTCTGCGAGTGCTATGTATGTGGCTTCTTTGAGTTTCCGGCGAGTCGTATTCATGTCCATTGCCACTATCTGTATGTTATCCCATTGGATGAGGTGGTCTTCGTTCCAGACATGTTCGGCGATTCTTGATCTCTCTGTTTCGCCTTTGTAGACGTTGTTCTTATGTATATATGTATACTTTTATTATTTCCCTACATGATGCGTATCTTACCCATAAAATGTGTGATGTCTTTATTTAGATTTAGGTGCTGTGTTTGATCAGAACTTGAGTTTCTCCGATCAGATTCACTCCATATGTGCATCATCTTCTAAAGCATTAGGTTTTCTTAGTAAATCGTTCAAAAATATTAACACAATGTTTTCATTATATTCCACCCTGGTGAGACCTAAGGTACCCAATTTACAACAATCATATAAATTCTATTGAACGAATATACCGAAACAGAGGATATCCAAATGAGCAACTGCTTTCTCGGTTCAACTTCCCGTCCCTTGAATCAAGACGCATTTGTAACAGTCTCAAGTTGTTGCATAAACATTTAAATAATCTTATTGACTGCCCATCGATCCTATCTCTCTTTAATTTTCATACCCCTTCTCGTTCTTCAAGATTTCCAGTAACTTTTGTCCTCCCTACTCCTAAAACTAATCTTCTAAAATCACCAGTGTTTACTATGTCTAACAATTTTAATACTTATTGTAATTCTCTGGACGTTAATGTATCCTCTTTGTTAGATTTATTACAAACTGTTTAATTATATTGTTGACTTTCGTTATTGTATAGGAATGGCACTAATTTTTTTTTTCATTTTTATCAGTTTGTTTTTTGTACTGTAGCATTTAAGGGTTGTTAATTTGTTAATTTTTTATAAATGGTGGTTTTAATTTTTTTCTTTCGGTAATACTACGTAGTCCAACTTTGTTAATATCTTTCTAGTTTTTATATTTTTCTTTCTCACGTAACTTTTGTTTCTAGATATCGTAAAATTATTCTGTAATTGGACTTTCAGTCTGTTGAATAAATAAACATTATTCTTTAGATACATGTCTTGATTTGGTTTTATAGTTAAAAAGTTTTTTGTTTTTAAGAATTAATTGCGTTTGAATGTTGATTATTTAGCGTTGATTCAATAAATGTTATTTGAATTTAAAAAAATTACATAAGATTATTTAAAACATTTTCATTTTATTTATTTAAGTAGTAAAAAAGTGCAATATATTGTATCTAGCTAAAGTTCGTTAGGGACAGACGTCTGCCGAGTTAGTTGAATCTATGGGAACACAGTCTGCTTAGCATTTGGGAGGTAATGGGTTTGTGTTTTATCATTTGTAAATATATTTCCATCATTTGTGTATATTTAGGCATCTTGTAGTATTTTTTCTTTCAGTAATTAAATTTTAGTGGAATTGTCGATATTTTCTCATTAGTGTATATAATTACGAACAACCGTGTATATATTTTTATTGTCTACCCACATCAATTGTTGTTTTATGCGAACCTGAGTTCACCTCCGTTCCTCCTGCCTTGTAACGCACATCGTCGTATCTTCAAGTGGACTTCCAAGCATAAGGTCTGAGTTCATCTCCGTTCCTCCTGGTTTGTAACGCACATCGTCGTATCTTAAGCTGACTTCCTTGTATAAGGTATGCAACTGCTTTTAATTACATTTTTGTATTAATTTATTATACTAATAAAGAAAAACCCTCCCTTGCGTGAAAAAACTCCCTCCACCTTGCATTGAGAAAATTTGGTATCGTTTGTAATTGAAGATATATGGTTTTATTTCCGTTGAAGGAAGGCGTGGTTGAATGACGTCACAACACAAGGTCAATATGGCGTGCATATAGTACTTTGGATGATGCAATTTGTTATCTTGAAAAGAAGTTTGAAATGGATATATGTACCTTTTGTTTTCGTGTTGTTAAATATGAAGACAGGCCACTTTACGCCCGCTGCTAGTTAAGCCCGCTTCAGTAGCCACAACATATATGTGCTGGTTGCCCTGAGTCCGGCATACATTACGTTTACCTTTACATTATTGAAAAGTTATGGAAATCTCGTTATCTGATGTTATGCCTTATCGTATCGTCAAGAAATGAAGTTCTCGACAGAAATTCATTTCCAACATAATGTATTAACTTGCAATGAAAATAAATTAGCTGATACCGGTTAATACTTTCTAAGTTAAAAACGTTTGAGTGAATAACCTCACTCCAGTAGTATTTTGTTGACAGGCAAAACTTTGTTATTACATTGCAGTTATACAGTTTCAATCATCTTTCATTTTTAAATAATTTTACGTAAAGTATGGTTTTATGTTATGTATATTTTGTGTCAATTAAGAATTACTTCATTATCGTAAAGCTTTGCGAAAAGTTAAGTGCTATTTTATTTCCTTTTATGCTGAAATCAATCAGCAGACATTATTTTGTTTTATTAAATAAACAAATAAATACGGCTTTTGTGTTATTTACTAAGATTACATGTGGTATATTAAAGTACAACTTTCACATTTTTGTTGTATTTTAATTATTTAACCTAAAATAAAATGAGTGGTGCCTGACGATATGCTTAACTCAATCTGCAGTAAGTTTCGTTAGTAATGTACCTTGCTGAGCTAAACCGTGGTGCAAATTTACCATTTTCTTTATATAAGTGAAAATTTCTATTTGTTTAAGTTGGCTTCCGAGATCAAGTAGAATTTTTATTTGTTATAAATTACACGATGCATATATACGTAACGTAATGCATGCTGCGAATCCATCGCTGTGGCTGACGGGGCGTGGAAAGTTCGAGCTGCCCGCCCTCCCCTGCGGGGTGGGAATGAAACAATGTCAATATTTGTGAAGTACATTGGTTTCAGATAGTTTGTGATGAAAAATGAGGCAGCTTAGATTATATGCAGTTTGTATTTACAGCGACAGTTATAATTAATATTTGCACACGTGCGTGTAGTGTAGTGTAGTTTGGAGGTGGATAAAATTCTATTCTTCAAATCTAGCCTTATTCGGTATTTCTTATTTCTTTGGGGGGTAACTAAATAAATGCTTAGTCTTAACACCACATTTTACATAAAAAAAAAATTCCTCTTGTACGAATTAAGAACATTATCTTTGAAAACTGAACGTGCAAATTAGATTTATATCAGACGAATAATGTTACATTCGTGATATTTTGAGTGTAGTTATGATGCAGAAATTTTATTTGTGATAAAATTGCAGATCCTAAATTTGATTTAATAGTTTGCAAAATTAAAGTTTGAGTTTGTCTGGTTTACTGGATCGTGAAATTCGTATATATTTAAAGTTTTGCAGAAATAAGGTTAAAAATTGTGGCAAGTCTTACCTAGACGTTATTTTATTTGATATAAATCCAGATGGTCCCTTTAGGGATTTCGCAGTCCTTAACTACGAAAAAAATATAAAGCTACAATGTAGTGTTTTGAGATGTCTTGACAATATCAGGTTACCGGTTGTAAATAAACGTTGTCGCCAATGAACAGGACGTTGAGTAGTTGAAATTATTTGAAATAACCAAACTGATATTTTTGAGTGGAGATATCCTAAGTTTTTTCCGATTCAAGGGATCATTCTACTTGATAATTTTGTCGATCGCTTGTTTCCGGATGGTGAAAGCAGTCATTATCGTAGCCGTGGGCTCAGTTATTGGTGTTAGTGTATAACTTGGTGTAATGAGTGATATTATGCTAACGAACTGTAGGAATTATTGAGTATGAGGAACTTTGTGTAGAAATAAAGTTAAGAGTTACGAATTAAAAGTTAGAATTCGAGAATTTTGAAGGCAATGACATTTCGTGAAAGTTTATTAATATTACTGACGCGATAATCATAATGTTTTGAAGTTAAATTTGAGAAATTAAATGGAACTCATTTAAATGATAATTATTTAGAGACTATTAGAATCTCTTTGAAGTGATAATCTAGAATCTCGTATACGTGCTCAAAAATTTTGTGGAAACATTCTCATAAATCCCCGAATTTAAAAAAGTCAACTGGTAGTCAATTATCTTCAGTTAATTAAAGGTCAATAATCTGACAAATTGTATAGTCAAGGTCAACTAAAAATCAAAATTCAACGATTCAACAAAACTTCAGTTAAAGTCAAATAAGTCCATAACCTCAACAAATTTCAAAGTTAAACTGTTAAAACGAAATCAAGGTTAACTGCTACTAAACAATCACCGTCAAAAAAATTTCCAGTCCAAATAAATGAAACTAGATAATATGAGGTAGAATTACATATTCCCGGACTCACAAAAATCGAGATCTATTAGCGTTCACTGTCCTCTGCGCCAACAGCCCATCTGTTTATAAGAGAACAGCCCTGTTATTAAATGACGACTAACTAATAATAAAAAAAGTGCTTGGAAAGGTTAAATGAATTGTGAAAGAAAGATCAAAGTATTGGTAGACTAGTTAATGCCAATAAAGCTTCGATTATTGATTTGACTGTGGACAGGACAGGGAGATTTGGTGGGGATGCAACCTATTTATTTATAGTACACGTTTTATGTACTCTGTTCTAATTACCGTATGTACATCTCTGTTTACCGTCCGATCAGAGAGAACATCCATACTTGACCTCTCGCCGATGCCCACTTTTAAACTTAACCCCTACTCGTCTTCTCCCAATTTTGCATATCTCTTGTTTACCGTCCGATGCGAAAGAAAATCGGCATCTGACCTACCGCCCCCTCCCCCGCGTCGAATGCCACCTTACTCCTCCGACCTTCTGTTTCAGAAATATGGCCTACCGGCGTCACACGTAAGCGACGTTTTTGGAATCTACACTCCTGCACGGCGAATTTTATCCGAAGCAGTTGGCTCGAGGATTTGGCTCTACCGACGCCGCCGTAGAAAACCCAAATTTTCGAGTTTCTCTCGCAGATACCTGTTCGAGGTGTTTTGAAAATGCCTCACGACGGCGTCGTTAGGTGCCATCGCCCGTCAAATTTTGTCGCGATACGAGCGCCCGTCGCTGAAATATGATATCCCCGCGACGGCTCAAATCCTACACCTCGAGACACTCATGTGTAACGAATGCAAAAATCAGATTTTCTGCACTATCTCATAAATAACAGGCGTCTGTTAACAAAAACAAAAATGTCCATTATGATAATTACATATCCTTTCACATAACAGAAATTTTTGTAAAATCAATTTTTATAAATTGTACAGCGAGTCAGGGTCAGCTAGGGATTATTAACAATTTTCTAGGTGAACCTAACTACTGGTCAGTAATCAAAAAATTTAGTCAAAGCTAAGACGTCAATAATTTTGAATCTGTAATTGTCAAATCGGTCAGTCCAGATCAAGGTTACGGCCAAATATACGTCGATGTCCTTGTAAAACTCAAATTAAAGTCATTCTGACGAAATTCGATGCTATTGAATAATGGTCAAGATACAATTATCGAAACGAGGTCAAGCTCAATTAGGACTATAAACTTAAACAATTTTCTGGTCAACAGGTAAGCTACTTCGTAATGCATATTACATTTAGATACGTTTAATATCATTACGTATATTTTCGGTACTTAAAACTCGTTAGTATTTAATATTATAGTGTTAACTTAAATATTGTAAAACTCCGTAAAATTCTGTAAACGCCTTAAGCATCGTGAACCTAAATACTGCAAATGTCGAAAATGATGTAAGTATTGTAATATCGTATATATCGTAAACATCGTAAAATTCTAAAATCGTAAATGTCGTAAGTGATGTGCTAATTACTTTCGTTGTGTTTAAAGCTTATTTTACGCGTCAAAGCGTGGAAACGAAACCAAAATTAATCAGACCTTTAAAAAATCAGAATCAAACATTTTGAAGAATTCTAAAGAAACCATAACGTAAGATCAAGTTCAACTAATTATCTTAAACACTTCATAAGGACAATTAATTGGAAGTGTACCTGAATTTATCTCTAGTTGAGAGAGTGCATTCTGGGGCAATGACCTTTAATTGACATTGGAGGCCACCTTAAAGAAGAACGTAATGTTAAAACGGATTTTAACCAGCAATGAAAGTGAAGAAAGAGTGCGCAGGAAAGAGTTCCAAATATGATAGAGGATCGGGGATAAATTGGAGTTTGCAATGTGTCTAACCTACCACGTAACAAAAAAAGGAGGAGGTTGGTGAGCACGGCTAAGGACTCAGACCATCGGTCAAACCACCCAAAAGCACTTTATTGGCGTAGGGGGTTTTGGAGTGTTGATTAAACGTAGATATATGATTAGGTTAGCTAGAGAAAAATCTAATAAATATAGGTAGTAAAAGCGATGAGGAGAGTAAGTAAGGTTTGAACGTCACCAGCTTTGAAGGGAAAAGCAAAGAAAGCGGTAAAGTATTATATCCGAGAGAGGACCTGTAAAGTTGGAACCAGAGAGAAGTACAAAAAAAAAAGAAATTATTAATAATAAAGACCAGTTCTCAGAACAATCTCGATTTATTTAATTTCCCCAAGAAACACTGAGAACTCAATCACTTCGACATAAATATATGTATTCCCACACACCTATCACAGAGGAATCATTATTATATTAACATGAATTAATTTTCCCCAAACTGATTACACAAGATACATATAATTATCGAGTATTGGTCGACCTTAATTATCCCATACACTTAAATTAATATTACTACTTAATTTCAAACAAATATAAATTCTCACTAGAGAATAACTTACTTTTGTGTATATATATATATATATATATATATATATATATATATATATACATCATGCAATCATTATTGCGTCCGTACGTAATTCCTTAATTTGGCGTCACCTAGAACAAGACGTATTCTCTGATATTTTATTGAAGTATATAGGTCAGCATTTTTTTCTAAGTTCTATGGTCTATTCCATATGTTTCTAGCTTTTTTTTTACTATATACATAATTTTGTACGTTTGACAATCATTCTGGAACCCGTACATTAAAGTACTGCACTAAAATCATTACGGCGTCTTGCTGCGTTGCATGCCCTCTTAATGTAACAAAGCAATCATTTTGGCATCTCGGATTAGAATATACATAATGTTGTTGTTGCAAACATTTAGGCGTCAATATATTTTATATTAATAGTTTGTGAGCAACCAGTTTGGCGTCTGCTTTCACATTATCCAAAAATTTTATGAATGTTTCATTTTGGCGTCTTAGTTTAAAATATACACAATGTTCTTGTTGCAAACATATTGGCGTCTACATATTGCAATTAATAGTTTATGTGCAATCAGTTTCAGGTCTGCTTTCATCTAATTCGAAAAATATATGTTCTATCACCAAAGAACTAGCCGATCATTTTGACGTCTTAGTTAAAGATATACATATTGTTATTATTACAGCATATGAGCGTCAAGGTCTATTCATATATGTTCAAATAAAATCAATACAATACTTATGTTATTTAAATAGCTCCCAATGTAGAAGAGATACATTTATCAAGTAAGGGTAAAGTACAGGAAAGCAGTGAATAATGGGTGCGTACTAGAATTTTGAGTTTGGTACAATCAGCCTATTTCAACCACTTTAATTATCAGACAAACAATTTGATGAATTTATTTTCTCCACTTTTTAGTAATTTAAAATTATAATATCTTCATCACCATTCAATCCAAAGAAAGTCCCTGGTTCGAACCTGTTTTAGGCGTGGATGTTTGTTAAGCTGTCGCTAAAAAAGATCGCCGACAATTGGTCACGCGAAAAATTGTCGCGCACAATTGAGCGCGCCTCAAAATATCGCCAGCGAAAAAAGGGCGCCGACGAAAAAAGATCGCGGACAAATGGTGGCACTAAAAAATTTAAATTTTTGTTAACAGTTATCTAAATACCAGACTGGAACACTGCGACGCGGCGTTGATTTCACTCAGTACACTCTAAATTTGAAGGTGAGTGTATAGATCGTTTGGATCGACGACACCAGAGACGACAACCGCAGTTTTCAAGAAATCTTTGGAATTGTTTTGAATTCATAGAGGAAGTCATACCATATACAAATTATTCTGCAGAAGGATGGCACAATAATGTTTCCTCTATATTAAATGCAGCACATCTAAATTTGTAGAAATTTATCAATTCGTTAAAGAAAGAGGAAAGTTTACATTGTTTGAAAATTGAACACTACATAGCTGGAAACGAACAGCCACTCAAAAAAAATTTGTAAAGATACGGCGCAGCGACAGAAAACTATTTGTCAATAATATGCCAATCATCCACATTAGGAGTATTTAAGGGCGGTTGCTCATAACTTCGAGTTACAAATATAAAAAGCAGAAAAGCAAGAACCAACAAAAAAAAAAATAAAAAAATCATAAAATATAAAAACATAAAAAAAAAACTTTTAAACATGGCAGTTATTAACTGCCAGTCCTAAGCCTGGATAAAATGTGGAGGAATGTTTAATAGTTATATTTTTCTACGCGACATTTTCTCACGCGATCATTTGTCCGCGACCTTTTGATGTGCGTTCAAATGTGCGCGACATTTTTTCGCGCGACCAATTGTCCGCGACCTTTTTTCGTACATTCGTTTTTTAAGTATAGTGAATTAGATGTAGAGCAGCCTTGCATAAAACCCCGCCTTTTGAAAGTCAATAAAAATTTTCAACAGAGAAAAGAATGATACAGGTTCAGTGGAAGCATTGTGTGTTGCCCTATTAGTAGTGCTGTTTATGGACATGGATGGGTGTCGTACTCATTATACCTCTCTGAGTATAACACAAAGTACTCAACTTTAGTTCTAAAAGTACAAATACGCCAGCGACATGGACGTCCTGATAAACGATAAACACACATGCACCCATGCTTGCACATGTACTGACGCACAAGCACAGACGCGCGCATGCGCAGACACGAGGTTAATAATAGAACTGGTTTCTAAACGCCCTAAACGGTACTAATTTAACTTGGTCGCACTAAAAAAAATAATTTTCATAAATAAACGGTCTCATCGTAACAAGTTACTACGTAATTCAAAATTAAGACACTTGTTTCTTAATCTACATTCTGAAGTTCGTTAGAGGTTTACTAAGCAAAATCCAAGGATGAATATACTTCGCGGTAAAACTTTCGGTTAAACTATCTACCTCTATTAATTGAAACAAATACTATTTCAAAATTAAATCTATGAAGTGTCGATTAAAACTATGAATTTGGTGTACAAAGTTATTTAATTAATTTTAAACGGATTTTTTATATTTGTACACACACAAATATAGAAGCGAATCCGAAATGCGATTTAAAAGGTCACCCTTTTAAAATAAGGGTAATAATGTCATCACAACTGTTAATAATAAGTAAATTTTGCATTGGATTATATCATCTGGTAACGTTCGAATCAACTGGGTGTCCCAAGCAAAAGTAATAATACAAACAACCGTCGTAGTTATCTACCTATGACAAAACTGTAAAACATATTAGCCAATTTGCATTTTTAATTTTTTACATTTATCTGTAAATTTTATTATTTTCTGGGTGTGTACATAGAATGGTGTATTTGAGGTGCATGAGGTAGCTAATCTTGCTTAGAATAAACAGTATGTGTATATGTTAATATATGACTTCAGAATGATTTACAAAATAATGCATGTGTGAGTTCATAATGATGTTAAGTAATATCAATTGTATATCTAGGTAGAATGACGCCAGAAGGCTGTAGACCGTAAATATGAAATTACTTCAAATGAAATAAGAAAGAATATTAGAAATTGGTTTTACAGTGTTGCCATTTAAAGACGTCTGAAAGATTGTAAATGTACAGAATAAATACAATAAAAGTATATTTAGAAATAGCGCCATGACGGCAAAGTGCTGAACTAAGTTTGTATACAATTTTACGAATTACACGATTTTGGCGTCGACAAGTTTTAAAAAATCTCAACGTAGGAGTATGGAATGGGCCCCATACTGAGAATGAGTATTATAGGATTCTATCAGAATTGTCTTTTGTCAACGGTGCTTCTCTAACACTCACACCAAGAAAATTATTAAGGATTGTAATCTGGCGTCCATATACAGACGCCACTTTGCAAAGTGTAGCCAGATTGATGGTAAATGCCAAATAGATGGACGCAAAATGATAGAATGATGTATATATATATATATATATATATATATATATATATATATATATATATATATATATATATCGTAGCATTGGGCTGCCTTCTTTCAGGATACAGCCTCAAGTACATCCGTTCAGCTTCTAAACTGTTTTTATGAGACAAGATGTAACAACTCAACATATCAAACTTTTCGGTATTAGTAAATAAAGCCATGTTTGACACAAAAATATTCTGGAACGAATAATTTTTAAGTGACATTAAATTCGATTGTGTTTTTATGTTTCACGGCCTGCTTATTGTTAGAGTCTTTACTAAAATACATTTTTTTAAATTTTCTTTGTTGTTTTTTACATGTGTTATATCATTGTAAAGAGGATACAAAAACACGATCAATTATTTCAAAGCCGACTATTCGTTCCATAAGAAAAATTTAATTTAGGGGTTGAAACTAAAAAATAGAAAGTGCAAAAAAAATCCAAATTGATATTTAAATTCTGCATAAAAAATATCTTAAGAAAGTGCAAATAAAATTTATATGTCTAATATAACAAAAAAGACATAACAAGAAAAAGGAATTTGACATTTTTCTTTTCCTTGCCATAAGTCTTAAAATACATGGAAATTTGGAAATTAGAGAGTGTCCTATAATTTCACTAATCCTTAGGGGTAATTCATCTAATTTAACCAAATCTGTATCTTTTATAATAAACGAAATCCCCATGCTGGAAATTTTATCTGGGACACGTTATATATATATATATATATATATATATATATATATATATATATATATATATATATGTGTGGCGTGGGCCACCATCAACGCGTCGGTCTCTAGCACCCAAACGACTGAATTTGTTCAAAATCTGTTTGGCCGAGAATATGTAAGCCTTCTAGGACTACAATCTAAAATTAGTTTGGTTTATACAGGGTGATCTACAAACTTGTTACTTATCAAAGTTATATTATTTTAAATGGAATACCCTCCTTTTAATTTTTTTGAAATAAGGTGAAAAAATAGGTAGACTTTCATTAGAGTTCCTATACCTAAACCTTACAGTTTCCGAAATATTTAACATTTTTGAAAATGTTGGGTTGTCAAAAATTCAAGTATTTTTCGATTCAGAAAGACGAGACAATCTAATCTAGGTCATCGTAATAAGGATATTTGGAAGTACGTATTCTGTTGTTTATTGTTTCAAATCATAATTTATAAAATACAAAGAATAACGCGTAAAGTTAACAAACTTCAAAGTTAAATATCTTTGTTATTTTAAATACAACGCCAAGAAATATTTATCGGAATGGAATAGTCTTTTGACAATAGTTCGAACTGTATTAGGGTTCCCTATAC
Organism: Vesta saturnalis; assembly: GCA_036346205.1. NCBI lineage: Eukaryota > Metazoa > Arthropoda > Insecta > Coleoptera > Lampyridae > Vesta > Vesta saturnalis. The sequence continues at coordinate 698,463 of JARFJB010002117.1, forward strand.
CTAACTTCAATACTTTTCGAGAAATTAGTGTATTTGTTACATTTTTAGAAATTACGCCATTAACTCATGTCGATCAGTTAGAATTCTTTGATTTATAAACATTTCTGTCATATTGACGTAGGTATAGATGTATATATATATATATATATATATATATATATATATATATATATATATATATATATATATATATATATATATATATATATATATATATATATATATATATATATATATATATATATATATATATTGATTATCAATTTTCTGTGAGAATATGATTCTATCATAGTTTCCACGTGAAAAAGGTACTCTTATTAAACATTTCTAAAACCAACCGTTTTCAAGAAAAACATCTTGTTTTTTAATACAACTTTTATTTGTTATTTTGTATTGTATAGATATTTAAAAATTATTATTAATTTTATTAAATACATAAATAAAAAGTTTACCTCCAGTAGGATTTGAACCTATAGAGTACCGCGCTAACCATCTGCGCCATCGAGATTCAAGCCTCAATCGATGCAAGTTTTGTCTTTATGTATGTAGAACTGATGTATACATATTTGTTTAAACTTTATTCATTGTAATTTCTATCTATCATTTATTAATTCTAATTTATCATTAATCTAAGAAATAATCAATAACGAATAACAAATTAAACTAAACTTAATATTAAATTACAATAAATGCTCTACATGATGACCGTTGGTTGCAAGGCATAGTGAAATTCTTTTATTTAAAGAACGTCTGATCCGTCTGTAAATATTACGTATGTGCCGGAACTCATTGCAAGCATTTTGAATTCGCAACCAACGTTGTTCACGAGTTTGTATTGGTACAGGGTACACTCTAGGTTTGAGAAAACCCCTTACCCCATACACAAAAATCGCACGGATCGCGATCTAGCTCGCCATTGAACTGGATCACCTCTATAAATCCATTGGTTTTCGAACGTTTGATTCAGAAATTGATGCACATTTCTATTAAAATGAGCCGGACACTCATCGTACATATACCACATGCCTTGCGGAATATTCAGAGGAACCTCCTCTAGTAACGTGGGTAAAATATTGTCAAAGACCGGGCAGCTCTACAGGTCCAATTAGGTTGCTATCAACAATTCCAATTCACACATTAATGCTGAACTTATGCTGATGTTTCATCTGTTTCATAACATGAGGATTATCTCCAACGTATGAATAGTGATGTGAATTGTGCAGATTATCAATCCCGTCTTTGTGAAATGCGGGAAAAAAAAGTTGGGTGCTCAATTATTTTATTTCTCAACCAATTGGAAAATGCGAGCAGGAAAATCACCCTCCAACATTCCATGCACTTTTTTAAAAGTTCTCTTTGTGTGTAATTCGATTAATTGAAGTTTTAAAAATACCAGGATGGCGTACAATCTTCGTACACTTAATTCTGGATTATCTTCGAGATCCATCAGAACATCTTCTTCAAATTCTTCTGTTACAACTGAGTGTCTATCCGTTTCATTTTTGTTAGGAAACTGATCCATTTTCCCGCAATCTTTGATGAAGGGCTGTAAATATGGTATGAGTGGGATGCGTTCTTTCAGGAAATTTCTCTGCATATCTACGTTGTGGCTCTCAAGCATTACACAGAACTTCCCCATAAATTAAATGCATGTCTGTATATTCTTCAGCAGTAAACGAAACCATTTTTCAAAGAAATGTAAACTAAAATTTCACTTCTAATTAAAACAAATATGGAACTATTCAAATGGCAATGAATGATATTCAATTATCACCACTGACACATTTGTCAATAGTTAAAGACATATTGTAACAAGTGTAACAAATTCATTTGTTTTCTTTTTTTTTCAATGGCCGCCAGCTAGTTCGCCGGACTTTTGTGTATAGGGTTTTCTCAAATCTAGGGTGTACTCTGTACCAATACAAACGCGTGAACTACGTTGGTTGCGAGTTCATAATGCTTGAAATAAGTTCCGGCAGATACGTAATATTTACAACGGATCAGACGTTCTTTAAATAAAAAAATTTCATTATGCCTTGCAACCAACGGTCATCACGTGGAGCATTTATTGTAATTTAATATTAAGTTTAGTTAAATTTGTAATTCGTTATTCATTATTTTTTAGATTAATAATAAATTAGAATTAATAAATGATAGAAATTAAAATGAAAACATAAAACGTTTTTTCTTGAAAACGGTTGGTTTTAGAGATGTTTAACAAGAGTACCTTTTTCATATTCTCACAAAAAATTGATAATCGAATACAAGCGAAAGAAGTTAGGGTAAAAAATGTATAGGGCCCCTGCCCCTAGTCCATCTCTGTATATGATATCCACTTGTCTCTAGTCACTAAAAACAGTAATTATCATTGGTAAATAGTATGTCAAATTTGAAAGGTGAATCTAAAGAAGTTCCAGTGTAATTAAGCAAAAACCAGTTTCGTGACGTCATCTTTAAAGAGTGGTAGCTCCTTTAACAATCATTTCCGGACCTAAGCTAACAGAAACTTTTTTTTATATTTTTCTCTGCAGAATCACCCATTTCATTTTATAGGGGTTGTTCTGGGACACCTTGTATACTATACACAGGGTGACTTTTTTTTCATTTTAAGCATTGGCATCTCGGAAACTACAAGAGATTAAATGGGTTAAATGGGGAAAGAGTTGCAGTTTTATGAACCTAAATTAACGACACTTTCAGTTGGAAAAAGTTCATGGCTAACTAGATATTTCCAAAAAACTAAAATGTTGCATTTTATTTAATTCTAAATAACTCTGTATTATCGATTTAAGAAAAAAAATATAGAGGAAAAAATGGTAGTGTTTTTTATGCTTTATCTACTGGCGTCGCCACTTTTGTTCTATCTTATTTATATTATTCCATAGTTATGATATAAACTTTTGTGCATTTATCAGATGCGCATTTTTTTAAGCTATGTAACGATATTAGGCATGATGTATTTATTTTTAAAAATAACAAAGTTATAACGATTTTATTGTTGATTTACAGTTGGCCATGGAAAAAATGAATTAATTATTATGGTTTTTGGCAGTTTTACACCCTTGCCGTAATAAATACAGTTTTTTTTCATTTCAAACTTTGTTGAGCGAAAACAAGTTTAGTGATTTTTCTTTTAAATGTTGTAGAATCGTTATTAGGAATACAACAAAGTGATACGAATACAAGTTTTAGGGATTTTAATGCGTAACATGTTGTACATACCACTTTTTAAGTAGCAGGTACGGCTTTGACAATTTTAAAAAGAACAAATTTTTCTCTTTATAACGATATTAAGGTTTGCTACATTTACTTTGATGAAAAAACGCGATACAGGAATTTTCGTATTATTGAGAGCGCCATGAAAAAAAAAATAAACAAAGTACTGGTGCTCATTGTTTTAGTTGAAATTGGCAGTTTTGTAACTTCGTAAATTAAATTAAAGATGTTTTCTAATCGCGACAAACTTAATATGTTGGAATGTTTTATAGTGTGTAATAAAAAAAGTGTTCTTGCTGCCGAACGGTATCAACAAACGAAAAGCTGTAAATTCCATTGTGAAAAGATGTCGCTTGTGTGTAAAATAATAATGGTGGACATTTTGAACATTTGCTGAGATAGATTAATTTTTTTACACGGAATTACTTCAAAGTCGAAATTTAAACTTAATAATTCCTAGTTTCTTTGCGTTCCTGTTGTATTTGAGGCCCTAATTTTTAGGTGAAACTGAGTAATTAACTTAACCGGATAAAAATGTTTTTCCATGGTACATTCTGTTTTTGATACTCTCAATAATACAATAGTCCTGTATCTTTATAAAGAGCCAACCATTACTGCTACTTAAAAAAATCTAAGTTTGTTCTAACTCAAGCGAACAGGAAATTAGTATCTACAACATGTTAAGCATTAAAACGTCTAACATTTTTATTCGTGTCATTTTGTTATATTCCTAATGACGAATCTACAACATTTAAAAGAAAAATTACTACACTTGTTTTCGCTCAACAAAGTTTGAAATGAAAAAAAAACTGTGCTTATAATGGCAAGGGTGTAAAACTGTCAAAAACCATAATAATTAATTCATTTTTTCCATGGCCAACTGTAAATCAACAATAAAACCGTTATAACTGTGTTATTTTTAAAAATAAATACATCACGTCTGATATCGTTACAAAGCTTAAAAAAATGTGAATCTGAAAGAGGCACAGCTTCCATTAAAAAAAAACAAAAGTTTGTATCATAATTTTGGAATAACAAGAGATAGAACAAAAGTGGCGACGCCTGTAGATACAGCATTAAAACATTACCATTTTGTCCTGTACATTTTTTTCTCAAATCGATAATAACAGAGTTATTTACAATTAAATAAATTGCAAATTTTTTTTTTATTTGAAATATCTAGTAAGCCATGAACTTTTTCCAACAACTGAAAGTGTCGTTAATTTCTTTCCCCATTTAACCGAATCTCTATATCTAGTAGTTTCTGAGATGCCAATGCTTAAAATGAAAAAAAAACTCACAGGGCGAATCACGACCCACGCCACGGAGTTCTAAGGCATATTAGCGTTAATTTCTAATACAGTGATATTATGTAAATTAATATGAGCAACATTTTAAAAGTATTTTTAAATATACAGGTTGCTCCAAAAAAAGTGGCATATCAAAGTTACGTTATTTTAAATGACACACCCCGTACATTTTCGAATTTTACATAAAAAATAAGTAGCACTTTCATAAGGATTCCCTATACCTACATACAAGGTGTTTCAAGTTATATCAATTTTTCTGAAAATGTAGGTTTTAGGAAAAATTAAGTATCTCCTAATAAAATTAACTCCAACAAATTTACTCTTTGGTTTAAGTAAAATACTGTTCCCTTAGTCTATTTATTGAATGAATCTTTACAGGGTGTCTATATTTTTCAGTTAAATTAGTAGAACATTTATAGTGAAATATTCGGCTTATTTTAAATGGAACACCCTGTATTTTATACGCCTATAGTTTAGCTTACTTAATTACCTTACAACTTCTATAAGAGTTTCCTATACCTAAACCTTCCAATTTTTAACTTTAATAGTTTTGGAATTTGTCTGTTCCTGTATCATTTGTGGATTGAAATATCCTCCCAAAATGCCTACTCCTAATGATTTTTGGCTAATGTAACATATTTTCAAATTCAAATCATAGTAACTTTAATTTAAACGGTAATAAAATTATTTCTACACTACGTAGATTAAACTAAAAATCGCCAAAAATTTTCATACACATATCTTTACTCTCGATAATCGTAACAACAAATTTGTCGCCTTTGAAAGCTCTGACGATGCTTGCCTCGTCTAAGCGAAACCAATCAGCTTCAATTTTAAAAATAGACACTTTAACAAATCTATTGCGATTTTTAGTTTAATCTACATAATGCAACAGTTTCACAGAGTAAGGATAGAAAACATGTACACAATGGAAACTAAAATTTTATTTATGTGGTGTGATAATTAAAAAAAATTACAATAAATGTTCGATATGATGTCCATCTTTTTGAATACACAGTGTTATTCTTTTTTCCAATGAACATCTTACATTTTGCAACATATCAGCGATGACCGTCTCAAAAGCATTTCAGATTCTTCTTTTCATATCATCTGCAGTGGTGCGAGGTGTGCTGTAAACAAAATTTTTGATATAGCCCCAAAAGAAGAAATCCATAGATGTTAGTTCAGGACATCTAGGTGGCTAGGCAATTGGTTCACCTCTCTCAATCCACTTATTATGAAACTTCCTATTTAAATATTCTCCAACAGCACGTGAGAAATGTACAGGTGCTCCATCTAATTGCAACCACATATTTTGTCTAATATTTAAGGAATACTTTCTAACAGTTCCCAAAAGTCACTCTTTAAAAATCCAAGGAATTTTTTACCATTTAAGTTACCAACGAAAAAATACGGGCCTAAGATGATTGCCAACAATTCCACCATACACATTAACACTCCATCGATTTGACGATCAACAGCATTAAATAAACGTTTATTTTCGGTGTCGTAATAATGGAAATTGTGCCGATTCACTAATCCATTACTATGGAATGTTGACTCGTCGGTAAATAATACAGTTTCAAAAAAAATGTTGATTGTCACTAACTTGATCAACGACCCATGAGGAATAATCAATACGTTTTTGAAAGTCTGTGCCATATAACCTTTGATGTATTTGTACATCAAAAGGGTGGTATTTATGTTTCTTTAAGATCCTCCACACATTAGGCTGACTAATTCCTGTTTCTCTTGCAATAACTCTTGTACTAGTATTTTGGTTGTCAACAACGGAACCTAATACCAAACACTCATTATCATCATCATTTGTAACAGGCTTCACTGTTAGTTGTTTTGCGTAAGCTACACTTCCTGTATCACGAAATGTTTGAAGTAACCTTTCAAAAACCTTTTTATCGGGATGCACCCGCTCAGGGTATTTCTCTGAGTACACTCTTGAAGCAAGTAAATAATTTTCATAGCATTCACCAATGGTTAAAATCATATTAATTCTTTATTTCTTTCTTGTGAATAAACCTTTATTAAGTTGAAAATATTTCAATAACTTTCAACAGACTCGGAAAAAATAACAATACACAATAACAAAAGTCACGCCCAATGTCAGAATTTTAACATTAACAAATGCGTTACTGGCAATCTATCATGTACACATAAGATTGGTCACCGAGCTTTCTACTTATTGGTAAAGAAAAATGCTAATTAACAAAAAGACATTAAGTAGGCGATATTTCAATCTACAAATGATACAGGAACAGACAAATTCCAAAAATTATTAAATAAGTTGAAAATTTGAAGTTGAAAGGTAATTAAGTAAGCTAAACGATAAGAGTATAAAATACAGGGTGTTCCGTTTAAAATACGCCGAATATTTCAGTATGAATGTTCTACTAATTTAACTGAAAATAATGAACGCCCTGTAAAGAGGTGTTTACCATTCAGGTAATAAATTGACTAAGGGAACAGTATTTTACTCAAACCTAAGAGTAAATTTGTTGGAGAAATTTTAGTAGGAGATATTTAATTTTTCCTAAAACTCTACATTTTCAGAAAAATTGAAACACTCTGTATGTAGGTATAGGGAACCCTTATGAAAGTGCTACTTATTTTTTATGTAAAATTCGAAAATACAATAATATACGGGATGTATCATAAAACATAACTTTGAAATGCCACTTTTTTGGAGCACCCTGTATATTTAAAAATATTTTTAAAATGTTGCTCATATTGACTTATACAATATCACTGTATTATACTCCATGGCGTCGGTCGTGATTCACCTTATTATATATATATATATATATATATATATATATATATATATATATATATATATATATATATATATATATATATATATATATATATATATATATATATAATAACCTTATTGCCCAACAGCAAAAGCCAATTACAGAGCAAACTATATAATATTACACATATACAAAGATTTATATATATATATATATATATATATATATATATATATATATATATATATATATATATATATATATATATAGATGGAGATTTGGTTAAATGGGCAATATTGTGCCATTTTTGGGCCGAGTTCGATTCCGTTGAGAAACATTTCAATTTCCGAACAGTTTCGAAATTATTAAAAAAAAAATCGCCGATTTCTAAAAACTCAAATATCTCCGTAATTATAAAAGATATGAAAAAAAGTTTCAGATCAAAGTTACTTAATTCGATGTCTTAAAAATGATGTCAAAATAAAATTCAAGATGGCGTTTCCAAGATATTAATAGCAACTTTCTTTTGGAATTTTACACAATTAAATGGGATTTTTTTCTCTTTTCAACTATGTATCGCAACCTATGTACGAATAAAACATTATGGGAAATATTAATTGTTTTCATTTTAAATCAAGTAGCCATGATTAACAAAAAACAAAATTTATTATAATACGATTAACGGTCAAGTTGTATTAGTTTATTGATTGTGTAAATAATTAGTATTGCTGTGTTGTATTATTAAGTGATAAATTTATAATAATTGTTTTTTATTTAACTATTTCTAATGGTGACCTTTCCAACAAATGATCAATATGATATGTTTTGTACATACATAAAGTGCTACAAAAATTCCCGTCTTGCTGCTCAAGAATATCTAACAAACTTTCCAGAGCGTTGGCAACCGGACGTGAAAATATTTGCAAGATTAGATTCAAATATGCAGCATTATGGATATCTTAAAAAGCCCAATAGGACAATAAACGTGGTTACCGAAGATGAGGAATTAACTTAAGCTTTAATGTTTTTTTGTGGCATATTGGGTAATCATTTAGTTGATGCTATAATTTTTGATGGAACCTTAACAGCGCAGCGTTAAATGGAAATTCTGTAAACATATCTTGAATATTTATTAGATGATCTACCTTTGGCACAAAATGTTCAAACATGGTATCATCAGGATGGCGCTCCCACACATAATGCTGGCAATGTTGTCCGATATTGTAATGACCGTTTTCATAATTTTGATTGCCACAATACACCTAATCAGTGGCCAGCCAGATCCGCAGATTTAACACCTATGGACTTTTATTTAAAGTTTAATGTTTTTTTTTGTGGCATATTGGGTAATCGTTTAGTTGATCCTATAATTTTTGATGGATCCTTAACAGCGCAACGTTAAATGGAAATTCTGCAAACATATCTTGAATATTTATTAGATGATCTACCTTTGGCACAAAATGTTCAAATATGATATCATCAGCATGGCGCTCCCGCACATAATGCTGGCAATGTTATCCGATATTTTAATGACCGCTTTGATAATTTTGATTGCCACCAATACACATAATCAGTGGACAGCCAGATCCGCAGATTTAACACCTATGGACTTTTATTTATGGGGCACTATAAAAAATAAAGTGTATGGTAATAATTTACATTAGAACTACGTGAAGAAGTGGTGGCGGTGTTCATCGAAATACATTGCGAACAGTTACTAACAGTGTTGTAAAACGGTATCGATTGTGTGTACATGAAAACGGCCAGCACTTTGAACATTTATTGTAATGTATTATGGTTTTAGCATTTACTAATATCACGGTGTATCGTTGTGTTTAATTTGTTTAATAAATACATTTTTACTTGCAAATTGTTAATCATGGCTACTTGATTTAAAATGAAAACAATTAATATTTCCCATAATTTTTTTATTCTTACATAGGTTGTTATATATCGTTGAAAAGAGAAAACAAATCCCATTTAATTGAGTGACGTGAAGTTGGCAATAGATTTCATCCATAAATTCTCACTTCGTGTACGTTTACTATTAATCCCGGGAATGGATACAGTAACAGAAACTAAGACCATAAATATTATTTTAAACATAATTAAGAAAATATAATGATAAAAATTGAGAAATGTGTTATTAAGGTACACACATTACGTGAGACAACGCACGAACATGTTTATTCCAAAATTTGACTTTAATGGACAACATTCATTTAAAAACAAATTACACTTTTAGATTCTACATAAAAAAAAGCTATCTATATCAATTTTAAAATATAGTAAACCCTTCTTAATTACTCCAGAAAAACGAAATACAAAGTTACCTACGTGTCACAGCGCACGTACTTGTTTATTGCAAAATTTGACTTTATTGGACAACATTAATTTAAAAAAAAATTGCAGCTTCGGATTCTACATAAAAAAAGCTAGCTATATCAATTTTAAAATATAGTAAACCCTTTTTAATTACTTCAGAAAAACGAAGTACAAGGTTACCTACGTGTCACAACCCACGTACTTGTTTAGTGCAAAATTTGACTTTATTGGACAACATTCATTTAAAAACAAATGCACCTTCGGATTCTACGTAAAAAAAGCTATCGATATCAATTTTAAAATATAGTAAACCCGTTTTAATTACTTCAGAAAAACTAAGTACAAGGTTACCTACGTGTCACAGCCCACGTACTTGTTTATTGCAAAATTTGACTTTATTGGACAACATTCATTTAAAAACAAATTGCACCTTCGGATTCTACATAAAAAAAGCTATCTATAACAATTTTAAAATATAGTAAACCCTTTTTAATTACTTCAGAAAAACGAAGTACAAGGTTACTTACGTGTCACAGCGCACGTACAGTACAACTTCGATAATCCGGACACGCGAATGTCCGGACACTCCAGTAATTCGGACAGCGTCTACTATCCGGACATTTTATAATTTTTCACCTCTGTAATCCGGACAGTAACATGCGTCAGCAAAATTACAGGGTTCAACAGGTTTAGTGCACTAAATATTCGTATGTAATACGTAATAATAGTACATATTGAGGTGCTTGTAATAAAGATGGCGCCTATAAAACGGAAACACCCGACACTTACTCTAAAGGAAAAGTGTAAAATACTAGACGCCTTAGATAAAGGCCATGTGTACGTTCGATTTCGGAAACTTTTAATGTTCCTAAATCAACAGTGTCTGATATTAAAAAAAACAAAGAAAAAATACGCAGTTTTGTTTCGAAGTGTTACAGTGACATTGGTAGGTGTTAACTACTAAATATGTTTGATTAAATAAAAACTACATTCCTTTATTTAGGAAAGAAAAAAGTTATAAAAAAGGCGGAAAATCCAGAAGTGGAAGAAGCGTTGTATACATGGTTCATCCAGCTACGGAAAAATCATATTCTTTACTTTTATGAACAAATAACCGGGAAAAATGATTTTCTAGCCAGTTCAGATTGGCTTGATAAATTTAAGTTGCGGCATGCTATTAGATTTTTAAAAGTCTGTGGCGAACGTGTTTCCAATAACGCCGATGCTGTAACACCTTTTCAACAGAAACTGTTAACTGTAACTGAAGAGATGGGATTGGATCCAGAACAAGTGTATAATGCAGACGAATCTGCAGCTTTTTGGAGAGTATTGCCTAACACAACATGGGTACATCAGAATGAAAAATCAGCACCTGGAAGAAAAGTGTCAAAAGACAGGATTACATTTATGCCATGCAGTAACGCAGTTGGAACACATAAGTTGCCTTTACTGGTTATAGGTAACGCTCAAAATCCGCGGGCCTTTAAAAATTTCACGTTGCCTGTAACATAGCGTGCAACTAATAAAGGTTGGATGACAAAATCAATATTTTTGGAATGGTTCAATACTATTTTCATTCCTCAAGTAAAGACATTTCTCTCTAGTGTAAACAAGCCAGATAAAGCATTGCTTCTTGTTGACAATGCCCCGTCGCATCCCCCAGAAGTTGAGCTTTCCGATAACCCCAATTTTAAAGTGTTATTTTTACCTCCGAATTGTACGGCTTTAATCCAACCTATGGACCAAAACTTAATTCAAAATATAAAAGTCGCTTATAGAAAGAGACTATTAACCTACATAGTGTCACAAGAAGATGGCGATATAATGAAGCTTTTAAAACAATACAGTATAATTTAGATTTTGCATGGAAGTCTATATCTGAAAAAAGTATAGTCAGAAGCTGGTCTATGCTGTGGCCTGAATTGGTAACAAATGATGAAGACGATATTCCGTTATCTGTTCTTCGACAGCGCCTTCGTTCTTCGGAAAATGATGATTTTGAGGTAATCTATCAATCACTACGTATCATAGACCCAAATAGTGAAGTAAACAAAGAAGCAATTACTGATTGGGCAACTGGGAAGAATGAAATCGTCAACGATTTGGCAGATGACGAGATAATCGAGTCTGTGACATCAACTCATGATGAAATTTCAGTAACAGCTGTTAAACATTCTGAAGCAGTAAAGTGTTTTTCCACTTGTATCGAATGGGCAGAACAAAATAATATTGCTTATCCAGATGTATTGTTACTCAAAAGAATTGAAGAAACAGCCTGAGATCTCCATGTGAAGAGTATTACTGAAAAAAAAAATCGTTGATTTTTTTCATAACAATTTATAATTTAGGTGTCCATATGTACAGGGTGTCCCAACGATAGAGTAAAGTAAGTTTATGCTTAACTAGAATTATTTGTGTAAATATTGTATGGACCATAGGGTAGAGGTAAGAAGTGTGCATTTTTTTAAAATATTGGAAGTTATACAGGGTGTGCCAGAAAAGCATGACGTGAAAAAGTATGATTTTTTTAAATAGAACACCCCGTATTTGATTTTAGTTTTTAATTCTATGTGTCCATACAAACATATTTTGTCATACAAAAGATTGGCTGAAAGTTTTTAGTTCTTGAGATATTCGCGTTTAAAGATTATTATGGTCATTTTCGTGGGGTTGATGAATGGGCAATTGTTCCGTTGTTTCACAATAAAAAAAATTGACATTTCGTGTGAAAAATGAGTGATATTATACTAACGTTTAGACCGAGTAGTATTTCTAATTTTCTCAACAGGGTGTTTGTTATAACCATTCAAATTTGAAAATTCTCAAATTAAAAAAAATCAATTTTTTAATTGCACACCCTATATATTTTATTTCATTTTATTCGGGATTAAAAATCTATCATTTTGTCAAATATATCCTATATCTATCTTTGATAGTTTTCGAGGAATTTCGATTTTTCTCACTAGCTACGTTACATACGATACTATAACATTATTGTGGATCGTGGTAGCCATAGAAAACAATTGCGACGAAATAAAACAAACCACCTAAGCGAGAATATTAACAGTTTGTATTAATGAGAAACAGTAATTCAATAATTATTCAACATTGCGTCTTAGTAAATGATCAAATAGACGGCCTTCTTGCTGAATACACATATTGACATTTGGAGGTATCACATATCGTCGCTAATGTTCTAGAACTCACTTGGGGATTTTCTTGAATATTTAATAATATTTCAAGTTCTTTTTCTTCATTAGCTGCCCTTTTATTAACAACTTTACGTTTGAAGTATTTAACACTACCGCTAGAATCAAATCTATCCATCAAATTTTCCAAGCCAACAGTAGTAGGTATTCGACGTTCAGGATATTTCATTTTGTAGATTCGTTGTGCCAATAAAGGGTTTTTTTCAGCCTCGCCCAACACGTATATCATATCAATTAATTCATTTGTCGAATAATCCATAATTGTTACAAGAATTGATAACAAGTTAAATGCGAAAACGACAAATTTAATATGTGTTTATTTTGACAAGTAGGAAACCTTTGTATCTTAGTAACGCAATTATTATTTTCCATGGCTACCAAGATCCATGCAATGCAATGTTATCGAAAATAAAGTAGCTAGTGTGAAAAAATCGAAATTCCTCGAAAACTATCAAAAATAGATATAGGATATATTTGACAAAAATGATAGATTTTTTAATCCCGAATAAAATGAAATAAAAATATATAGGGTGTGCAATTAAAAAAAACTGATTTTTTTTAATTTGAGAATTTTCAAATTTGAATGGTTATAACACCCTGTTGAGAAAATTAGAAATACTACTCGGTCTAAACGTTAGTATAATATCACTCATTTTTCACACGAAATATCAATTTTTTTTATTGTGAAATAACGGAACAATTGCCCATTCATTCATCAACTCCACGAAAATGACCATAATAATCTTTAAACGCGAATATCTCAAGAACTAAAAACTTTCAGCCAATCTTTTGTATGACAAAATATGTTTGTATGGACACGTACAATTAAAAACTAAAATCAAATACGGGTGTTCTATTTAAAAAATCATACTTTTTCACGTCCTGCTTTTCTGGCACACCCTGTATAACTTCCAATATTTAAAAAAAATGCACACTTCTTACCTCTACCCCATGGTCCATACAATATTTACACAAATAATTCTAGTTAAGCATAAACTTACTTTACTCTATCGTTGGGACACCCTGTACATTACATATTATGTATATTCATACTCATATCTATTTCAATATAAATTTTCAAACTTACGTGTATATTTTGTTTATTAGTAGCAAATTTCTTTACTAAAAGTTGTACTTTGCTAATCCGGCGGGCCGAAAAACGATATCTGTCCGGATTATCGAAGTTGTACTGTACTAGTGTTTATTACAAAATTTGACTTTATTGGACAACCATCATTTAAAAACAAATTACACTTTTAGATTTTACATAAAAAAAGCTATCTATATCAATTTTAAAATATAGTAAACCCTTTTTAATTACTTCAGAAAAACGAAGTATAAGGTTACCTACGTGTCACAGCGCACGTACTTGTTTATTGCAAAATTTGACTTTATTGGACAACAAAAAAAGCTATCGATATCAATTCTAAAATATAGTAAACCCTTTTTAATTACTTCAGAAAATAAACATACAATATTAGGTACAAATTAAAGCACGCGAGATTTTACATAAGAAAAACTTATTTACAAAACAATAAACTACATCTACGTATTATCTAATGTTACAAATACAATTTTTATTATTGAAAAGAGTCTACAAAGTTTATTCTTTTAAAAGGCACAATTCGCAAACATTCTTATTTAATTTTACGTTAGCACATATATAACACGAGTACCGAAAGCACTTTTCACATTTTCACATTATTTTGTTCTGCGCAATACAAACATAATTTTGATATGTCACAAGAATTGTTTATTATTATATTTTTTATGGTATTTCTATAACTTTTTACATCCAAGTTTCCCAACCATTCAAAATCTTGTATTATGGTATGACAATAGTATAATACATAGATACCACAATTCCAACTACATATCATTTAGAGTAGGGTAATGAATATCCGTGGAATTTTCTACATCAGAAGGTATTCCGTTACTGAAGTATGGGCATCAATCGCTTCAAAAATTGACTTCCTCTGGTACCTCGCTTATTTGGATCAAATATATAGATTTTTTTATTTTTAGTATTTGCGTGAATACAAAGCCAGTGTTTGGTAACACTGTCTATGATGGGAAATATTAAATTATTCTCCTTATATTGGATATGCGGTATTCTTCCTTTGATTATATTATGTACTTCGTAAGTCATAAATACTTTAAACTTATTTTTATTTTTACAAAATATATTTAAACAGTAATCCACCATAAAGTTGTCTAACCACATTTCTGCTCTATTTACATGTGAATTTAATGTGTCAAAACTGGAAAACCACAATTTTTCTTTTTCATATTTGGCCACAACGTAGTCTTTTTGTAATTTCGGTAGATTGACAGGGTTAAAGTTCTACTTGAGGGTAGAAATAAGTGTGTTGCTTTCTTTCTTTTATTCCAACCCTCTTCAGGTTCCCTTACACATTTACGTCTCTTAGTAGCACACTTAGTACGTGGAATGTTATATTTTACCTCTCTATATTGCTCAAGAACGTATGCTCTATCACTTCTAAGGAACCGCGTACATTTTTCGTGTAACCTTCCTGCTAAAATTTTATTTTTTAAGATATTGAACCACGTTTCTACGACAGCATTGCTCTTTCTAGCTATTAACACGCTGCTCCACAAAGGCAAAAATGGAATGTAATGTTTTAAAAAGTAATTTGCTAACGGTACGTTGTAGTATAAGTTTTCTTCGGTAGTTTGTCCTGTTGCTTCGATATCCAGATCTTCCATTTGGTTTTTAAAATGCAAATAAAATTTATTATTTTTGTAAAATGCAGTGTGTGTTGAGTTCATATTTACATCGATACCGTCATCTGCAACGTCCATTTTGGCGGAAAAGGAATTAAAAAGTCGGTGGCGGCATTGAATTACCTTATTTGTTTCAAATCTACTTAAAAGCAAAATCCATAAATCTTTAAAAGCCGAAGAAATTTCAAAAAAATCTTCAATATTATAGAGGGAAGTTAAAATTTTTTTTAAAAACTTTCTGACGGTATTTTCTTCAAAGTAGGTGTTTACATCCCTCGCCATCAATTTTATTAGGTGTGCGCAGCATAGTTTCATTACTATTGTATCACTATAAACTTTTTTTCCTAATAATAATGATTCCAACTTTCACGTACTGCGATTATCAGTGGCATACTGAAGTCTGTAACTACCACTTGAAAGGCTGGCCATTTGTAAAGCTTTTTGTAGTAATGCCTTACATAGTTTAACCACGATGCATATGTCATGTTCACTTGAAATTAACTCTGCCACTGGAATTACTCTGTTATTCAAGGTTTATACTACACCGGCATAGTAGACCACTTTTTTCGTTTGGGGGGTTTTTTTCACTACTCCTCCTGTGGCATCCAGATATATAATTCCTAAATTATCTTCTTTACAGTAACGTTGTACTATTTTTACCTGTTCTTGACTACACACATAAACAGCTAATGGTTGTATTACTTTTTGTACATAGTTTTTATTACATCGTTGAAATAGAAGCAAATCGATTAGTATGTCTTTTGCTCTATCAAATTTTGAACATGTTTCATATCGTATACGTCTATATACACAATCTGACTTAATTTTGTTTAAAATTAATGTATTTTTTAAATTATTAATCGAGTGCTTGATATCTTCTCCGCGAATCTTTAACGTTGTTGAATTTTCTAATGTTCTACCTAAGAAACACCGTTCAATACCTCGCACTTGACTGCTAAGTTCCGACTCATGACTGAAATTGACATTTGTACTATACACCTTTATAGTTATCGCTGAATCAGAATTTTGAATTATAATTTTAAATTTCTTGCATGTTAATTGTCCACAATAACCATACACCACAAATCGTCGTTTTAATAGATTACAATTCTTTATATAAAAAATACAAGTATTGTTTACTTCTTTTAACTTTTCTCGCAACATAAACCCACGTAAATACGATTTGATACCCTTTTTACTTTGTGAACGGTTTTTTTTTTTAAAGGATGTCATTATATTCTTCCAAATTCAATATGATTACGCCTTCATAGCAATTATATGAATTTTTCGATTGCAATTGTGTGCGATATGTTACGAGAAGTACTGGGCTTAATACTATTATCACCTTCACGTTTGTACATCATTTCAAGTTCAACATTAATTTCATTACTATCACACGATACGTCTATAGTATTTTCCATTGTAAGACTATGTACAGTAGTATTATCACTATTACCTAAATTTTTTGTGCAAGTAACGCAAATATCATTTTCCAAAACGGTATTAAATTGATTACTATTTACATTTTTTGTAATATTTAAGTCACTATATTTACAAAACTATTTACATTATTTTCGGCCGTATCTACAAATTCATTTTGCAAATCTAATGTAAAGTCGGGCCACGTTTAACTTGTGTATGACTCATGTCGGTAGATTATTATAATAAAATTATTGACAATGCGCTCTTTTACTTTATTATTACACAGTAGAGTAAGATAAATTCAGAAACGTATGTCTGCTATAGTCAGCATATGGACTGTAAGAAACGTATGTCTACACCTACGTACAAATTTTTGACAGATTTCTTGACGTTTGTTTAAATATTGCTGCTTTGATTCCGTTTCATCATTATTCATCATAAATTTCTTACAAAACAGTTTTTTTTTAAACTAAATTGTATATAAACGGTTTTTGAATAAGTAAATAGATAATGTATACAATTCAATTTGAAACAATTTTCTTTGAAACAGGTTAGAATGCTTCGAAACAAACACCTGAAGTTGGAAGCTCAGCAAGTGGTTACGAACGTTCTTCGTTATTTTGAAAGGGAACGAGATAATGGAGGTGCATTTGCACCTTTTACTTCTGTTATGCAGGTAGAATTTTTGTTGAATACTATTTATTAGAAATTCATTTAAGATTGTACTTGTAGCGTACTGCTGAAGCTTGTGGTATAAGTTCTGGTACGTTAACCACTATAAAAAAGAGATTTAATGAGGCTGCATCAAATCAACTACAAATATCTACCAAACGTATACGTAGCAAACCAAAATCATGCGATGTGGACGATTACATTAAAGATTTTGTAAAACGAAAGATTTATGAAATGCATTCAAAACGTATAACATTGCTTTATTTTATGTGATATAATCAGTGTACATTTTTGTAGGGTGCCATGTTACCGTTGAAACCTTAAAACGAGAAGTAGCAGAAGCAGGTGTTTTTAATTTCAGCAAAACAAGTTTAAAAGCTTTACTGCATTCAATTGGTTTCTCCTTTAAAAAAGACGATGGCAGAAGGGGGCTATTTGAGTTGGAACATATTGCCACAAGTAGGATTAGATTTTTGAGAAACTACATTAAGAATAAAGAATTAAAAGATTATGACCCTGTGTTCTTAAATGAGACGTGGATTTTTAGTAGGGGATCCATTAAAAAAAGTTGGCATGATAATACCACAAAAAGTATTAAGAAAAAACCGATGGGAGAAGGAAAAAGGTTAGTTACAAATTTCATTTTGTATTAAATTTTTTTAACGAACTGCTTTTAGATTTATCGTACTCAATGCAGGCAACAAAGATGGATTTATACCCAATTCTTCGCTACTATTTTCAACAAAAAATCCAAATGCTGATTATCATGGTGACATGTGTGGCGAACTCTTCACAAAATGGTTTGAAGAACAATTATTGCCGAACTTGAGTGAACCAAGTTTAGTTATCATTCGATGATATTAGAAAAAACTCCAACTATTTCCTGTAAGAAAGAAGACATTTGCAGTTACCTAAAAAAACATAATATTCCCTTTAAAAACGACATGTTTAAAAGAGAGCTGTTAGAATTGGTTAAAAACAACTCTCAATCAAAGGTATATGCAATAGATGAAATAGCGTTTAAAAATGGACATAAGGTACTGCGATTGCCACCTTATCATTGTCAATTTAATCCTATTGAGTTAGTGTGGGCAAATTGCAAGGAATATTATAATAAAAATATTGGACAGAATAACTTAGAGTTTAATGATGCAAATGTGCAAGAAATGTGGTTAACCGCTTTAAACCGAATCGATGCAGATTATTGGAAAAGATGCATCACGCATGCAGAAAATTGTATGCTCGAATGGTGGAATACAGAACAAAAATTTGATTTCAATGTTGAACCTTTAATTATAAATGTTGGTGAAAGCAATTCGGACAACAGTGAAGATTTCAGTGATGACAACTCTGAATAATTTCCAAATTTAAGTAAATGTAAATATTTTTAATTGTTGCAATGCATGTTTCAAATATTGTTAATTATAAAATGTACTTCATTATTATTTCTCTAATGTTTGTACAATATCGATGTAGTATATTAATAAAACTTTATGAACCAATTAATAAAGTTAAATATTGACTTTTTTTTCTAAATTAGTTTAAAATTAATAAAATTGGGTATATTAATTCGTTATGACAATTTACAATTAGCATATGAAAGATTTGTTTATTATGATGATAATATTTTCAAAGTGTTAGTCTAATTGCTATATTTTTGCATTCAGTTCGTTATTGGCCATATTATTGTAACGCATTTAGCTTAGGTTTCGTTTTAGTTCAAAAAAATGGAATTATACTACAAATCGGTATCATGAGAGCGCCATCTGTTGATACATACGTTGATACAAACGAATGAAGAAATCTATATGAACAGATGGTATAGTCGCGACGTACGTTTAGGAAATTTTAAACCACATGAATGTTACAAATGAGTTATACACAAGTTAAACGCGGCCCGACTATATGTAACGCATTATGGTCCACATATTTAGCTATTTCTGCACTGTTATTAAAATCAAAACTGAAATCACCGACAATTGTCTCAAAGTTAATGTATTTTGTATATTTAGAAACTATGTTATTGAAGTTTCGAAGTATCATTATGACTATTTTGATCCTAGACATTTTTAAATCATTTCCATAAACAAATCTTGCAGCAAGATAAACAATATCATTCGACAACGTTGAACTTTTAACAGTATGTAACGGAACTCTGAATTCAATCAAAAATTGAAGTAACTTGTCGGATGAAACATCCATTACAAAAATTTTGAGACAAAATTTATTTATAGAAGAAATTAAATTTTGTGCTTGTTAAAATCGTTCAAGTTCATATAAAATAACAAATGTTACTTATGGCTTACCTACTTGTTTTTACGATCTTCAATAGTAATGTATTGCAACATAATAAAGAAGGTTTTACAATTAACATACAAAATTAGGTTATTAAAGAGTTTTTCTAAAACAGCAAGGTGTGCACAATTATAAAAAGACACCAAATAAAACAGTAAACCAAATTTCAAATCACAGTCACAATACAAATTAAAACAACAACAAGTTATCAAACTGAACATCATTAGGAAATGAAATGTTTAAATATATTTGTTATTTTGGGGTGGTAAAGATGCAGTAAAAATGAAATGTGTAATGCAAAATATCCGAAGAAACAACTCACATTGCAATTTGCATAATCCTTCAGTTTACGTAAGTATGGATTAAAATACTTTAAATACTAAGGTTAGAACAAGTTTTTATATTGTAAAGCATTTACGAAGTACCTGGAAAAATTAGTAGGTATTGAAATGAAATGAAGACAAATATACTTCGGCGTTATAGAAATAATCCTCACACAAAAATAAAACACCCTTAATAGAATTAATACACGTTTCCGTTTTGTTTTCTAACAAATACAAAGGATTTCTTGAGACTACTTAAATATAAAAGACATAAGATAATTAAAAAAGCCTTAATATACCTTAAAACTGTTATCAACAACCGTCGACCGTAGCATACAAGAAATGCAGTTTTGTTTAAAATGAGTGTTGTCCAATAAAGTCAAATTTTGCAATAAACAAGTACGTGCGCAGTGACACGTAGGTAACCTTGTACTTCGTTTTTCTGAAGTAATTAAAAAGGGTTTACTATATTTTTAAATTGATAGAGATAGCTTTTTTTATGTAGAATGCGAAGGTGCAATTTGTTTTTAAATGAATATTGTCCAATAAAGTCAAATTTTGCAATAAACAAGTACGTGGGCTGTGACACGTAGGTAACCTTGTACTTCGTTTTTCTAAAGTAATTAAAAAGGGTTTACTGTATTTTAAAATTGATATCGATAGCTTTTTTTATGTAGAATCCGAAGGTGCAATTTGTTTTAAAATTAATATTGTCCAATAAAGTCAAATTTTGCAATAAACAAGTACGTGCGCTGTGACACGTAGGTAACCTTGTACTTCGTTTTTCTGAAGTAATTAAAAAGGGTTTACTATATTTTAAAATTGATATAGATAGCTTTTTTTATGTAGGATCTAAAAGTGTAATTTGTTTTTAAATGAATGTTGTCCATTAAAGTCAAATTTTGGAATAAACATGTTCGTGCGCTGTCTCACGTAATGTGTGTACCTTAATAACACATTTCTCAATTTTCATCATTATATTTTCTTAATTATGTTTAAAATAATATTTATGGTCTTAGTTTCTGTTACTGTATCCATTCCCGGGTTTAATAGTAAACGTACACGATGTGAGAATTTATGAATGAAATCTATTGCTAACTTCACGTCAGTATTTAATTGTGTAAAAATTCAATATGAGGCCCATTTAAAATAAGAAAGTTGCTATTAATATCTTGGACAACGCCATCTTGAATTTTATTTTACATTATTTTTTACATTATTTCTTCGAACGATGATCTGAAACTTTTTTCATATCTTTTATAATAATTACGGAGATATTTGAGTTTTTAGAAATCGGCGATTTTTGTTTTTTTTAAATAATTTCGAAACTGTTCGGAAATTGAAATCTTTCTCAACGGAATTCGAACTCGGCCCAAAAAGTGGCACAATATTGCCCATTTAACCAAATCTCTATCTTTAATAAGAAGATACCATACTATCCTAGTCTATTTGGGACACCCTATATATATATATATATATATATATATATATAAGCGCGGAGGTCTCCTTTGCAACAACTATCCCTACCCCCGTACTCAAGAATGGGTTGTATGAAATGTAAAGTACCATAGTATATAACAGAAGAAAGATTTTTTTATGCGTTCCACAAAAAGTAGTTTCTTCTTGTAAATGTATTTATCAGTATTTTTTTAAGAAATGTTTGAAATTTGGACTGAAAAGGGGTAAGCAAAGATGTATTTCACGCATACTCCGAAGTGTAGATGAATTAAACAATCACGGTGGCGCCACACAATCTTTATTTCTATGACATATTTAATCATCTTCATACCAACATGTACATTATGAGAATAATGCTAATCACAATAATTTATTAAAGCAAATTATGTTGTATTAAAAAACCACTTTATAAAGTGCGCATTTTACTATAAACTTTAAAAAAATGTGCTATTGATGTAATAACTATCACTTTTATTGCATGCTGTATACTCACTTTCCATAACGGTATGACCGTAGTCTTTCCTCAATTATAATACGTTCTTTTGAAAATACGCACACGGATTAAAGGTAATTAATGAACTCTTCTAACACGAATGTTTTTCACAATTAACTTAGATCACGAATACAGCTGTACCATCTACAATATGTTAGATTTTATTATTATTACCTTAATTATTTCCATAAAATAAATATTTACGATTTACTCACTTTATAATTGCTTTTCACTATTATAAATTGCAAAAGCGTAATTATCTGTTGATTCCATGAATAAAAAGAGAGCTTCCGGTATTAAGCAATAAATTGAAAGTACTGTCATCTTTTAACGTACACTTTTGATTTAAACAAAGCTTACAATTTAACAATACATAAATAATTTGTCTTTATTGTGTTTCCTACACCTCAGGACAATGCGTGTTGCGCTATCAGTCTAAACTTAAAAAAAAATAGATGAGGTTCAAATAGTAAGACGTTTTAAATAATATTAGATATTGTTAAATGTAAGCTTTTTGTGCCTATTCTGATTAAAAGGTGTGTCACATGGTTCCAATTCTGGATTAAATAGTGTAACGCTTAAGGCGATCATAAATAAAAGTGTAGATCTGTCTTTAGTAATGTTTAATGTCAATTTTTCAGATGGGGATCCGGTCAACTTGGCGCGAGTACCTACCTAGGCGCAGGACAATGGCGTGTCGGCTAAGTAGACGCCGGAACCACTGGGCGCGATAAACCAAAGTCCGAAAGTATTGGGTGTCGGGTAACATGGTATGGAAATAACAGGAAGACAATAAACTAATAATTATTACATTATAATGACAAGTTATTCATATACATATAGTTAATAGTTGAATCATTTGCTATTATATTATATAAAAAATTATTATAGGTAATGGTCGTCCTACCTTGATAAGTTGCCTAGCGAACAATAGCCCTAAACTTCAATTTATCACGCCAAGTTGGCTAAATGCCTAGTTCTCTTCATGCTCAGTTGACACCACTTCAAATTTTTTCTTTAAAGATGAGTCAGCCACAAACTCATATTTTAGTCGACGATTTTGTCTGACGTGAGAAGAAAGCCAGTTTTTTTCAAATATTATTCGATTAGGTTTCGAATTTTTTCAAAATATGTTTGCTACTCTTACCTATTGTAAAATGCACGGACGCCTGTAGATGGGACCATAGACGTAGAACAAATAATTTTAGATATCACAGGCTGAGTTGCAGATAAAACTTCTGGCATAAAAGTTTGTGTCAAAACATATATAAATTAAATTATTTTTTCCCTTTGTCGCGAACTTTTGTGGATGGGACTTTTTTGCTCAAAACAGTTGAAAGTGATTGTTTGCAAAATCGATATTTACGCCAATTTATCTTTAATAAAATGTTTCTATTTTTGGGTGCTACCGATGCCTATGAATGAAACATTTATAAATGAAATCATTCTTTACATTATAAGAGATTGTAATTTTAAAAGAAAATTTTCAGTTTCAAATAGAGGATAAAATAAATTTTGCGCTGTATGGACTATATTCAAAGCTGTATCACATTTGTCAAATCATTATTGAAATTTGGATGTTACAGACGCCAATGAATAAAATAATTCATTCGATTGGTCAAATTATATTCAATAATAAAATACTTATCTTTTTTGGGTTTTTTAATGGTGTATTTTAAATTATACAATCTAAACGTATCGATAACACTTACAGTTAGTTATCTTCGTCAGTAGTAATATGTATTAAAATTGTTAAAGATGTCAGAACAATTTTGTCAAAGTTGAAAAATTAAATCATAAACATCAGCCTGCTATAAAACAGTTTGAGAAACGTATAAAAATTTCAAACATTACCGTTACAAAACACCTATAAAACCAGAAAATCGGAAAAATACTAATTAAATACGCCATTATGACTATTTTTAAAAAAGAAAAATTAAAGAACATTTAAGGTCACCTAAAGATGTTTCAAACCCATTATTATCTTCCGGAGTGTATAAATTATCTGATTCATGTGGAAAAGTATACATTGCAACCACAAAACGTAGCTTTGATACCAGACGTAAAGAACATATGAGATTTTATAGGTTAGGTCAGCCAGAGAAGTCTGCGGTGGCTGAGCATGCCTTAAATAATCTAAATCACGACATTCAATTTGACAATATGGAAATAATGTCAAGACAAACTCATTATTATGTTCGTTTCCAACCTTACGCTATTGTGATATATAAACACCCTAATAACTTTAATAGACAAAAAGAAAATATCAGTTTAAATAGATTTTGGCATATTATAATTTAAAAAAGGCACAATGATACGTCTTGATTTTGATTTTAATTATAACTTTTGGTATGTCTTGATTTTTGCTGTGTTTTTCCTAGACTTTGAAGAAAATGCTTTAACAATTATATGTTAAATTACCACAGCACTATAATTTAACATAAGTAGTTGAAATTAAGATTAAAATTAAAAAAAATTACAAAAAAAAATGTTCTGAATTACGCTTTTCATTGTTAATAACACTTGCAATTATTGAAAAGGATATCTCTTTGTTAGATCTAACTGGATTACTTCATTTAATGACATGTTTATATTTGTCAATGTTTCTATCATTTTCAAATTGAAGTTTTTCACAACTTTACACTTACTTCATAACTTGATTAAATTTTGTTAAATGTGTTTTTTGGCTGACATTTTTCATTGTTAGCCTTCGACCGTTTCGAGGGTGTTCTGATTTGTCATCTTTAAGACAGTTTAACAATATTTAATTTTTAATGACCTAGTTATTCTTTACCAAAATTTAATTCTGTGGTTGGCTTTATACGTTTCTCAAACTGTTATATTAATAGCAGGCTGATGTTGATGTTTTAATTTTTCAGCTTTGACAAAATTGTTTTCAACATTTCTAACAATTTTAATATATATTATTACTGACGAAGATGTTATCAAAACGTTTAGATTGTATAATTTAAAATACACCATTAAAAAACCCTAAAAAAAGATAAGTATTTTACTATATGTGATAAATGGTGAAAGTTTACATTTTCATATATTTAACGATATTCAGAATTTTCCAAATTTGTATTGTTATTTTGCCTTTTTTTAAATGTCACGGACGTCTGTGGATACAACCATTGAAGCATAAAATAAATCTTTGTGTAGAGATTAGAGTCAATGCTGTAAAGACTTTTTACAAATCATTATTGTAATTCTTATTTTGGGTGTCACGGACACCAGCTATTTTTGAATAAAATAATTCATTGTGTTGTAAGAGTCAAATCCTATTCGATACTTCGAATTTCTGAAATTATAACGCCCGTTACTATGAAATGCCAAGGATACTTGTGGATGGAACTATTTAGGTATAAAATAAGTCTGCGTTTTGAGTGTCGTCGACGCCTGTAGATTGAACTATTTAGGCATAAAATAAGAATTTTAAGAGATTATATTCAATATTGTATCGAATTTTTATCATTCTTTATAAATCTTATTAATTTCAGTGTTACCGACGCCAAATCATATTAAATAATATTTTGAATTTCAAAAATTATATTGTATCCCTTCCTAATTTGGGGACCACGGACGCCAATGGAAAGGTCCATTATTGAATGAAATATTTCAGATTTCTAAAATTATAACGCCACATTTACTTTGAAATGCCACGGAAGCCTGTCGATAGAACTATTTAGGTATCAAATAAGTGTATAGAATTTTTTTGGGACTATATTTGAATGAAATAATATATTCGGTGATACATTGAATTTCCAAGATTATACTGTTATTTTTCCGTCACGGACGCCAATGGATGAAACTATTTAGGCATAAAATAAGTGTGCCTTTTAAGAAATTATGTTTGGTGCTGCACTGATTTTTCAAATCATTGTAATTTCCTAAGTTGGGTGTCACGTACACCAATGGATAACCGTTTTTAAATAAAATAGTTTATTCTGCTGGTCAAATTATATTCCTTCTTTTAGACACCGCGGACGCTTGCGAATGAAACTATTTAAGCACAAAATAAGTTTGCGTTTTAAAGACAATACAATCAATACTTTATCGAATTTGTATAATTCTTGTAATTATTCCTAATGTTGGTGTCACGGACGCCTATGGACGGGTCTAATTATTGCATAAACTAATTAATTATTGTACCAGTTAACTTTTTTTGTAGATGCCACTGATAGATGTGGAAGTAAATTTTTGCACTGTAAAAGGTTCGATATGGAATTTTTGAAAACGTGTTTATAATTCTTCGTAATACTGTCATAGACGCCATTCCTTTCCTTTTCAGGTGATTGGAACTTGTTTTATAAAATCTATAATTTTTGCGTTGTAAAAGAATATTATCTGAATTCTTTATGTTAAATCACATTTTATAGATGCCTGTGGATGCGTTTTTTTTTTCATAAAATAATTAATTGCATTGTAAAATAGTTTCGAGTTAAATTATATTCTATGATGTTTCAAAGCAGTTTTGCAATTTCTTCCATTTTTTGGTTACGGACGCCGTTTTTTTAATTTTTGGTAGTCACGGACGCCTATGGATAAAACTGGTTTGAACTAAAGTTTTGTGCGTTGTTTGTAAGATTGCAAAATAATGTTTGTATCAAAAAAATTTTGATGATTTTTTCAACAAGACACAATGATTTGGCAGTAAGGAATTACTTAGAAAACCGTTTCCCCAATCGTTGGATTTACCGAACATTGGGTTCGATATTATGACGGTTTTGATAAATTGTTTTTCAGAAAACCCCATAGGAAGAAATCCAGCAATGACAGATCTGGAGATAGTGGCGGTCATAACATCGAATTGAATGTTGCAGTCCAACGATTTGGGAAACGGTTTTCCTCACTGTCAAAGCATTATGGGATGGGGCAGTCTTGTTAAAAAATATTTGGAAGATGTTTTTCAGGAATGTCTATATTTATATTTTTGAAAAGCCAAGAAAAAACTGCAACTAATCGTTGTCAATCCAACTATGATTTCCATATTACTCAAAAACCGCACTCCCTAGAAAAATTTGACACTTTGTAGTATATAAGTACCGTTGGCGAAATATATTAGTGTAATAGTATTAAGTGTAAGACCTTGAAACGTGGATGTAAAAATTAAAACTGCAAACTTCTATCTTTTATAATCACAACGGTATCTTTAAAAAAACAACTAAAACAACGAAATCGGGACACTTTGCCATAAGAAAAAAATTGTAAACCGTCATCAAGCTAGGCAGTGCCATATTGTATTTTCGTGATCGGACCAATTCTACTATTTAGACCGATTTGGAGCTCGAACACGCATTTAGAGTTTTTTTGAGAAACTAGCCGTTGCCAGCTTGTATCGAAGCAAGCAGCGTCGCGCGGAAATAAACAAACATTGAAATATTGAAGGTCGTACGGTTTTTAGAGCTCACTTAGCGCTCTCAAATTATGAAACTCAAAAAAAAAAAAATAATAAAAATAGCCCTTCTATAGGAAAACTACCCCTGAATAATAAAATCAAGCAAAATTAAAAATAAATCCTGGATTAATTTGGAGCTAAATTATAGCTCTTAATATAAAATTATAAATTGAGAAAACCACCCCATTCTACCCCTAGGTAACAACCGCTTAAAACACTTTATATAGAAATGAAGTCAAAAGTGTTATTCCTGCTTTATACTTAATAAAACAGGATTTTCGCATTGTTAGTATCCCCCTTTATGCAAAAACTTCGTGTTTAATCCTGATCACGAAAATACAATATGGTGCTGTTAGCTTGAGGGGAGTTCATAAGAGGAGAATACAATGATATGTCCGTTGTTTTATCGCTGCAGGAAATACCGCATGCAAGCCTTCAACAAATAAGTACTCAGCTTGACACTAGTGCGACATCTGCTTGGAGACTTACGAAGAAGCACCATTATAATCCCTATCATATTGAGCTCCACCAGCAACTGCATGGTAATGGCTTCCAATCATGGATTAACTTCTGATTAACATGACGAAAAAAATTACTCAACAACCAAATTTCATGGAAGCTACATTCAATCATAATGGTCTGCTAAATAGACACAACTGACATTATTAATCTACTGAAAGTGGGTGGTATCATTCAGATCATGATCGATGGACGTTTAACAAGGAAACATACATAAATTTCTTAACTTATGTAATGAGAAGACGTTGACCTCCACACGTGATTGAGTATGTGGTTCCAGCATGATCACCCACTATTTTGCCCCTGTTCGACAATATCTGAGAAAGTGGCTACCTGATTGTTGGATTGGGGGAGCTGGGTCCTTACCTTGGTCACTAAGACCACCAGATTTAACACGGTTGGACTTCTTCTTGTGGAGCTATGTGAAATATTTGGTTTATCACGATAGGCCAACTACTTCGGAAGATATGAAGCAATGCATCAAACAAGCTTTCGAAAGTGTAAATCGTCGACCGTGTTGTGAAGTAAGGAACAACCTTAGTAATAGATTTCTGGTATGCGTTACGCAGGAAGGGTTTTTTTAGCAGTTCTCAAATAGCTGTATTTGAAAAAAAAAATTGGATTACCAGGTACATTTAGGTTTCCCATTTTACTGTCAACTTTATTTTGTTTTTTGGTCACTTTTTGTGTTTTTTAATAAATTTAGTTGAAAAACCCAACGTGAGATTTGTTTTCCTCAAGCAATACATCTTACACGCGTAACACCCAAATATCAATTTTTCCATTTCCTTGTAGTGACCTGTCAAAACCATGGCAAACTATTCCTTTAGAACACCGTGTTACAATTGAAACTAAACCGTGATTTTCTAAAGAACTTTTCATTTTAGGTATAGGAAACCTGAACTTAGTGTGAAGAGAAATGAATTCTGCTTTGAACAAAATTAAAATGTAATGGCGTTTCATTTGAAAAAAATAACTTCTAGGGCTCTCAACACTCTCAAAACTTGACAAGCAATTGTGTATACTTCAGCTCGAGTTCTGGATTCTGTCAATTATTCTACTCACTGAGATTCAGGGGTTTCTTGAAACCATTGCAACTGTTACATTTTTCAGAAAAAAAGGAAAAACTCAAAAACCTGAAAGTTTAGGTGATTAACAAGCCCGCCCCTTTATATGCTTTACGCAACCAAAACTATCACTTTCGCGTTGTTTACGCATGTGGAATTTATTTACGCTGCGCTAAAATTAATGTAACTCAACATAATACTTGAGAATTGTGGGTGAAAAATATTACGGCAGTCTTAATGTTTCCGGCTGAAAATATCAAATGACGAATAATATTTTTTCTGTAAATGTGCAATTGAACACATTACCTTAAACATACAAATACATAAGAATAGATCATCACAATTATCTACATATAGCCAACTTTTTACGAAATTTATGAGTACAAGCACATATTTTTTTAAAGAAAAAATAGGGTTTAGTACCAAAATTTAAAAAAATAAAAAAAAAATACTTACTGGTAAATCCGTAAATGCAGTACCGAGATTGTGTCCATTTTTTGTGTAAAAACATGTATTATCAATAAGATTTACACCACAACCAATTACGTCTCCAGTAGTAAAAGTGGGCCCATACGGTTGACCAGTTCCAGATGAACAAAACGAATGACCATCATCGCCATGGTAACCGTATGATTGTTTATCCCAACCTACAATAAGTATTCTTTATTAACTAAATCTAAAAAATGTTTCTGGAAGATACTTAAGATATTCAAATCTAAAATATGACAGTTGAACTAATCTAAAACTTATGGGTTAATCTTTAAATTTATTGGGAGATAAAGTACGGTCGGTGTGTAACTGTAGTACTTTAAATATGAGTCATGTTTTTAAGAAAGTACCGTTTTGAAGTTTAAAAAAACAGCTTTTCTTAATTTTATATTTACATGGAAGCCTGTGCCTTGCCGTATTCTTCTACATAAATGCGAATAATATAAGGCACTTATCACAGCGTACAACTTACTATTGAACCCAATCCCAATAGATGTGTGTCGCCTGATTTGACAACCATAGCAACACTGTCGTTCTGAATGTATCATAGTATAATGTAGTGTAATGGTGCCAGGTATAATGTAGTGGTTAAAAAATTTAATAAATAAATAGGTTGTAAAGTAGTGGTGTAAATGTTCTCAACACAAACTGTTAAACTAACCAGAGATCCAAAACACGCAATAAAGATAATGCCGTTGTCCCAGTTGGTAAATTAAAGTAGGCCGGTTCAATCTTTTGATTTGCTTAATTATCACAAATTTCTGCTTGGTTATTTCCACTTAACATAAATATAGTAACTGCAATGTAACAATAATAAAAAGTATCTCGGACGCCAAGTTATTTTTTGATTATGCTCGGAATAACTAAACCGAGTATACAATAAAAAATTCACCACAATGTCAAAATAAAAAAATATACAAACTATGTTTATTAAAAATTTTAATTTAGAACTATATAAATATATCTTAAAAACTAATTGCAATAACCTTAAATTACCAAATTATGGATATAAATACCTGTTCGAAACTTTTGTACACAACTTTTTAATAACATCTGGTATCTAAACAAATACGGAAATGCAAACCAAAGGTGATGTAATCTTTGCACCAATATTGCGCAATATCTTGTAATAACAATGCTGTACGTTGTAAACCATCCCAAGGTTAAATTTTACTTCTTATAAATTTATCTTCATGAATTTTGAATAATCCAATGTTTATTGCATTCTCTCGAAAGTTCAAATAAAAAAGGTGTGATCTAAATTTAGATCTGAATTAAAGGCAAACTTGCAATCATAAGCACCAAAAATGCCAAAAGTAAAAATGATAAAAGTAAAAGTTCTAAAAATGTAAAAGTAAAAGTAAATTTTAATACAATGCGAGTTAAATGTACCTTACCATTAAATCAATGGCACTTTTCACAAG
Source organism: Vesta saturnalis (assembly GCA_036346205.1). NCBI lineage: Eukaryota > Metazoa > Arthropoda > Insecta > Coleoptera > Lampyridae > Vesta > Vesta saturnalis. The sequence goes on from JARFJB010002117.1 coordinate 729,599, forward strand.
CTTTAGGTGGAAACCTAAAAATGGCTTCCTGTATATACAGAATACATCAAGAAAATGAAGAAAAGGACGCTTAGGATGTCAGATGATATAGCAGTGCGCGAAAAAATGTGCGCAAAAAATAAGACAAAGATATGGAATATAAACCCTAAGAAGATATGCACTTAAGTTACACCAAAATGCAAATTAAGTTGCCTACCACATACTTATAATTCATTAATAATTAAAAACTTTTTTTCTTACATTTACAACTAAATGAACGAAGAACGTAAATTACGGTATATTTTAATACAACTCAAAATGGGTTGTTACAGTAGTCGTAGTAACGCTGATCACTGGTAACAGTAACAGATGGTAGTCTCTGCGCACTAGATCGTGAGGGTGATCAAGTTGTGAGGAATCCATTTAAAACAACAAAGTTAGTAGCTACTTACGGTATAACCAGAAGTGCCACAAAGTTGAAAATATTTTTCTAGAATCTGTGGCTATCTTTGTTATTATAAGAGATACAGAATCGGTTAAATTAGCAAAGTTGGGCAGAATTACATGATAATTCAAATACCGATAAGAAAATTCAACATTGTTGCCAACTTTCTAAAATATCTGAAAATAACTAAAAATCGTCCAAATTTTCAATCGGCTACATTTTTTTTAATGTTCAAAATACGAAAAATTTATAAGAGAGACTTTTGATAGCTATTGTTACGCAAAATGGGAAAATGTGAAAAAAAAATTTTTTAGTAATTATTTTTCGAGCTTACAACCCAAAAATACATTTTTTTAAATAGGTGGTTATGGACTCATTCGATGGCTTATTTTTTTCTGATTTCAAAAATGAATCGCTTTATATGTTTAGTATTATTAGTTAACTACAATTTTCAAAAAGTTATAATTATAGTATTTACTAAACAGACGTGGTGTGCTGTGACAATTAAAAACAAAACTCTTAATTGATTGACTGTCAAACAGTAGATATTGAATTATTTGTTGTAACCAGTTGTAGTTCGTACTTAAATAGTGAATATTAATTTATTAATGGCTTATTCTTCTGAAGAAAGAAATGATATGCTTTTTTGCTACTGCGTATCTAACCGAGATGCTAACGCTGCTTAGGTATTATATCTTCAAATTTATATGGAAAGAAGACAACCCGATGTGAGATTATTTGCCAAACTCGAATCGAATTTAAAAAATAGGGGGCTTTTACTAAACCTTAAAATTTTAAAATTAATGTTAACATAGAAACAGAAGAACGTGTTTTAACTTACGTCGAATTTAAACCTACTACATCTCTTCGTGAAATGTCTGCAACACTTCCAATGATGAAGCCCACGTAATTTTTAAACAAAATAATTTTAAGCCATATCATTTTCGTATAGGAAATACATTGTATGTTGAAGATTATCAGAAAAGATTACGTTTTGCTACATGGTTGATTAATGAACGTCGAGCAAACAATCAATTATCGAAAACCATTCTTTTTACCGATGATGCAAAATTTACAAACAACGACATCTTCAATAGAAAAAATCAAATACAATGGTCCCAAGACAATTCTCATATTACTGTTGAGAGGAGATATCAATATGCTTTTTCAGCAAACGTTTGGTACGGTATTATTGGTACCAAAATCATTGGGCCGTTTTTTTATGAATACAATTTAAATTCCGAAAGATATCTAACTTCTTTACGAAACGAATTTGAAGAAATTTTGGACGACCTTCCGTTGAACGTAATTCAAAATTTGAATTGTTAGAAAATTATTGACCACTGATGAGTGTATTTTTTCCCGAAATGGAATAATAAACTTGCATAATTTCCACAAATGGTTAGATGAAAATCAGCATCCAACTGTAGTTACAGCTCACCAACATAGATTTAGCGGAAATATTTGGATAGGTATACTAGACGATCACCTAATCGGACCTATCCGTTTTCCTCAAAGACTTAGTGGCGGATTCTATTTAAATTTTTTGAGAGAAGATTTGCCAGAATTGTTTGACGACGTACCCTTAGATTTTAGAATGAACATGTATTTCATGCATGATGGTGCACCACCACATTCTACACGAAACGTCAGAGAATTTTTAAATGCATGGTTCCCTGCCTGGACGCTGGATTGGACAAGGAAGTGAAGTACCGTGGCCGGCACGATCGCCAGATTTAAACCCATTGGATTTTTTTGCGTGGGGGTATCTGAAAACTCGTGTCTATTCTGTTCAAATTGATAATCCAGAGTAACTTTGGAATCGCATACAGATGGCATGCGATGAGATTAGGGCTATGTCACAAATTTTTCAGCATGTTAGGTTTCATTTGCTAAGAAGAATACAAGCTTGCATTCAAAAGGAAGGACATTTTGAACAATATGTATAAAAATAACTATTATTTTGTTTTTGATTCCTTCAATATCTCTTTAATAATGTACCTAATAGTTAACTGCGTTATTTTTTTGTAAAATAAAATAAGTTTTGACTTTTATTGAATAATGTGGTCGTTTATGTTAATGCAAAATATTTCAAAAACCGGGTGTCGAATCGAAAAAATACTAAGTATGATTTTATTTGCAGAATTAAATGTTGAATCTATCAAAAAAATATTTCTTCAAAAAACCAGGGGCGTGCGTTTTGTTACTTAAACTGATTAACTTAAAATATTCTACGCCACTGGATGGTGTCAGTTGACTCAAACTCACCTGATTAATTGTATTTAATTAGACATTTAGGTGTACCAAATCTCAGTGTAATATCTTGTGTAGTTTTTGAGGCATCTTAAAAAAACCTTAAAAAAAGCATTTTTTAATCAACCTGTATCTCGGTTAGGAAGATTTATATATATATATATATATATATATATATATATATATATATATATATATATATAGATATATATATATATCAATTGACGAACAAACCGATGTACGTCATAAATTTATTTAGGCAGTTCCAACAAATTATTCATGTTACTATTTCGTATGTCCCCATGACTCAAAAGGAGATAGAAACAATCTAGAACGTTGGGACTACTTACATAAATTAATGACGTGCAACTTAACTTACAAGAAAGCATTTTTACGGAAATAATGTTTACTAACTCCCATTTACAACAATACTCAGTAACACCAAGAAGGGGTAGGAATTTTTTTACCAAACTTGGCAAAAACGTGTAACTACTAAAAGCTAGAAGTTGATTAACATTTCAAAGTAAAAGAACAAAATATAGATATAGTTTTTATTAATAATGGATACACACTGCTCCATTTGTCGTGGCATCGATTCTAGCAGATCGTCGATGCCCTCTTGAGGTGTTGTACCCCAAGTAGGCTGTAATTTGTTCTGTAGAGCTTGCAGTGTCTGCGGACGATGCGGCAAGATACTCATTCTTCTTCCCATAATGTCCCAAACACGCTCGATGGGCGAAAGGTCGAGAGATCTGGGTGGAAATGACAAGAAATTAACATTATGCTCTGCAAATCGGGTCCAAAGAACGTCTTGCAATATGGGAACGGGCATAAAGTGAGTCTTCCACCTGCTCAAGAAATGGAAGAATATGGGATTCTACCACCTCATCCACATATCGTTGGTTGTTCATATTGCCTCGGATGAATACCAAACGAGACCTACTCTCCTAAGTTGTAGCACCCCATACCGAAATTATCAGTGAACACCACTCTATGCCATTCTTGGTTCCAGTGCAGTCGCAACCTACACCACTCCAAACTTTGCCGTCGATGTTGAGTCGTTAGTGGTAACACAAGATGTGGTCAACAGGATTGTAAGCCGAAAGCTCTGATTCTGCGGTAAATAGTTCGAAGGGTTACAGGACGACCTTCGTTAGCTAACCATTGATCGGCAATTGATCTGGTACTTGAGAATCGGTCTCTTGTTGCCGTAAGTTGAAGATGCCGGTCTTGCACCTCATTTGTTCTTCTTCGCCCGATTTCGCTTCTACGGCGTTCCTGACTCTCCCTAGTCCATCCCTCTAAACGAAAAACCACCTTCGCGCAAACCAACAATACTCTCTCGAATTCTCTTAATTGGCGGTAATTTCCACGTTGACGTACTCTAGGCATGATCACACTCTCAAAGCAAACAATCACAAGCGAAAACAATAAAGAACTGATCACAATCTCGCACAATATACACCTGACCAAATTGTTCGAAAAAACTGAACGAACTGTCAGATAACCCATTACGACTTGATCCACATGAATGAAATTTTAATCAGTTGCTACTTTTTAGTAGTTAAATGTTTCTGCCAAGTTTGGTCAAAAATTCCTACCCCTTCTTGGTGTTGCAATTTCCATGTCACTGAGTATACATATTGTTCTGTACTTTGTGCTTCGCAAAAAAAAAGGTCACCGTTGTCATAAATAGGTAAAAAAATTCCAGTTGCAAGAGATTTTTGACAAAAATAACATCTACTAACTCCCACTTGTAACATACATTTTGCGGGGTAGCTTGTACTTCGCAAATAAGCCACCTATCTTTATAAATAAATTAAAAACAATCATAAAAATATTTAGTGAAATGTTGCTAAGGATTTTCTTACTAATTCCCATAGTCAATTAAAAAAATTTAATAAAAGTGCTTAACCAACCGTGCTGCGATTTTTTACGAAAGTAATTTCTACTGACTCCCATTTGCAACATACATATGGTCCCGTAGTTTGTGCTTTACAAAATACCCACCCCCCACTCCCACATTGCTATAAATAGATTTGATTTAATTACTTAATGACGATAGGAATGGGTTATTCGCGAAGCACAAACCACGGGGCAGTATGTATATTATAAATGGGAGTTAGTACAAATTATTTTTAACAAAAAACCTCAGCAACGGTTCTTTTAGTATTTCTATAAAATTTTATAAATCTCGAAATGACGATGCGGGGCTTATTTACGAAGCACAAACTATGGAGGAATATGTATGTTGTAAATCGGAGTTAGTGCAAATTATTGGATCCGGCGAATGTGGCATAGAAGAAAACTACTATAATCGACGTTATGCAACTTTCTATCTAGATCAATTTCCAATTATATACTACTTTCCTCAGATACTCAATTTTTGAGTCACTGTGTATAATTTGAATTATAGAATTTTGTTTATATACCAATTTCCCTTTATACCACTTTCCCTCTATATTATTTTCTCTTCATATAACCTACACTAAGGTGGTGGAATGATATAAAATTTATTATACTCTATTATATCTGGAAATTATTATAAAAGGGGAACAGTAGAAGGGGAAAGTGATACAGAGGGAAACTGGTATAAAGAGATACTTGTATAAAACATATTATACCATATTATTACACATATATTGTACAGAAGGAAAGTGATATAATCCAAATCATACCACTTCTCCAAGTAAGAGACTCATAAATTCAGTATCCGAGGAAATTTGTGAAGCACAAACTACAGAACAATATCTGTTATAGACGGTACTTAGTAAAAATTATTTTTATTAAATCTCCAACACGTGCGTGTGCGCGTGCGGGTACCCGTGCGAGTGTGTGTGAGTTGGTGCGTGGTGGAGAGTGGATACGCGTGTGCGCGCGCTTTTAGTGAAATGTGGAACCTACAGGTTTCGTATTTTTATATTATACTAGGTAGAGTATGTATTAATTCTTTACTAGTTCTATTGCAAACCCTATAGCGGAAGCGTATTATTTTCGTCATTGGATTTCTTACTTGGTCGCTCGCTGGTCCGTTCATGATTTTCTGGTTCGCGCTCTAACTTTGATGGCATTAAAATACGAGGCTGACATTTTCACAGTATACTCTTTATTACAAAATAAAGATTGGGATTGATAATCAACCAAATTCCCTGATAAACATCGAAGACATGGTCTCTAAGCAGGCTGGTTACTATCTTGATAACAATACAATATACGAAAAAACTTCATTAGAGAAAAAGGTGTAGAGGTTAGATGAGAAAATATCGATAAGTTTTGAAGAGAAAAGTTGTTCAGAATCCGTGTTTACGTCTGTGTCAATTATCAAAAATATTCAAGGAAGTTTGGTATGTCTTCCGACAATTAAAAAAAAATAATTTTTTTTTTCGTGTATGTTTGAGCTATAGCGTAACACATCGGGTGTATTCTGTTTTAAATCGAACAATAAATATCCGAAGTAGCATCTTGATACGCAGCTTCTAAAAATTGCGGGTTGTCAGGTGAAATCTGTCTTGCTAAATCCTGTATCTGTGCCCTGTCACCTGAGTTAAGAAAAACACACTTAGATTTCAATGATGAAGACCCTTTGTAAAAATATCAACCACCGAATCGTTAGTCTCGCGCATTCGATCGTCAATTATTATTAAGACCGGTTTTTCAGTTAAACTGCTGCTTCAAATCAGGTAATCCTTTCTGAAATTCCACGGAGAGATCTTTGAATAATGGTTGCTATTCGCCGTAAAAACAGATAATTTTTTTCAAAAGCTGTATCGCAGACGGTTTCGATATTTTTTGGAAAATTAATAATAAAATACGATTTCCCACAACCCGATGGCCCCGCTACTATTACAGAAAAGGGATGCTTAAACTGACTTTCCATCACGAAACGCTAATCGATACTAAAGAGTATTCCGTTATCATCACAACTTAGATACTAGATGAAAAAATCTGCAATCACAGGCACATTCTACCTGTGGGTGGGTGTGGGTGTGTGTGTGTGTGTGTGTGTGTGTGTGTGTGTGTGCGGTGTCGAATCGTGCGTGTGGTGAGTGTGCGTAGTCGTGTTGCGTTGTCGTGTAACGTGTGTATCGTGTATGTCTGTCGTGTACGTGCGTGTCGTGTAATGTGCATTGTGTGGCTGTTGTGTTGTGTGTTGTGATGTGTGTGGTGTGTCGTGTGTGCTGTGAATGTGTGTGTGTGTGTTGTGTTTGTCGTGACTGTGTACGTGTGTGTGTGTGTGTGCAAGTGCTATGTGTGTGTGTTGTGTGTGTGTGTGTGTGTGTGTGTGTGTGTGTGTGTGTGTGTGTGTGTGTGTGTGTGTGTGTGTGTGTGTGTGTTGTGTGTGTGTGTGTGTGTGTGTGTGTGTGTGTGTGTGTGTGTGTGTGTGTGTGTGTGTGTGTGTGTGTGTGTGTGTTGTGTTGTGTGTTGTGTGTTGATGTGTGTTGTGTGTGGATGTGTGTGGTGTTATTGTTATGTGTTATGTGTGTGTGTTGTGTGTGTTTTGTGTGTGTGTTGTGTAGTGTCTGGTGTTATGTGTGGTTGGTGTATGTGTTGTTGTTGTGTGGTTGTTTTGTGTTGGTGTATTTGTGTGTGTTTGTTTTTGTGTGTGTTTGTTTCGTGTGACTTGGTGTGTTGTAACGAATCTTTTACGTTCTTCGTTCATTTAGTTATAAAAATAAAAAAAAGGGGTTTTAGATTATTAATGATTCATAAGTTTGTGGTAGACAACTTAATTTGCATTGGTGTAACTTAAGTTGCATATTTTCTTAAGTGTTTCTACTTCCATATCGTGGAATTATTTTCTGCACATATTTCGCCCGCATCGCTACATCACCTGATACCGTGAGCGTTCTTTTTAGGATTGCTTGATGTACGTTGTTTTAAGCAAGAAGCCATTTTTGGTTTCCACCTAAATTTTGTGTAAAGTGCCATTGATTTAATGGTAAGACACCTTGAACTCGTATTATATTAAAATCTGAAACATTTGCTTTTTGCAGGCACTTCTACTTACCCTTCTACTCACACTTATCTTTTTTTTACCATTTTTGGGTGCTTTTATTTTATGATTACATTTTTCATTTAATTCAGATCTAAATTTAGATCACGCCTTTTTATTTTAACCTTCAAGAGAATGCAATAAATTCTGGATTATTCAAATTTCAATAAATATAAATTTGTAAGAAGTAAATTCAACGTTGGTATGGTTTACAACGTAAAACATTGAAAAGTCGACATATTGCGCAACATTGGTGCGAAGATTACATCATTTATGCTTTACATTTCCGCATTCCTTCTGATAACAGTGGTTCTCAAGAAGTTGTACAAACATTTTATAACTTATACCTCAATGACTTATTAGGATAAGGCTATTAACACTAGAATTAAGATTTATTTTATATAATCCCAATTTTAAATGCTTAATAAACATGGATTGTATCTTTTATTTTGACATTTTGGTGAATGCTTTATTGTATCCTCGGTTTAGTTATTCCGAACGTAATAAAAAATAACTTGGCGTCCTAGATAACTTTTATTCTTATTACCTTCAAATTACTATATTGATGTTAGGTGGAAATAACTACGCAGAAATTTGTTGGTAATTAAAGCAAATCAAAAAGCATGAACCAGACCCGATTTGATCTACCTACTGAGCCAACGGCATTATCTTTTGTTGAGTGATTTTGTGTCTCTAGTTATTTTAACGATTTGTATTGAGAACGCTTTAAAACCTTGATTTACACCATTATTATATATTATAGTGTGTCGGTGAGTGTGTCGGTGTGTGTATCGGTGTGTGTCGGTATGTGTGTCGGTGTGTGCGTCGGTGTGTGTGTCGGTGTGTGTCGGTGTGAATGTGTGTGTGTCGGTGTGTGTGTCGGTATGTGGCGGTGTGTGTGTGTGTGTGTGTGTGTGTGTGTGTGTGTGTGTGTGTGTGTGTGTGTGTGTGTGTGTGTGTGTGTGTGTGTGTGTGTGTGTGTGTGTGTGTGTGTGTGTGTGTGTGTGTGTGTGTGTGTGTGTGTGTGTGTGTGTGTGTGTGTGTGTGTGTGTGTGTGTGTGTGTGTGTGTGTTGTGTGTGTGGTGTGTGTGTGTGTGTGTGTGTGTGTGTGTGTTGTGTGTGCGTCGTGGTCGTGTGTGTGTGTGTGTGTGTGTGTGTGTGTGTGTGTGTGTGTGTGTGTTGTGTGTGTCGTGAGTTGTATGTGTGTGTTGTGTGTGTGTGTGTGTGTGTGTTGTGTGTGTTGTGTGTGTGTGTGTGTGTCTGTGTGGGTGTGTGTGCGCGCGCGTGTGTAACTGTCTGAGTGTGTATGTGTCTGAGTGTGTGCGTGTCTGAGTGTGTGCGTGTCTGAGTGCGTGTCTGCGTGTGTGTGCTTGCGTGTTTGCGTGTTTGAGTGTTGGCGTGTTTGTGTGTTTGTGTGTGTGTGTCTGTGTCAGTGTCTGTTTATGTTTGTGTTTGTTTGTTTGTCTTATGAGATAGTATTAGGACCTTATTATATTTCCAGCCAAGGGGCCACGACAAGAGGACGCAGACCCTACCACAAGTTCTTATAGCTCTCTTACAAGTTAGCATTAGGGCTCCTTATTAGAATACAAAAAAATCATAAGGCCAACTCTAAGGCCGAGCCCAAGGCTAACTCCAAGAGCGGGCTTGAGGTCAACCTCAATCTCAAGGCCAAAAATACGACCCCCACGTGGACATGTATAAAAAGTGGAGGGGAAGCTGCTTTGCGGTCCATGCATTTTAGTCAGCATTTGGGCTGAATTTTACCCAAAATATATATTTATACAATGATTTTGTTGAGGTCGCGGATAAATTGATAAATTGATAAATCTCGATGACGAACAGCCCAATTCTGTGGTCTAAAAGTTGGTCAACATTTGAGCCTGAAGCAGACGTGTTTACATAAATTTCGCAGCACATTCGATTTCCTCCATGGTGAGACTAATGTTACACAAACTCTATGTTTATACACCAATTTTGTTAGGGCAGAATTAATTTCCTCCAAGCATCAGTCTTTAACCCATGAGTGTTGGAAGCATATGGGGCAAATATTTTCCAAAATCTATATTTATAAACCGGTCGTGGCATAATTGATTTACTCGATGGTCAGGAACCGAATGAGCGTTGGTCATTGTTTGGCCCGAATTTTGGCCAAAATATATATTTATACACTAATTTGGTTGAGGTCTACGCAAAATTTTCCTTAATAACCAAGAGCCAAATTTTGTGACACAAGAGTGTTGGTTAGGATGGATTCACTCGATGACTAAGAGGTGTTTTGCAAACCATAACGGTTTGTCGAAATTTGAGCAGTGTGTTGCTTAAAACCTATAATTTTGGACACAAATTCATTGGGGTTGTGTAAAAACGGATTGTTTTGATGGCCAAAAGCTAAAATAAGTATAAAATAGCGAAAGCAGAGGGTTGTTCCCGAAAAGCAAAGTTGTGCTAAAAATGATTTATAAAAGTCCGAAGAATATTTGTTTAGAACATGCCTGACTTTGTCAACACTATTTAAATAAATTGTTTATTCAAAACTAGATAGATGCTATAAGAAACAATTTTATATTCAAAAATTAATTGCAAACACAATTATGAAATTTGTGTGATACCCATGGACTGTTTTTAATGTAAGATTGCTGTGATTTAGTTAACCACATGCATGTCACTAAAAATTTTCATGAAAGTCCAAACGTTTAAATACGAATACATACGAATTGATAAGTGGCTTAATTGTGAGTGATAATCGTAAAAGATTACATAGTCATAAATAAGTTAATGATTTTGAAAATGAATCCGTTCAAAATAACCATCATGTTTATTAGTTATATACTTAAAATAGCTAAAATACCGAACACGGATACCTACAAAAAAGGTTTTATCACGAATCTATCAGGATTGGCCTCATTAGATGCAGTATGCAACAAAAACGGGAGACGACATGCCAGCCGTCGTCTCCCGTTTATTGTATTACATGTAACATAGAATTTTAGGATATAAAATTAACGGTTGTTAGTTACGTGGCAATTGTTCAAAACTAATTTGTTCATATTTAAGTAATGGAACGCAATATGTAGGCTATTTGGATTGTTGTTCTGAATGCATAGTCATAAATATAGGTGTAACTCAAGGAAGAGTTTTACGTCCCTTATTGTTTCTACTCTTTTATCAGTGATGTTGATAAATATATAAGCGCAGAATTTTGCTTATTTTCCGACCACCTAATAGTATTTTCTTGTAGAATTGATAATGACACTGCATTCATTCTAAAGCATAAATGTGTGCGTGACAAATATAATAAAGTACTTTAATTTGAACCGTTTAACACCAGATAAAATGCGTCTGATGCAGTTCTATAACGGATCCTCGTAATATATTGCTAGCGCTTATGTAAAAATTCATAATAATATTTTAATACATCAAGTAACAACTTTTAAATTATTAGGATGTATATATTAACTGGTTGCATCCACCAAAACCAAAGTTTTGTTGCTAATATCAATATTTCAAAGACGTTCCATCATACAAATATGGAGTCAATTGCACGTTATACTATAATATTTTGGGGCAATATTGCACACTGCAATCGTTTGTTTTGCAGAAAAAACAATAAGATGTATGTTTCAGTGGAAGAGTAAAAAGGCTTGTAGAAAATTCTTTATAGAAAAACAAAATATTAACCCTTCCATGTATTTATACAGGGTGACCAAGTAGTGCGTGGATGAAAGAAACTAATTGAGTAGATATAAAAAAAATTAAATGCAAAAGTTGTGGGGAAGTATCAGATGCACATTTTAAAATTATTTGTATTTATACAAGGTAACACAAAAGCAGGGCAACTCTAATTTACATTTTTTAATAAGTATTTTTATACATTTTTGAACTGTATGATTAATTTTAAGGTGACATTGTGTAAGATTTTCTATAGATTTCTTCAGTGGTTTTCAAATTGGAGTCCATTCCTGGATGTACTTGTACACAGGAATGACAACACGTTTACGACAAGAGTATATAGGAAATTAATCCACACACGGAGCAGAAACAACATGCTCGTAATAAGAGACCCTGAAAAAAGGAACAGAAAATATCGCTAAAACATTAGAGAAAATGTATACCGATTCAACACCTAACCTAAACAAGGAAAGGGTAACGGAAAAACAAGAACCTAAACACACAGCGGTAATACCGAGTATACCATGTACCTCGGACAAAATACGAAGGATAGGTAGGAAATACAAGATACGCACTGCCTTCAAATCCACAAGAACGCACAGGAAAATACTAACCAAAACCAGACCACACAATGAAGACCAGAATTTCAAGAATTATATATACAATGCGAATGCGGTATATAGGTTATATACAGGGTGTCCAGTTTAAGATGAAATGCATGGGGATATTGGAAACCGTTGGAGATACGAAGATGGTTAAATGGAGAAAAAGTTGCGTCATTATATGCCCAAGAAGTAACCATGGTTACATGTCAAAAAATCCCTTCCATTTACTAGACACAGGGTGATAACTGAAAATATGCGTTTTCTAAAAATCGCTATATCTTGTTTCTTGCAAGAGATACATCCACGATTTTTGCAGGATGGGGGTAACAGGTAGCGAGGATTTCAAAAATGATTTTGAAAAAAAACCAAGCCTACTAGATTTTGAGATAATGCACGCAACTTTCGATTTTCTTATGGACGCCATATTGGATTTTTGCATTTTGAATTCTTCATAAAAATGTTTTCAACCATATATCAAATGTTTATAATCTGCCAATGAAAAAGTGTCAAATTAGACAATTAAATTTATATCAAAGCAACCTTGACATATTATGTATTTTAATTAAATGAAAATTAATCTACAAATTAAACTAACTATTGAGAACAATATTATTGATTATTAACATAAATCATAATAATAAAAGTGACAAAAACAACAAAAATAAAATTTAATATTATACTGAATTTTACTATTAATTAATCAAATGCTCGAATAAACCTCCATTCTCTTGCAATAATTGAATAGATGGTTGATTGGCAAAGGCCTAGTTTGATATAAATTTAATTGTGTAATTTGACACTTTCTCATTGGCAGATTATAAACATCTGATATATGGTTGAAAAGCATTTTTATGAAGAATTCAAAATGCGAGATGATAAGGAACTCTTGTGATGCAGTGCTAACTCGATGCAGATGGTGTTTGCAGGAGAATGAAGGTTTATTCGAGCATTTGATTAATTAATAGTAAAATTCAGTATAATATTAAATTTTATTTTTGTTGTTTTTGTCACTTTTATTATTATGATTTATGTTAATAATCAATAATATTGTTCTCAATAGTTAGTTTAATTTGTAGATTAATTTTCATTTAAGTTAAAATACATAATATGTCAAGGTTGCTTTGATATAAATTTAATTGTGTAATTTGACACTTTCTCATTGGCAGATTATAAACATATGATATATGGTTGAAAAGCATTTTTATGAAGAATTCAAAAATGCAAAAATCCAATATGGCGTCCATAAGAAAATCGAAAGTTGCGTGCATTATCTCAAAATCTAGTAGGCCTAGATTTTTCAAAATCATTTTGAAATCCTCGCTACCTGTTACCCCCATCCTGCAAAAATCGTGGATGTATCTCTTGCAAGAAACAAGATATAGCGATTTTAGAAAACGCATATTTTCAGTTATCACCCTGTGTCTAGTAAATGGAAGGATTTTTGACATGTAACCATGGTTACTTCTTGGGCATATAATGACGCAACTTTTTCTCCATTTAACCATCTTCGTATCTCTAACGGTTTCCAATATCCCCATGCATTTCATCTTAAACTGGACACCCTGTATACATAGGAAAGGGTAGTAGACGATTCAAAGTGAGGACTCAGTGACACAAGAATAACATTCGCAAAGATAAAACAGAAAGATCAAGAATCGCCGAACATGTCTGAAACGAAGACCACCGAATCCAATGAGATAACATACAGATTATTGCCACCCTACCACCAAAAATTATATAAATGAAATTTGGAGCACGGGGGTTTTTGTGGTCGAGAAACTTAAATATTTTATTGATTTTGATGCTGCCTGCAGAGGGCGCCATCTACAATGGTATGCTTGAAGTTAAATGGCCTTAACTTTTTCACCACCCGGTATATTGACGTTCCGTTTGAATTAGTTTGTTCCCTTTTCAGTTCTAATCAAAAAAGGTATACTTGGTCGATGCCTCTCAGATCAACCGTTTTCGAGATATTGGTTGATGAAGACTTCAATTTAATTCCCTATAATCCTTAGCTAATTGGAATTAAAAATCAAAGTAACGTATCTTTGCTTTTTTATTTTAACTTTGAATTTAAGAACGAAAATGAAGAAATAAATAATAAAACTAAAAAAATAAATGTTACAAAAGGTGTTCCACATGATGACGATTTGTTTTGATACATAATCTTACTCGTTTTGATAATGAGCGGCGAATCCCTGAACATATTCCCACATTATTTCTAAAGGTATCGCAGGCATCTACAGTGGTATGCTAACAGTTAATTACCCTTAACTTTTTTTACCACCCGGTATATTGACTTTCCGTTTGAATTAGTTTGTTCCCTTTTCAGTTCTAAGCAAAAAAAGGTATACTTGGTCGATGCCTCTTAGATCAACCGTTTTCGAGATATTGGTTAATGAACAGTTTAATTTATTTAACCAGCTATTGAATCTCTTGCCATTTTAGTAGGCTTTGACTAAAACAAAATAACAAGTTGTTGCTTAGATACACAAATGTATTTATGACATTTGTTGTTACTCTTGTTGATACAGCGTCCCAAATTTCAAATTAACATAATAATTTTATAGTAATTTAAAACCTGTTTCATTTCTAAAAATGGTTGCTTTTAGTAATGAAGAATATGCCGATATGCTTTTAGTCTATGGTGAGATGCAGTGTAAATCCAGAGCAGCACAGCAAAGATACGCTGAAAAATTTCCTAACAGAATCCACCCGAAACATTCGACATTTGCACCGGTTTATCAATGACTTCGAGAAACTGGATGTGTAGCTCCAAAAACAACCAAAGAGGAAGACCGGCCACCGTAACGGTAGCTAATGAAGACGCAATTTTAATGGCTGTCGAAGATAATCCGGAGACTAGTGTAAGAAGGCTCCCAGCAATGCACCCTAACATATCAAAATCATCTGTCTGGAATATCATCCACAAGGAAAACTTATATCCTTTCCATTTACAAAAAGTTCAGGCTATTTTGGAACGTGACCTTCCTGCACGACTAGAATTGTCTCATTGGTTACGAAACCAAAAAATCCAAAATGCTCGTTTTTATTCCCATATCTTATTCAGTGATGAATCGTTATATACAAAAAATGGAATTTTCAATATGCATAATGTACACTATTATTCATATGTTGGAGATAACCTACATATTATTAAAGAAACTCACCATCAGCAACGATTCAGCATAAATGTTTGGATAGGTATAGTAGGCAATCACTTACTAGGACCTGTGGAGTTGCCTGCTCGTTTAAACGCTAACGAGTATTTACAATTTTTGCAAAATACCTTACCTGGTTTATTGGATGAAGTGCCGTTAAATATTCGTCAAAATCTTTGGTATATGCACGATGGTTGTCCCGCCCATTTTGGCGTCAACGTTCGACAATATCTCAGCAATACGTTTAGTTTTAATGGATTGGAAGAGGTGGTCCGGTTGCCTGGCCTCCTAGGTCTCCTGATCTCAATCTTTGTGATTACCGTATTTGGGGATACTTAAAATCCCTAGTATACGCAGCACCAATTGAAACAAGGAACAACTTTGGAACAGAATCCAAGATGCGTGCGATACCTTCAGAAATAATGTGTATCGAAACAAATGGTCATCATGTGGAACACCTTATTTTTTTAGTTTTATTATATTTCTTCATTTTCGTTCTTAAATTCAAAGTTAAAATAAAAATGCAAACATACGTTACTTTGATTTTTAATTCCAATTAGCTAAGGATTATAGGGAATTAAATTGAACTGTTCATCAACCAATATTTCGAAAACGGTTGATCTGAGAGGCATCGACCAAGTATACCTTCTTTGCTTAGAACTGAAAAGGGAACAAACTAATTCAAACGAAACGTCAATATACCTGGTGGTAAAAAAGTTAAGGCCAATTAACTTTTAGCATACCACTGTAAAAAAACCCGTGCTCCAAATTTCAGGACCATATTCAAATTTGTTCGCAAAATATCGCCATAAAACCGAGGAAAATAAAATTTTTCCACACCTAAACGAATCGGTTCCGGATCTGGGTTTATATAAACTTTTTTCTTATTTTTGGATCTATAATCAATACGCAAAGTTCGTCCGTAGAGTTTCTGGACACCCTGTATATATATATATATATATATATATATATATATATATATATATATATATATATATGGACTAAGATGAATTGAACTAAACAGTAAATATCATTTTGCAAAAACATACCTGGTAATCTATTCATGTTGACAACTTGAGCAGAGAGACCAATTCTCATATACCCATCCCTTCCTTTGCCCACAATTTTGTTTTCAAAGTAATACAACCTGCACGAAGGGCGAGAATACAACTCGCCGAACCACGAAAAAGTTCTGTATTGCATTACTCAGTGTCTCAGAGGTTAAGGTGTCGGTCAAGCGAAAGATCGAATCTGAGAGTACTAAGTCAGCCGTTCTTAGGACTAAGCGTGATGACGAAATCAGACATACAATTAACACTTATAATACAGAACTTTTCAACACGTTTCGTAAAAGATTCTTAGCTTTTAGGTGAAATCGAGGCTAACATGTAGCTAATAACTGTTTTCAGAGTTCCCTTTGTTGTCGGAGTTTCTTGGCAAAAAATTCCTTTAAATCTCTACATAAATAAAAATTGAGGGGTGTAAAGTCAGATAACCGCACCTCCGAGTCCTAGCCATCTGTCAGCAAAAAGTTGAGTAAACCAATCTTTAACGTTTCTGGCAAAATGAGGATCTCCACGTTGCTGGAACCACATTTGCTGAATAATTTTACGTGGAACGTTTTGTAAAAGTCAAATAGTTCGTTATTGAAAAAATTATAGTTCATCATCAGAAAATATTAATTTTTCCGGACGCGGTTAACATGTTCAGCAAGCTGATTTGGTATCCACTGGCAAAATATTTCTCTTCTACCTTAATCTTCATCCTTGATGAAGGTGGATATGGTAAGGATGGAACTTATGTTTCCTGCTAATCGTTAGACCAGGTATTCAAGGGATTTCCAACTTATTGCTTAATTCACGACTGCTAGTAATCTTAGGATTTTCAACTAGTGCTATAATGAAACGAAACTCATTCTTTTCATTTATTACGGTTTTTGTTCTTTCATGCTTCTCATATGTAACATTTCCAGTTCGTTCAAAATGTTCCAAAAGACTTGCAGAAGATTCCTGTGTCGGATATCTTCCATTATTAGGATACCTTTCCTTATAGATTCTGCTAGCTAGTTTTTGGCAGTCTCCCAAAATAAAAATTAATCGGTCTTCTTGTGGATAATTAATTTTTCGTAACACACTTAAACACGTAACACCCTTAACTGAATAAAAGACAATGCCAAGTTCCAGAATGGATCCAATTAAATTGGCAAATGATTGATTTATTTTTGTTTTTTAGCTTATGCCGAAGTCACAGTTTTATGAGGCGTTTTACAAAGAATCATCAAACCCTACAACTATAATAATAAAAAAGTGAAGAATTAGAAAATATTCATAAGTTATTTTCATAAGTCGTTATCATTTAAAAATTACAAATTCTTATCTTTTTTAATTAATTGCATAAAGACTATAAAATTTAAGCCCAACAAAGCACTTGCAAAGGACTATCCAATCAGTGCATAATATATAGGGTGTTCTATTTAAAAGTTTCAAGAAAACTAATAATTCGTATAATGTTAACACCTTGTACACCACAAAGAAACATGTCTGAAGTATTTGGGTACCTGTGGAATTATACCCGAGTAAAGAAAAATCATAAAACACTAATATGTACATGAAGCTGGTGGATTGAACTTGACCCCGTTTGAACATTCTACTTCTATTATTTCGAAAACTACTGAAAACAGGTTTAGGAAGTATTACACAAGGTCACCTCAAAATTAATCATATAATCCAAAAATTTACAAATATACAAGGTGTGTCAGTTAAAAAAATGAAAGTTTGTGTTGCCTCGGATTTGTGAGCCACCCCGTATAAGTAAAAATAGTTTTTAAGATGTGCATCTGATACTTTCCCACAAATTTTGTATTTAATTTTTATTTCTATGTATCATTGAAAAGCTCTTGAAAAGGATTATCCAATCAGTGCATTATACACAAGGTTCTCTATTTGAAATTTTCGAGAAAAATAATAATTCGCATAATGTTATCACCTCGTATACCGTAAAGAAATATGACTCAAGTATTGTGGTAAAGTTATGCTTGAGGATTGTGGAATTATACCCATGTTAAGGAAAATCATTAATCACTAATCTGTAGATGAACTTGACCCTGTTTGGGCATCCCACTTGCATTATTACGAAAACCACTGAACATATGTATAGAGAATGTTCAACAAAGTCACCTTAAAACTAATCATACAATCCAAAAATGTAAAAATATACAAGGTGTCATTTAAAAAATGTATGTTTGTGTTGCCATGCATTTGTGAGCAAGCCTGTATAAGTAAAAATAAGTTTAAAATGTACATTTGATACTTTACCACAACTTTTCTATTTCACTTTTTTTCTATGCACTCAAAAAAAGCTATTGTCTTCCATCCATGCACTAATTGGCAACCCTGTACACTAAAAGTTTTAAAGCTTGTGACACAAAATTTGCAAAACTTTAAATTTCTTAACGATCGTCATCATTACCATGCCAGACATGGTTTTAACTTAACTTATAAGGTTCATAACCTTCAACTTCCCTATTACATTGGAATGACTTTCTAAATTGGAAATTAATATGTATGCTGTAGCTGACCTGCCCTATATTTGCAAAGTTCGCTATGGGTTAATAAATTATTAATACTAATTGTCTTCAAATACCTTTTCCGCCCAGACTCTTCATCTGTTAATATATTTATGGACTCATTAGGTTCCCTTACAATACAATAACAACAAAATTACTGCCACCCTACCACTAAAAATTATCCAGTTTTTGGACTAAGATGAGTTGAACTAAACAGTAAATATTATTTTGCAAAACATACCTGGTAATCTATTCATGTTGACACCTTGAGCAGAGAGACCAATTCCCATATACCCATCTCTTCCTTTGCTCACAATTTTGACTTCAAAGTAATATAAACCACAGGCAGCTGGTATAGGATGAGTCGCTTGTACACTTGCTGCATCTCTGTGTGTCTTACCGTGACCTAGAATAAATACATATAATTTACACTCCATGACATAGATTGCATGACTAAAGGCTATAATACTTTTAATGACCTTTGATACATGTACACAAAACAAAGATATGTAAACAAATAAATTAAGTGCATAATCATTCACGCACTACCCTGAACTTAAATTAATCATTTATGCAGTTTCTGGTGATGATAATTAACACACCCTCTGCTGTAAATTGTCGAAAAGTCAACGAAGTTCAATATTCTACAGGAGAAAGAATATAGGCGGGACCAGCAATCCAAAAATTCAGTCCACTTTATCTTCTTACGACAGATTATTTAAGCAGAAGGAAGTTTTGTATATACAAGGTGGTGCATCGGCTTACGATTGAAATACCATAGAAATTTAAAGAGGGTTAAATATTGAATTCTCCGTCAACTTTACAGAGAAGTTGTACTAGACTTGTTGAAGGGCTCGGTAAGACGAGGCCGTATACCAAATTTCAATTTTTTGTATTAAGCTGACTTTAAGTTATTTACAAGAATATTGCCAATAAATTTAAATACAGTTGGCTGCTGTCAATATAGCGAAAATATTGACTGACGATTAAAGCTAGTTTTATATGACAACGCCATAAATTTGTATTTAAATTTTTTATTTACTCTTAAATCAAATCAACATTCGTAGAATCAATGGAGTGCAACAAATTAATTTGTTCTCAAGTTTTAAAAAAGTATTAACATAATAAAAATATTTTTTATAAATCAGAGAATTTTTAGAAAATTGTAATTTAAAATAGGATAAGTAACAAGTAACAAGTAACAAGTGAGGTTAGGGCCCCACACCATTACCAACCAGGGGGCCGTGACAGTGGGCGAAGGCTCGAGAACAAGTTTTGAAGATCTACACGTGTCTTTTAAGTTAGCATTAGGGCCCCCTTATTTCAAATTTCCCGCCAAGGGACCACGACAGGGGCGCAGAGTCTAACACAAGATCGAAGGCCTACATGGTAGTTCCTGCAATTGTCTTGCACGTTAGCATTAGGGTCCCCTTATTATAATACTATTTTCAGCCAAGAGGGCTGGGGAGCAGACTTAACACAACTTCTTATATCTGTCTTATGAGGTAGCATTAGGGCCTCTTATTAGAACATTGTATGCGCACGCATTTGCCTACCTTCCAGGGGCTAAACTACCAAAGCTTTTACCTTGTATAGACATTACAAGGTTTTGGAAAAACTAACAAAGATGTTGGAATAAACGTAAATGATTGAACAAAGGAAGAGTTATGAAAAGAACTGTTTAGAAAATGTATAATGAAAAATGAAATATGGACACGTAGAAAATATGAAAGAAAGTAACAAGTAGTAACAAGCAAAAAGAGGTTATGTCATCAGAAAAACAAACTAGGTTAGTCAAAGGAGCATTTTTATAATCACATTAAGACAAAAATTACAACAAGCATTTACAGGTCATCTCTTTTCAATGCGTTTAAACAGCCGATAACATACGTCGGTTATACTTAAATGTGCGATGGCAAAATAACCGCTTTATTTAGCTAGGTGCATGTATCGATGACGTAAGTCAATTCTTTGGTGGCAAAGATAGTAAATTATAGGCGTAATTTAGTAAGTAGCCTACCATTTTGTATACAATTATTGGGCCTTCCGCCACCTCTAGTTCTGTTAGTGAGTTTAGTATTGATTGTTATAAGTAAGTATAAAGTTAAGTTTTGATTCGTGCAGTATTTATTAATATACGTTTAAATAAAATCAATACAATACTTATGACAGTTATTTAAATAGCTCAAAATGTAGAAGAGATAGATTTATCAAGTTAAGATACTGAATTAATAAATACTGGATGCGTGTTACGAAGTTCTGAGTTTGGTACAATCAGCGTATTTCAGTCACTTTAATAATAAGACAAACAATTTGATGAATTTATTTTCTCCAGTTTTTTAGTTATTTTATAAATTGTAATATATTACAACCATTTAACCCAAAGAAAGTATCTGATTTGAACCCATTTCAGGTGTGGGTGTTATGTAAGTATGGTGGGTTAGGTTTGTAGAGCAGCCTTGGCTAAAACCCGATCTTTAAAATAAAGTCAATAAAAAATTTCAACATAAAAAGGAGAGATACAGGTGCTGTGGAAGCGTTGCCCCCCCCCCCCAGTTATTAGGTACTAGTAATATTGTTTATGGACATAGATGGATGGCGTACATCATTATCTCTGAATATAAGACAAATGTAAATTTAATCTCCAAGATCAAGTATCTACGTTTAGTTGTAAAGTGCAAATACGCACACCAAAACCAGCGACATGTATGTACATCCTGATAAACGTATCCAAAGAATTTTCAAAAATTACGTGGCTGCATCGACATAATAATTGTGACCGGTAACTTCAGGAGAAAAAATGGATATTGACCATTATATTATATAACGATATTTTCAGAGAGTTATAATAAAAAGTGTTGAACTTCACGTCAGATTGTAAAAAACCAAAATCGAAAATGTGTTACGGGAGTATTAAAATTAATAAAAATTGATTAATTGAATTATGACTGAATAAATCAGTTTTCGTAATTTAACACAACATATACTATAGCATTAGTTTTCTCAGATCGATTTAACAATGCCATTATCTAATTTTAATCAATGGCAACATTCATGTAACAATATTATTATAAATATGACCATTTTAAATTTTACAAATATACCATGTGTAAACTTATTTTAAATTAGCAATATATGTAGTACACTTAATTTGTCATTAGATTACATATTTTTTAATAAATAGAAATGTATGTTTTTTTCTATTTTTGGATTGCATGGTTTGAATATGTACGGCTCTAGTATAAATTGCGCTATAATCTTTTTTTTGTAATTTGGCTAAACTGCTTTTAAATGAGCAAACGTTATCTAAAAAATCTTAATTCTACAAAATTAATATTTTTTTAAATTTTATTCGTTCAAATGCAATTGGGCCTAGACTATCAAATACCAATAAAATGACAACCATTTTCACTTTTTTTGAATTAAATATACGAGAAATATATAAATCATGCTCAGAAAAATTACTGTGGTCATGTATATTGCTTTAAATTGACATTTGATGCATAACACGTTAAGCGCCACAGTAGAATCTAAAAATCCGATCCACTGGTCCAAACGGTTATTATTGTCAAATTCGCTTGTTTTTAGTTTCAGTTTAATATAATCACTTGACTCTTTCCTGAAAACCTATTATTTTTCTTTATTTTCTAATTTTCCTTATATCTCGCGTGGCCCACTGACCTACCGGGCCGCGTGGCACAAAAGTCGCGTCGCGTTTTTGGCAAATCAAGACACGCTTGTAGTCACATCTTTTCCTGCTTCGAATCGTGTTAGGTTTTTTATTCATTAGTAGAGTGTTGTTTGTATTGTACGTACGGTTGTCCAAATTACTGTGTGTAAACTCGTGAACATGAAATTTAGTGATGTCGGAATACGAAGCGAACCAAAAAAACTTGCACAATAGTGAATGAAATATTACCGGATGAAGACAGTGCTAGTAGAGATATTTGATGTATACTTATTATACACCGATAATGTCTACACAAGTGTTTCTTTGGCTACTAAATTGTTGGCAAAAACTCATTTGGTTTAGCGTACCAATCGAAGTACGATCAAACGATGCAGTAAAAAAAATGAAGCGTAAAGATGTATGGCAAGAAAGTGATACCGGAATAGTAGTATAAAATGGCACGACAAAAAGGACGTCATGTTGAGTACTGTTCACGGATGTACAGAAAAGAAGTGATGGAATTGAAAGACCTGAAGCTATCCTTGATTATAATAATGCAAAATCTTTCAATGATATTCGATCAGGTCAAGGCTTATTCGGACTGTTTACGAAGAAGTGCAAAATGGAACAGAAAACTAGCCACGGAGTTTTATTAGATTCTGCCCTAGTAACCGCTCACATAGTTTACAAGGACGTTACTCAGAATAGAATTTCAATCACAGATTTCCGAGAACAACTCTCTTTATCTCTGCTTTAACTCGTGGAGACTAACCTAAACCAAACTTTCGAAGAAGGAAACAATGGACAAAGTGATGAACAGGTGTTAGTGGAAATCAACTCGCGTTTGCGTTGTGTTGTGTGCTACCGAAATCTCAAAGAAAAAACGGGCGAAAAGTTGCGCTAAATAAAGCGTCGCGTTCCAAATGGCAATGTTCTGCCTGTAGCAAAAAAATGCATACATAATGTACGAATACTTTTGCCGTATTACTGTTTATTTTCGTCGTTACCTACTTTGTTTATTTTTCCATAAAATGTTTCAATCTGTTTAGTTTATAAGACTTACTATTTATTTGTGGTCTATATAATATCCACATTTGCCATATTTTTGCTGTATTACTGTTTGTTTTCGTCGTTACCTTGTATATTTTTGCATAAGAATATCTAAATCTGTTTAGTTTTTATTTTTGATCTATAAAATATCCACTTTTTTCAAAATTCTATACACAACGTGTTTTATAAGGTTTGTATTTTCAATAAAGTATATTTCTGCATAATAATAGGGCCTGTTTTATTTTTGTCTTAAGATTCCATTAAAACAGTAAAAAAAATGTCAAAATTTGTGGACCAACATCAATCTGTTATATTGGCACCCATAAGAAAATCACAGCAGCGAGATACACGTCCTACGTTACTTGGCCAAATAGAACTGCCAGTAATGAGACGTAGCATGTGTGTCGCGAGGCCCAAAGTGCCAAATGAGGTACGACACGCACATTATACCCCATGACGATTAACGTGTTAACTAACTAGTTAACTAGTTTAATAACTACAGCATTATTTTTTCTTTTATTTTTTGCATAGTTTCAAATTAGTTAAATTAAAGTATACATGGCGTAAACATTAGAATTAGTTCCAACCACATAAATTGGAATGCGCAAAAATTTTGCAACTTTGACATATTACAATTACAATCCTAATAAATTATGTTATCTAATTAAATATAAAAATCAAACTGATCAAAATTAGTATTCGTATCCATCTTTTATGCAAAATTGAATAAACTGTAATAGGGCCCGTACACGTTCAATATTATTGACAATATTATTGATTCAATAATATTGTCACACTAGACGAAATGTGTAATATTTTAAATTTGCCGTACATGGTCAATATTATTGTATAAATCTGAGTAGGTTAGTTCTACAATGGATGCCAAGAAGAAAGCATGTGTGGCGATTATTTTGCATTTTATTTTGAAAAAAAGGGTAAAGTGTAAAAAATGGGCGAAGAAATGGTTGTTGAAACGTTAAAAATACACTCACTTACGGTTGTAGCTGGTAGCGGACTGCGAAAATTTTATTATTGTAATAAACGTTTGTCAAATCGCCATTGTTACCACGATAGAAAAGATAATTAGTGGATTTTTAATATCCTGATAATACGTCGTAATTTACTAATGTTTTCAAAATATTTTTATTTATATATTTTTATCTAAGGAATGTAGGATTGGTTGTAACTAATACGCTTAAAAATGCTTTACTGAAGGGGTGTAACAAATGATTGGAATTTTTCTTGTGCGCGCCCTTGATGTAAAAATGTCATTGCTCTAATGATTGATTACGGCTGGGCATACCGCGATCAAAAGATATCTTTGTTTGTTACTGGGAAACTCGAGAGAGAAACGTGGGATTTATTACGAACGAATGCATATTTTTAAAATTAAGATGTCGTGCAATAATTATGAAACTTTCAACATAATTAATGTTTCTTGTTTTTATTACTTTTGAAAGACGGGGGTTGATTTTTGGGGTAGATATAGTTAGGTTTGAATCGGGAGAGAAGCAGTTACAGTTAGCTTGACAATCGGGCCAGATCGATTTTTGGGTTAATTAAATACTTCATTGTAAACAGTTTTCTTTAAAATAATTCTTGCGTGTACATTTTTCTTTTGAATTCGCCAACACTAAGTTGTCTTTTTTTTCGGGGTTAAACCGCGTATGTTAACGATTTGTGTCTGTGATAAATTAAGGGAATATTCATTCTAGTGTAAGTATGTATTTTTATATAACTGAAACCGCGCAGCAAATCGTTTTACCAGCCTAGATAACATATTAAATACCAGACATTGTCTTGCAAAGGTATCTTATTCGTACGCGGACTCATTAAGCTGAAATCTGCTAAAATAAAAGGACAGTATAGGGCGCTCTCCTCTGGTATTTGTGCGAATTAGCATTGTTGGTTATATTTATAATTGTGTAGAGGTGGCTGTAAACGGGTATAGGATGCCGATGGTTATTAATTGTAAAAAGCAATTGCCAGTTGATACATTCCCAAGCTAGACCATTAAACACCTCGAATTTTATTTTTATTGTTTTTATTTGTTGTATAGATGAGTGTGTAACCGGAGAAGGGAGCACAGTAGTTTTGTAACTCACTCAAACTTGTATATCGGTTACGATGTTAGTGATCTATTTATAACTTACTCTTAAGGCTTTGTTTTAATTAGTTGTTTTTTCGGTGGGTTAAGTAGAATTATTTGCCTACGAGCTGATTTTTCTTTGTATGTGCTTTATTACAATGTGACTTATGTATTTTGTGCTTTAGTTGTCACTAAACAATTGAGTACTTTTAAATTCCTTGTCTGTTTTCTATTGTCCTCGCATTTACCTTATTACCTGTGCAATTTTTCTGTTGTATTTTATATGTACTGTAATTTGCTTTATTATTTTATGTGCTTATTTACTTAAAGACCGACATGATTGGTTTTTTAAAAGGGCACATGTTTGGTGTTACCCAATTGTGCGTGTGACTACATGTGTTTCTTTTTATTATTGTGTTTCTGTATAACTAAACTGCTTTTACTCATGTTCTGTTAATGTTACAATTTTGTACGCATTTTAACCTGATTTAATGGTGTTTTGTTATATGTTTAACCCTTTCATTGTTTTTTTTTGTGTTATTTGATTTATTAATATACTTGTGCAATTGCTTATTTATGAATAAAGTGGGTTTTATTGGTGGTTCTTTCCACAATAGTAGATTAACGGGCTGAACCACCGCTGCGCAAAGTTCGTTGATTTTAATTTGAGTAGTTTCATTTTTTTACCTGCCCTCATGATGCAACACGTACCTCATCCAGACTATCTCATTTAGATAGCATAACGTACCTAACACTAGACGGCCACTTCGTTTGATCAGATTTGAGGTTTGCGAGTAATTAAATATCAGACTTGTAAATAAATTCTAATGTTTTAATTATTGCCCGGAAAGTCAAAGTAAGGCAGGCAATTAATTTGAGTAAAAGTGACATTATTGTCAGTCACGTGAAGATAAATCATCTAGCGATTGCTTTGTTCTTGAATTAGCATTATTGCAAATAAGTTCAAATTACGCTTTTCAAGATAGAGTACCTGGGGGACGCTACACGATTATTATATGAAATATCGCTGAGTGATTCCGTTGACTACCACAATTACTTGAGAATGAGTGAAGAAAAGTTCAAAATGTTACTTTACATGATTAAACTCCATTTAGTAAAACGAAGTACTAATATGCGAGCGTGTACAACAGTTGAAGAAAGGCTTGTTTTGACCCTTCGTTATCTAGCAACCAGAAAGAACTTTGAAGATCTGAAGTTTTCTCCTATTATGTCTCCTAGAACAATCAGTAAAGCTATCTTGGAAACATGTGAGGTGCTTTAATGCTGTTTAGGCATGACTGTTAATAATATAAATTGACATCTTTTGTTCTTATGGAAAACGTTTTTCTAAAAAATTCTCTACAAGTTTTAGTTACTTTATATAGAGCAGAAGGAAAAGAAACTAATTTGCATATAAATAATACAAAGTGTATTAAAATTAATATTTAAATTTTATAAAAATTTTACAAACTTTTAAATTCAAATTATTTTACATTATTATATTAGCAATTTAATTATATATATATATATATATATATATATATATATATATATATATACATATATATATATATATATATATATATATATGATTAGAACATATTACTTGAGAAATTATTGCACAAATCTACTATCAAAGTTTGTAACTTCACAAACAGCATCATCTTGCATCATGTGCGTAAGTTCAGTGTAATAGGTTAGTAGGCTGTCTAGTTGAATTGATGAACCTCATTGATATATTACTGTATAGTTTATGAATTTATGGCAACATTCATGTGCCAAGTTGACCTTAAACAGCATGTCATTTACAGCTTTTTCAGCAAACAAGCTCTCCCTTGGTTCCATATTGCAGTTTTCTAGTCAAATACTTCAAATATTCATCTTCAGCTTTTTTTTTTTTTTTTTTTGATCAGGCTGAGGCAAATATTTGCAGGCCATGGTCAGTAGTTCAGTTTGTTTCGCAATAGGTCCTAGTACCTTTTTCTTTTTACTTTGATGGTAGCTTCCTAAACCTATTATGGAGTTGGACGAGGCGACGCCAGTCGGTTGCATTCCTGTTGTTGCAGAAACATTTTCCTCTTCATCTCTTAAACCTTGATCATCTTTTGTTGAGTCGTCAAGAGTTGCAGGGTGGAAAAAAGAACTCCTAGTAGAAACAATGTAGAACATCTGGACTTCATTTCCTTGTAATAATTCAGTAGCTTGAACACCGATAGTTTACGTTTAACTTTGTTTTTATAGTATAACTCCACGAACTGGTGATTCTCCACATCGTCGCCTTCACTACTGTTAACTTCACTGTGTTACAAAACAATATCATCATCACCGGTAACAGACTTGTTTTCTACTCCTTGACTCGTCCTAAACTGTCGGAAGTCTGTCGCCTGCTGTAAACAAAGGTCCAGCAGCAGCTCGGGACGGGAACCTCCCTCCACTTTTTCACTGTATTGACAATAATATTGATGCAGGCGCATGCATTTCAATATTATTGTCAATATCTCCAGCCAGGTTTCGATATTGACGGTTTGATTTCAAGATTTATAGATTTACTTCAATACTCTTCGTCAAACCATCAATATTGAGAAGAAAATCTCAAAAATATTGTCAATATTCTGAAATATGGTCAATAATATTGCTCGTGTACGATCCCTATAAGAAAGCTATCTTCGCTTCTTACTTTAAAGTGAATAATTATTTAGTTATTCATATGCAGGCATTTGAGCCTCTATAAAGCATCGTTGACTATGAACCGTTTTAAAAAATTTGATAGAAGAAATATTTGGCCAGTAACTGATATATAAACTGTCATTAAAATCTGTTGCGTATCTTTGTTAGTATACATGCGCATATACAGACGCACAAATAATAAGTTTGATTTTACAAAACGGCTTTTAAATATTCACAATTAGATTATGAATAGAAATATTATAACTATATGCTAATAATATGACTGATTTCAAACAGTACTAATTTAACGTGGTAGCACTAAAACAAGAAATGAATTTACTAAAGGACACTATTGATTAATATTTTTAATTATGCTAACTGGTACTTCAAGTAAATACTGTGTACAAAGAAAATCTACTCATACAAAGCAATCATAATAAAATACCTATAAAAAACTGTAAAACACATCAACCATCCATTGACGGAAGCCATATTTTCAGGATATATATATATATATATATATATATATATATATATATATATATATATATATATATATATGACCAAATGATTCAAAAATAAGGTAGGTGAGTTCATAATGATGTTATAACATCAATTGTATATCCAGGTAGAATGACGCTAAAAGGTTGTAGACCGTAAATATGAAATTCCTTCAAATTAAATAAGAACGAATATTATAAATTGGTTTTACAGTGTTGCCGTTTAAGGACGTCTGAATGATTGTAAATGCACGGGATAAATACAATAAAATATATCTAGAGATAGTGCTGTGACGGCAAAGTGATGAACTAAATTTGAATACAATTTTACGTATTACACGATTTTGGCGTTCATCAGTTTTTCATAAATCTCAACGTAGGAGTATGGAATAGACCCATGCTCAGAATGAGTATTGTAGGGTTCATTCTGAATCGTCTGCTGCCAACGGTACTTCTCTAACACTCATACTAAGAAAATCATTAAGGTTTATAATGATGTCAATTGTATATCTAGACAGAATGACGCCAGAAAACTATAGACCGTAAATATGAAATTACTTAAAATTAAATAAGAACAAATGTTAGAAATTAGTTTTACAACGTTGCCATTTTAAAGACGCCTGAATGATTGTAAATGTACAAGATAAATACAATAAAAATAAGACTAGTAAGCATCAATACCAAAATAATTTCTAGCCTATGGATCGTACAAATTCATTTCCCTAGCAGCCTCCGGTAGACCGGTAAAGAAATCAACATTCTCCAATTACCCAATTCTGTAATGTCCCATGCCAATGATTTTGTCTAACATCTTAGTATACAATTTGCACTGCAAAAAATATTGATAGCCTCTCCTGCATTATTCATCTTTCATTCTTCCTAAGACAGAGGAATTAGTAAAAATGGTGTGTAGACCGTTTTCATTATTGCACGATAGACATGACTGAAAAAACCAGTAACGAAAGTAATCAGCTTTTAGTGTTTGCCCAAAATTTGAGTAAATTTTACTATATAAAATAACAAAAACACTAATGAAAAATCACGGTCATTAAAGAATAACTGCGTATTATTATTCACCATCATCATCGTTTTTACTTACTGAAGTATGTATTACCCACGTAAGACCGGTATCTCATATGCCTGCATAGGTATAATGTAATTTGTTAAATTTGAGAACTATAATATACTTTTAGAGAAGATTACGCAGCCATTGGGCAAAACAGATATTATATACTCTACATTAAAAGATATTTAACATTTATGTATTTACTATAACAATAATTGGTATCACATAAAAAAATATTTAAAACGTTTTCCGAGGGTGCTTTGACCAATTATTATTAATAACTAAATATCTATCAATTATAAAAATTTTTTACTATCGAAAATTTATTTATTTTATTTAGAAATTTAAGATATTATTTGTTAAAAATATGTCATTTTGTTAAAAAAAGAACAAAAAAAAAAAAGAAAAAACGAAAAAAAAAAAAAAAAAAACACCACAAAAAACAAAAAAAAAAAACAACAACACACACACAAAAAACAAACAAACAAACACAAAACACACACACACACACAACACACACACAACAACACACACACAACACAAACACACACACACACACACACACACACACACACACAAAACAAAAAACACACACACACACACACAAACACACACACACACACACACACACACACACACACACACACACACAAAAACACACAACAAAAAACAAAAAACACAACAACACACACAACACACACACACACACACACACAAACACACACAACACAAAAACAACAAAAAACACAACACACACACACACAACAAAAACACACACACACAACACACACACATACACACACACACACACACACACACACAAAACACACACACACACACACACACACACACACACACACACACACACACACACACACACACACACACACACACACACACACACACACACACACACACACAACACACACACACACACACACACAACAACAAACACACACACACACACACACACACACACACACACACACACACACACACACACACACACACACACACACACACACACACACACACACACACACACACACACACACACACACACATACACACACACACACACACACACACACACACACACACACACACACACACACACACACACACACACACACACACACACACACACACACACACACACACACACACACACACACACACACACACACACACACACACACACACACACACACACACACACAACACATTTAAGCTTCATTTCATTTCTCGAGCTTATTAAATTTTGGGAAAAATACAGCAGGCTGTAGGGGGGTTCATTAGACGCGGTTTTTGGTTTTTATAAAATATTTCTGAAACAGCTACATATTTTAATAATATCAAAATGCCTACATATAGATCTTAAACAATTTCTAAAGGTGGAATTTAAATTTTTGTTCAAATTTTTTCAATATATGATTAACAATTAACTATATGAAAATAGGTACATATATTTTTTTCAGATGATTTAATTTTGGATAACTTTTCCTTACAAAGTTTCTTAATACAAAACCAAATAAGTCTAAGAATTAATTTATTAAATTAAGGTTGAAAATGAACTGTTATTGATCAGTTATAGAAACTGGCGGCTATGGAATTTTGTTTCAAATTAGCATGTAGGAGTCTATTAACTTCTATTTTACAAGAAGGTTTACACGTCCATCTGACGTATACCTTGTTCAGGCCATGATTTTTTAGTAGTGGTATTTGTCAAAATGACAAGAAGTCAATTTGATGTCGTCTTGTCAAAAGTAATCGTACTGTTCTACCTACTTAAGTAACGCATATGATGATCAAGTCTCATATTGAATTAATTTTAATTTGTTAAGAAAATGTCAAAAGTTACGACAAAGTGTACAACTTACAACGGGGAAAAGTAATGGGATACATTTTATAATGAGGTCGGATATATTTCAAGTACGTAAGAACTTAAATCATAATGGCAAGACCTCAAAATTGAAAGTCGATATATTGTGGTAAACGCGGCAAATCTGAGTTTAGGGGATTTCACCTTTCGGAAAGATTGCAACGACTAATCTGGTAATTTAATTGGAAAAATGAATATTTCACATTGGACAAATTCTATATTGTATATTACGTTAAAACAAATTTCGATTTTGATGGGGGCGAACGACTTGATTTAGAATTTTGAAATCAATGGGTTACAAAGACAAACTGTGAATGGACAGAAAATTTTATGTGAAACGAAACAAGTCGTTGTAGCCGAAATTAAGTTTTGAGAACATTTCTCCAGTTGCAAAGTTCAGCCAGGATTTATTGAAATACGTCTAATATCCATCGTTGAGTGCAGGATTCTGACATCCAAAATTAAAAGTGAAGGTAAAGGGTATACCATTTTATACAAGGGGTGTAATTTAGGGTTTTTGGAAAACTGCGACTATTTACTCGATTTGGGGAACGACGACAGATATTATCATAAAACTATGAAAGGAGACCGGTTTCAAAATTGGATGATTAAACAGCTGACCCCTGTGTTGTCTAAACTACCCGCAAATTGTGGGATGGTGATGGATAACGCACCATACCATTTGGTGCAGTTAGACAAGCCACCCTCATTCTATAGTACGAAAGATTAGCTGCACGAGTGGTTGGGCAAAATCACAAAAAGGCAACTGTGGAACACAATTCAACCTTTTAGGTCCAGAGGGAAAAATTATCTATTTGTTAATATTTTGATTAAGCATGAGTATGAAGTTTTACCGTTGCCTCCTTACTATTGTCAATATAACCTTATTGAAATGACATGGGGTTTTTGTAATAGTAATTTATCGTGTTAAACGATATTTAACATGCATGTATGGGTGGATATTAAGGCACCTTTAATACACCTGCACTGGGTGCATAATCACACATTACCCATCGCGTTTTAAATGATCATGTTTATTAATATTAATATAGAATACACAGTGTTGAAACTAACCTCTAGAAGTTGACGAAATATTTTCGGAAATTATACATTAACATACGGGTTTATTATTTGTTTTTGTAAATTAATATGTCAATGACTGATAAACTAAAGAATGAATTTCGAGTGGTAACAAACATTAAAATTTTTCGCATAAATTACAGCGCTCGCTTCGCTGCGCTCGCTCGCGCCATGAACATATACGATGAATCCCTTAATTACTATAACACATTAATCTACAAAAATAAATGATAAATAAGTATATTAATTTATAATATCCGAAAATATTTCATTAACCTCTAGAGCTTGCTTTCAACACTGTGTATTTATTCAATATTAATATAAATAAATAAATATGATCATTTGAAACGCGAAATAGGCTATGTCTAATTATTTGTTTATGCACCTAGTGCATGTGTGTTAAATATATGTCATATAGGGTGTCCACAAACTCTTCACACAAAAGAAAACTGCAGATTCTGGAGCTAATTTCATGTCGATTTAACGTAAATTACCTTAATACAAAAATACTTCCCAAGAGAGCTGGAGCTCTTGGAAAATGGCGCCCTAACATCGGTTTAATTCAAATATCTTCAAAATGGTTTCCTTGTAAATGATAGCGTATTGTACATTTATTTAGTGGAACAAAATTAATCATTTATGCAGTTTCTGGGGATGATAATTAACACACCTCTGCTGTAAATTGTCGAAAAGTCAACGAAGTTCAATGTTCTATAGAAGAAAGAATATAGGCGAGTCCAGTAATCCAAAAATTCAGTCCACTTTATCTTCTTACGACAGATTATTTAAGCAGAAGGAAGCTTTGTATATACAAGGTGGTGCATCGGCTTACGATTGAAATACCATAGAAATTTAAAGGGGGTTAAATATTGAATTCTCCGTCAACTTTACAGAGAAGTTGTACTAGACTTGTTGAAGGGCTCGGTAAGACGAGGCCGTATACCAAATTTAAATTTTTTGTATTAAGCTGACTTTAAGTTATTTACAAGAATATTGCCAAGTTTTAAACAATAAATTTAAATACGGTTGGCTGCTGTCAATATAGCGAAAATATTGACTGACGATTAAAGCTAGTTTTATATGACAACGCCATAAATTTTTATTTAAATTTTTTTGATTTACTCTTAAATCAAATCAACATTCGTAGAGTGCAACAAATTAATTTGTTCTAAAGTTTTAAAAAAGTATTAACATAATAAAAATATTTTTTATAAATCAGAGAATTTTTAGAAAATTGTAATTTTTTTTTTATAAAAACAAAAAATTGCGCAGATGGATTTCTCCCAAAATCTAACCAACATCAAGAGAAATGAATTCAAGCTTAAATACAAAATTTCTAGTACGTATATTTTATCATACACACGCTGGCACACACACGCACGCACCCCACCACACGCATGAACGCAAACGCGTACCAGCAGAAAAACAATATCAACTCAAAGGGGACCAGGGCGCAGACCCTGATACAAGGCTAGAGCCACCTTATTAGAAGAGATTTTTTTTTATAACGGGGGGCGAAGGTCTACAACTGTAAGATTAGGTTAGAACCCATATACAATTGCACCAAGGGGGTCTCGATAGGGGCCAATGCCCAAGAGCTAGTTTCTGCATTTATATATAAGGCTAGGGCCCCACACCATTACCAACCAGGGGGCCGTGACAGTGGGCGAAGGCTCGAGAACAAGTTTTGAAGATCTACACGTGTCTTTTAAGTTAGCATTAGGGCCCCCTTATTTCAAATTTCCCGCCAAGGGACTACGGCAGGGGCGCAGACCCTAACACAAGATCAAAGGCCTACATGGTATTTCCTGCAATTGTCTTACACGTTAGCATTAGGGTCCCCTTATTATAATACTATTTTCAGCCAAGAGGGCCGGGGAGCAGACTTAACACAACTTCTTATATCTGTCTTATGAGGTAGCATTAGGGCCTCTTATTAGAACATTCTATGCGCACGCATTTGCCTACCTTCCAGGGGCTAAACTGCCAAAGAGACTTTTAATACAACAAAATTAGGGTGAAAATTCCATCAAGGGGTTAAAAATGACCGCCGAAAAGAAGCCATACGTGTGAACCGACAAAAAAGGGGCACTAATTAGGGTGAAAATTCCATCAAGGGTTGAAAATGGCCTCCGAAAAGAAACCATAAAAAGGTTCTTACTACAACCAAACTAGGGTGAAAATTCCGTCAAGGGTTGAAAATGCCCTACGAAAAGAAACCATCAGGGTGAAAAAATACGGTCGCCACGTGGACGTATAAAAAAGTGAAAGGTGGGTTTTCCGCAGAAAATCCAAGATGGCGGCGACAAGTGCCGGGGTTCTACTTATAAGTTTAGCAAATTCTATACAAAAAGCGTTGTGCTTTTGTTAACAATTATCAACAATCAATATCATGCCTTCTTCTTCGTAAATTGTTTTGAAACAAATTTTTATATACTATCTTTGCACCAAAGAATTGACCGTCATAATCTAGTAACGGATGGGTTAATATGAAAAATATTAGTCACTTATATCCACAATAATAAATGATTAAAAATCAAACTTATCAAATGTTCTCTTAGATGGCGGTAATGTAGTAATGTTTCCAAATCTCAATATCAAAACAATACTTTGTAGACAAAATTTAAAAATTTAAAATTTTGAAGTTATTGAATTGTAATTTTGTTAAAACCGATTAGAAAGGTTTTTATCGTAACGTAAAAATTAAAGGTCATGGTAAGTGCTAGACGTTATTATACATACAAAGGTATTTAATCTTAATTATAATTGCAGGTGATAATATGAAATATAGCACCTTGACCCACAGGTGGATGAAAATTGAAAATGAGGTTAATGTAAAATGCTGATTTTTACAAAGGTATATGTCAAAACATTTACATGTAGTTAGTAATTATTATAACAGTTGTAGGTTATGTACCGGGTGATTCTTTAATACTTATGACAGTTTGAATTTGCGGTTACGATTCTATTTTTTTTGCGGTGTTGCATTGGTGGT
Source organism: Vesta saturnalis (assembly GCA_036346205.1). NCBI lineage: Eukaryota > Metazoa > Arthropoda > Insecta > Coleoptera > Lampyridae > Vesta > Vesta saturnalis. The sequence goes on from JARFJB010002117.1 coordinate 765,271, forward strand.
TAAATATTTTAGTTACTTTATTCGTTCTTTTTTGACATCAGTGCTGGTGATGCTGCCGTTAATTTGTTTTTGATTTTTATTTACTTTTCCATTATGCATTCTCAGCGTTCCTTTAACCAGTTTTTTTGAGAGCTACTTCGTAATTCAAGAATTTATTAAAGTAAGTGATTAGATAATGTTACATCACATTCATTTGCATGTGTAGGTTAAACCTTTTGAAGATAAGAAAAGAAGAATTGTATTTGTAAGGCAAATCCTACAGATCCTCCATTACTACGAAATGATGAAGTGGTAGAAGTCTTAAAGCATAGAATGGAAGCATGTCCCAAAACATCAATCCGTCACTTAAGTGATCAAGCTGGTAAGTTGTCAACGGATACATTTTGATACCTACTAATCTTATTTTCAAATTACAGGTTGTCTTAATCAACATGCCAACGGATTTTGCATAAAAATCATATGCACCTACCAGATTTCTGTTATACAACAACTCATGCTGTTGATAAATGAGAATAGATGTAGTTATTGGATTGGTTTACTAAAATTGAAATAACGATAATCTAAATGTAACTTTCTAGATATCGTAAAGTTATTCTGTTGAATAAATAAACATTATTATTATGACCAATGAAGCATGGTTTCATTTAGTGACTATATTAATAGTCAAAATTATCGAACGTGAGCAACTGAAAATCTACATAATTGTGAAGAGGAAGTTGAAAGCATTACACCTGCGACATTTTTCGAAAAGTGTTTGACAATATAAGCGTAGAGTGAAATTGTGTCATGAACATAACGTTGAACATTTTAAGCAATTTTTATAGTTTATTTAATAAAATGTTAATAATATAACTGTGCTTAGTATAAAATAAAATTTTTGTAAAACGGAGATTTATATGCAATTTAAACATCAATTATTAATTTAGAGACTGATACTACTATCGTCGCCTAAACTGCAAAACTCGTATATGCATTTTTTGTCAAAAATGATATTTCCAGTCAGTTATAGCCATTAGTCTAATGCACATGCGTCAAAACTGTAACGCTCAGACGCCTACATTTTAGATATTTCACTGTGCATTACTTCTATATACAACACAGAAGAACATAGTGAACATAACCTCTTATACGCACATAGGGCAGTGTAAAAGGATAAGAGTGTTACATTTTCAGTGAAACAGAGGAATAATACCAGAGTAAGTCAATCACTCAATGCCATTTCAAATAACAGACCTTAACGATAAAGTATTAGGCAATTAACATCATTGGTAAAGATATTTGAATTCGTAAACAACCTGTGAAAATGTTTCAACATATACGTGTTTTTGAACAAATGAATTTTGCAAGAAATATATCGTATACGTGCTTTTGTACATTGTAAACTTGAAAAAGATTCTTAAATGAATAATTATGTATTATAAGTAACGTAATAAAAATTAACGTGGGTTTACACTAGAATACGCACTCATCAGTTTATAAAACATCTTCTTTCTTTAAATATTGCATACTAGCCTAATAATAATACGATAATCCAACAGGTTATTTTTTGTTGAAGAATGGCTTTTTCTCGAGGCAAGATTCTTGTTCAAATGGCATTAAAGGAACAAGAAAAGACAGGACCACGTGTTAATGAGAAAGTAGGGTAAGATATTTCGCGCGACTATGTGCGTTGGGACCTTTCAACACCAGGTGAAAATATAAAAATTGCTGATGTGCAGACATCTGAACGGATTGATTGTATTCCGGTGTTGTTTGCTGACAAGGCAACTTGTTTACTGTCTAGTCATTATCGAAGAGGTTTGCACCAACATTCCATCTGCGGAAATTCAGGAAAATAAACAATGTGCAGCAGATGAAAAGAACAAAGACGAAATTTCTCCTGATCGCGACGAAGATGATATCAACTTTGGAACAGTTGATAGCGAAAACATAAATACCCACGAGGAACGATTTTTTCATGTCGAGAGTCATCAAAGGTGGATCGAAGAAGAGCAGCAAAGGCAGAATGATAACACTAATGAAGAACAAAATGAGGAAGACTATAATCAGTCGAGCAGTGAAGAAAATTGCGATCCGAATGAAGGTTTCTCAAAAAAAGTTAAAATTTCCCGAGAACAAAGACATCAAAACAAGAGGCTAAGAATGCTTGGGAAAGACTATAAAGGCTTGAAGAAGAATAACTCTGGAAACTATGAATTTCAAGATAGACCTGCTCGTAAGATTGGCCCTAGATGCACGTCCGATACCTGTAAGAAATGGAAGGCGTTTTTTTGTATGTCTTTTAACGAATATGATAGAAAAGCTTTATTGGAAAATTTTCGAATATGTTAACATGGGATGTGTAGCGCACCAATTAGCTCTTTGGTTGATTTTGTACCAGCAAAGAAGAAATAAAACCCGAGGAGAAATGGTACTTTAGTCTATTACTTGAAAAAGCGCACTCAGAAGCTTAGAGTATGCAAGAAAACGTTTTGTCAACACTGAGTATCAAAGAGTGGACTGTGAGAGAATATAGTAGGAAACCTTATGGTATGAATGAAGCCGAACAAAATGTTTCTACTAATGGCGCAACATTCCAAGAGCATCAGAAGAATATAATGAGAGATTTTTACAAGAGATTCCAACACCCTCTCATTACTGTCGTTCATCAATATCCAGCCTCTACTTGGAACCTACATGTGAGTAAGGCTGAATTATATAGAGAATATAAGAACTACTGCGTTAGAAAAGTAGAAATTCCTCTGACACAACTAGTGTTTAATGACGAAATGATGAAAATGAACATTGATATTTAGACCTCCAAAAGACCGTTGACGTCTGCATATCACATGAGCTTGGCAATATAGACGAAGATACATACCAGAAACATCAAACCAACAAAATTCAAGCACGCATATCAAAACAAGCAGACAAAGATCTTTGTAAGACAAATCCTAACGAGGTTGCTGTTTTATGGTGACGTTCAAGCTGTTAAGTTATGTTAAAAGCTAGTGGATATATTACTAAACTAAGTTATGTGTCCATAACTATACTATTTATACCTTGCATAATTCAGAGGTGCTTTGTCATCTATGGATGAGACCCAAGGAGGCCTGGAAGCAAATAATTTCCAAAATGTTGTGGGATTTCTTAGAAAGCCATTTACTAAGAGTACCCAGCACCAAAATTATGATTATTTATAGCGATGGATGCGGATACCAAAACAAGAATGCTACATTATCAAACACCTTACTAAAATTTGCAATTGAAAAAAGATATTATGCAAAATATTTTGAGAAGGGACATTCCCAAATGGAAGTTGACTTGTCATAGCGCGATTGAGAGGAAATTAAAGAATAGAGGCATATATCTGCCCACGGATTATATCGCTGTCTGCAGAGAATCGCGTTGTAAAATGCCCTATAACGCGAACTAATGAGATACTCAGATTTTCGCGATTACTCAAAAGTTAAGTATTTTCAAGTATACGTCCAGGCATCACTGTTGAGATCCCACGTAACAGATGTTCATTCCTTTATGTACGTGCCAGAAGGTTTCATAAAATATAAACTGTGTTACTTAGATGAATGGGAAAACTTGCCTAAAAGACCCAAAGTTGCAGAATACTGTCATCCAATTATGCAAATCTCGACAAAAATCAAAGTAGAGAAATTCCATCATTTACAGCAGTTAAAGCAGGTGTTGGACAAACAGTTCTGGTATTACTACGATAGCTTACCACACAATGTCTATACTGTACCCAATTCAAAACCTCGTAAACTTTTTGTGTTATTGATTTTAAGTTCAAATACTGTATGTGATTTTACCAAGTGAGAATTTATTATTTTCTCTGTTTTTGCGATATTATAAAACTAATTATGCATTTTAGTTTAAATAAATCCATCTCCATATAAAATGGCAAGTCTTATTACAGTATGTTTTACCTCTCTGAAAAATTTGACAAACCGCACATACGAGGTTTTGCAGTTTAGGCGACGATATACACCACTGGAATTAAATAAATGACAATGTATAATTACCAACCTTTAAAATTTTTGTTTTGTGGGAAATTCAAACTGTCATCAGTATTAAATAATCACCCAGTAATTACAGCCTTGAAGATCTTCGAAGATGTACAACTGTAATTGTAATAGCTAGCAATGCTGTAGTCTTCCAGATGATTAAACAGATTTTATGCAATTAATTAGTATATGTTTGTGAAATACATAATTATGTAGTAACACATTGTATAAAGAAAAGACTACGATTAATCTGTATCCGAACTATCACAATCACCTGTAACGTTAATAATATTTTCGTCTACTGTAGAATCTAGCACTTCCTCACGTTTATACCACTGTTTTATAATCTCCTCTGTATGGCGTACACAATTAGCCCAAATATGTTGATTACATTGTTGTAAAGCTTCGTTCCACATACTAATTACATTTTCGTCTTTGAAGCCATCTCTTCCTATGTGCTTGTCATAATATCCTTTAGCATGTGCCCATATTAGTTCAATCGCATAGAATTGACAATGATAAGGTGGCAATCTTAATAAGTCATGTCCGTAACTCCTTATTATTTCATCGACCTCATATCGTTTTACTATTCGTTGTGATTTTATTAATGAATAGAGCTCGGTTTTGAATGAGGTGGAATCATAATTAATGTTATTTTTTATTAACCATGAAATCATGTTACCTTTCGTCCAAGACGAGTTGGTAGTTTTCCACTAACATGGAATGATAAGGCGCATTATTATTATAATTAATGAAGGTGATTCTAAATTGTTTAGAAGATTTTCAGTGAGTCATTTTTAAACATATCCCCTTTCATTTCACCATGGTAATCTACTTTCAATAACTTGATGCAAATAGCAAAGAAGCATTCTGTACAAATCCTACAGCAGTTCCAGGTGAATAACTATAAATCTTTTACTATCACATCCTTACGGTTTTCGTACACTCTTTACATCGTCATCTTCATGACTTTACCGTATTTACTTTTGAGTAAATCCATGTTTCGCAATAAAACTGCTTGCCTGCGAATTGGTGCATTGATTTCTCGAATGTATTGTTTCAAAACTGTTCTCATTTCAGTATATCTCTTTTTCTACCAATCTTTCGATTACACTCTTTCTGGAACTTGAACCCCATTGCATGTAAGGCACGATTTAAACTTCTATCGCGTAACAGAATATGGTGTTACCAGTTTCTGCATTTAAAGTTAACTTGTCATGTTTTTCTGTGAATAATACAATTTAGATTAATATAGAAGCTCTATATAACTATAATACACTAACTTTGTTCTACATATTATATAAGGTATTCCAGATGGACATTTCGAACGCCTGTGAAGGTAGCACCTCATTTAGAAAAGTCAAAACTTTAGTGGAGTTCTTACTGCCCCTAATAGTTCTAGAGTTCTATCATAGTTAAATAGTTCTCTAGATTAATCCAAATAATCAGGATGCAAAGTCAGGGTGCCAAATTCACGAAGTGCGAACCCAACATTGGCGAGAGCTACTTTACTATCACAATTGCATCGTTTACCCTTATCATTATCGATAGAACTCTTGTGGTGCTACTCAGAACTCCCAAGAAAAGTTGCATTTTACCAATTTTCTCAACCTTATTGACTTGGACAAACGTTGATGAGGAAAACGAAATTTCGATACAACTCTGATAATAATGGTTTGAGAGCCATGTTTATTAAGAGGTATTAAGAACTCTTGTGGTGCTATTCAGAACTCAAAAAAAAGTTGCATTTTCAACAATTTTTCAACCCTTATTGACGAACAAATGTTGATAGAGGAAAACTAAATTTTAATAGAACTCTGATAATAATGGCTTGAGAGCCATGTTTATTAAGAATCATTATTAGAACTCTTGTAGAGCTACTCAGAACTCAAAAGAAAGTTTCATTTTCAACAATTTTCTCAACCCCTTATTGACGAACAAATGTTGATAGAGGAACATAAATTTTAATAGAACTCTGATAATAATGGCTTGAGAGCCATGTTTATTAAGAATCATTAGAACTCTTGTAGAGCTACTCAGAACTCAAAAGAAAAGTTGCATTTTCAACAATTTTTCTCAACCCTTATTGACGGACAAATGTTGATAGAGGAAAACTAAATTTTAATAGAACTCTGATAATAATGGTTGAGAGCCATGTTTATTAAAATTATTATTAGAACTCTTGTAGAGCTACTCAGAACTCAAAAGAAAAGTTGCATTTTCAACAATTTTTCAACCCCGTATTGACGAACAAATGTTGATGAGGAAAACTAAAATTTAATAGAACTCTGATAATAATGGTTGAGAGCCATGTTTATTAAGAATCATTATTAGAACTCTTGTAGAGCTACTCAGAACTCAAAAGTAAAGTTGCATTTTCAACAATTTTTCTCAACCCCTTATTGACGGACAAACGTTGACAGAGAAACGAAATTTCGATACAACTCCGATAATAATGGTTTGAGAGCATTTTAAAGAGTTAATATTAGAACTCTTGTGTGCTACTCAGAACTCAAAAGAAAAGTTGCATTTTCAACAATTTTTCACATCCCTGTATAGACAGAAAAATTTTGACGTACGCAGGACCACGAAATTTCGATAGAACTCTGATAATAATGGTTTGATAGCCATGTTTATTAAGAGTTATGATTAGAACTCTTGTGGTGCTACTCAGAACTCACAAGAAAAGTTGCATTTTCAACAATTTTTCTCAACCCCCTTAGTGACTTGGACAAACGTTGATAGAGGAAAACCAAATTTCAATAGAACTCTGATAATAATAGCTTGAGAGCCATGTTTATTAAGAGTTATTATTAGAACTTAGTGCTACTCAGAACTCAAAGAAAAGTTGCATTTTCAACCATTTTTCACACCATTGTATAGACAGAAAATTTTGATACGTAGGTCAACGAATTTGATAGAACTCTGATAATAATGGTTTGAGAGCCATGTTTATTAGAGTTATGGTTAGAACTCTTGTGGTGCTACTCAGAACTCAAAAGAAAGTTGCATTTCAACAATTTTCACTGTTAGACAGAAAAATTTTGACGGTAGGACCACGAAATTTCGATAGAACTCTGATAATAATGGTTTGATAGCCATGTTTATTAAGAGGTATTATTAGAACTCTTGTGGATACTCAGAACTCAAAAGAAAAGTTGCATTTTCAATAATTTTCTCAACTTATTGACGGACAAACGTTGACAGAAAAACGAAATTTCGATACAACTCTGATAATAATTTCAAAATACACCAATCTTAGATAATCACGTATGTATATGAAACAATGTGCATGTGTTCTGTGTGGATGATGTTAGTATCCACGATAACCCAAGAACGAATATACGGCATACGTACAAAATTTTATATTCAAGCTTGTTTACATTTGCTTATATTTTAGGAGAAATCCATCACCCATAATGAAAACGCAACTTTTCTTGTGAGTTCTGAGTAGCTCCACAAGGTTCTAATCAATACTCTTAATAAACATGGCTATCAAACCATTATTATCAGAGTTCTATCGAAATTTCATTGACCTACGTTCGTCAAAATTTTTTCATACAAGGGTGCGAAAATTGTTGAAAATGCAACTTTTCTTTGAATTCTGAGTAGCACACAAGAGTTCTAATAATCCTCTTAATAAACTGGCTCTAAAACCATTATTATCAGAGTTGTATCGAAATTTCGTTTCTATCAACGTTTGTCCAAGTCAATAGTTGAGAAAAATTGGTGAAAATGCAATTTCTTGGGAGTTCTGAGTTAACCACAAAGTTCTATCGATAATGATAGGGTAAACGATGCAATTGTGATAGTAAAGTAGCTCTCGCCAATGTTGTTTATTCGTAATTTGGCACCCTGACTTTGCATCCTGATTATTTGGATTAATCTAGCAGAACTATTTCTACCACTATGATAAAACTCTAGAACTATTATGCAGTAAGAACTCCACTAAAGTTTTGACTTTTTCTAAATGAGGTGCTACCTTCACAGGCGTCATTTTCGAGGTATCTCAAGATCTTTGGATTTAACTTTCTTACGTGGCCGCTTTTTCCCGGACTAGACAGAATTTGGTTGGATTTTGCCCGAGACTTGATATTTTCACTCTTGTGACAGATATACCCAACGCATTTGTCACATGTAAATTTGAGATACTATTTTGAGTTTAAGACAATTTTAAAAACACCTACCACTTGGACACTAGAAAGTGGTATTAAAGGGCCGCTGTTTTGTTTCTCCTTTTCAAAATATTGTAATAAATTCAACAAACTATTGTGTTTTATGCAAAGTTTTGGAACTAAAAAGATGTTGAATAAACGTAAATTATTGAACAAAGGAAGAGTTATGAAAAGAACTGTTTAGAAAATGTATAATGAAAAATGAAACATGGACACGTAGGAAATATGAAAGAAAATAAGTAGTAACAAGCAAAGCAAAGAGGTTATGTCATAAGAATAACAAACTAGGTTAGTCAAAGGAGCATTTTATAATCATATTAAGACAAAAATTACAACAAGCATTTACAGGTCATCTCTTTTCAATGCGTTTAAACAGCCGATAACAAATGCACTTGAAATTTTAACCATCCTTTTTGGTGTATACTTAAATGTGCGATGGCAAAATAACCGTTTTATTTAGCTAGGTGCATGTATCGATGACGTAAGTCAATTTTTGGTGGCAAAAATAGTAAATTATACGGGTAATTTAGTAAGTAGCCACCATTTTTATATAATTATTGGGCCTTCCGCCTCCTAGTTCTGTTAGTGAGTTTAGCATTGATAGTTATAAGTAAGTATAAAGTTAAGTTTTGATTCGTGCAGTATTTATTAATATACGTTTAAATAAAATCAATACAATACTTATGACAGTTATTTAAATAGCTCAAAATGTAAAGAGATAGATTTATCAAGTGTGGTAAGATACAAATTAATAAACACTGGATGCGTGTTACGAAGTTCTGAGTTTGGTACAATCAGCGTATTTCAGTTACTTTAATAATCCGACAAACAATTTGATGAATTTATTTTCCAGTTTTTAGTTATTTTACAAATTGTAATATCTTACAACCATTCAACCCAAAGAAAGTATCTGATTTGAACCCATTTCAGGTGTGGGTGTTTTGTTATGTTTAGGTTTGCAGAGCAGCCTTGGCTAAACCCGATCTTTAAAATAAAATCAATACAAAATTTCAACATGAAAAGGAGAATACAGGTGCTGTGCAAGCGTTGCCCACTATTAGGTACTAGTAATGCTGTTTATGGACATGGATGGATGGCGTACATCATTATCTCTGAATATAAGACAAATGTAAATTTAATCTCCAAGATCAAGTACCTACCTTTAGTTGTAAGTACAAATACGCACACCAAAACCAGCGACATATACATCCTGATAAACGTGTCCAAAGAATTTTCAAAAAATTACGTGGCTGCAATTGAATTATGACTGAATAAATCAGTTTCGTAATTTAACACAACATATACTATAGCATTAGTTTTCTCAGATCGATTTAACAATGCCATTATCTAATTTTAATCAATGGCAACATTCATGTAACAATATTTATTATAAATATGACCATTTTAAATTTTACAAATATACCGTGTAAACTTATTTTAAATTAGCAATATATGTAGTACATTAATTTGTCATTAGATTACATATTTTTAAATAAATAGAAATGTATGTTTTTCTATACTTGATTGCATGGTTTGAATATGTACCTACGGCTCTAGTATAAATTCAAAATCTTTTTTTTGTAATTTGGCTAAACTGCTTTTAAATGAGCAAACGTTATCTAAAAATCTTAATTCTACAAAATTCACATTTTTTAAATTTTATTCAATGACTAATAAACGTTCAAATGCAATGTGGGCCTAGACTATCAAATACCAATAAAATGACTAGCATTTTCACTTTTGAATTAAATATACGAGAAATATATAAATCATGCTCAGAAAATTACTATGGTCATGTATATTGCTTTAAATTGACATTTGATGATAACACGTTAAGCGCCACAGTAGAATCTAAAAAATCCGATCCACTGGGCCAACGGTTATTATTGTCAAATTCGCTTGTTTTAGTTTCAGTTTAATATAATCACTTGACTCTTTCCTGAAAGCCTATTATTTTCTAATTTTCCTTATATCCGCGTGGCCGTGACCTACCAGGCCGCGTGGCACATCGCGTCGCGTTTTTGCAAGTCAAGACACGCTTGTAGTCGCATCTTTCCTGCTTCGAATCGTGGGTTTTTTATTCATTAGTAGAGCGTTGTTTGTATTGTACGATGGTTGTCCAAATTACTGCGTGTAAACTCGTGAACATGAAATTTAGTGATGTCGAATCGAAGCGGACCAAAAAGACTTGACAATAGTGAATGAAATATTACCGGATGAAGACAGTGCTAAGTGAGATATTTGGATGTATACTTATCTGATGCGTATTTCTGTGGCAGTGAGTCAGACAGTAGTGGTAGTTCTACAAGTAATTTTGCTCAGCTAAAGAAAAAACGTTTGAGAGTTGATTGTTCAGGGAAAAATTACATATTCAAAATAATGGCGCTTCAACGAGTTCATGTCATGGATAGGGATATAGATCAAGTAACAGAAGATGTTATTGCTCAATATACCGAAAGTGTTGCTAGTGAAGACGAAGAGATCGAAGACCAAGATAATAATGACATTTCCCAATTGAATTGGCGTTCAATCGACGGTATCTCACTAAAACAGTTTCCTTTTGTGGTTCAACATGGTATTGACGCTTAAATATATGAAGATTTCATAATAAAACCCCAATTGATATTTTCAAATTACATTTGACCGATGAAATAGTGACCCATATTTGTAAACTAATCGCTACGCCGAACAATGCTTTGTCAAACCAAATAATCAAAATGTTAGGAAATGGATTCTACTAATAATTAAGAAATCGAAAATTTTGGGTGTTGTTCTGTGGATGGTTTGGTAAGACAGCCATCACTGCGATCATATTAAAAGAACAATCCTTTGTATTCTAATGAGATTTCAAAATTTTACCCAAACAGATTCGAACTGCTCTTTTGGTACTTACCGATAATGAAGATCCTTCTTGACAAATGACAGACTTGAGTCCATTGGTAACCAAATATTAGAAAAATTCCAAAATATTTTCACACTGGTTCAAAATTGTATAGATGAAACGATGGTTCCATTCCGTGGACGCCGTTTCAAACAATATCAACAAATAAAAAACAAATTCGGCATAAAAGTATATAAGTTTGTTTGTGAAGGTGGATATACTTATAATTTGAAAATATATTGTGGAAGGACTTTTAGACTGGCGGATATTATAACCAAATGTCCTTTCTCTGCGTACCAATCGCAAGTACGATCCAAACGATGCAGTGCAAAAAAAAATTGAAGCATAAAGATGTAGTGGCGCAAGAAAGTGATACCGGAATAGTAGTATTAAAATGGCACGACAAAAGGACGTCGTTATGTTGAGTACTGTTCACACGGATGTACAGAAAAGAAGTGATGGAATTGAAAGACCTGAAGCTATCTGATTATAATAATGCAAAATCTTTCAATGATATCTCCGATCAGGTCAAGGCTTATTCGGACTGTTTACGAAGAAGTGCAAAATGGAACAGAAAACTAGCCACGTTTTATTAGATTCTGCCCTAGTAAACGCTCACATAGTTTACAAGGACGTTACTCAGAATAAATTTCAATCACAGATTTCGAGAACAACTCTCTTTATCTCTGCTTTAACTCGTGGACTAACCTAAACCAAAGTTTCGAAGAATGAAACAATGGACAAAGTGATGAACATGTTAGTGAAATCAACTCGCGTTTGGTTTTGTGTGCAAAATCTCAAAGAAAAACGGGCGAAAAGTTGCGCTAAATAAATCGCTTAAATGGTAATGTTCTGCCTGTAGCAAAAAAATGCATACATAACGTACGAATATTTCGTATTACTGTTTATTTTCGTCGTTACCTACTTGTTTATTTTTCCAAAATGTTTCAATCTGTTTAGTTTATAAGACTTACTATTTATTTGTGGTCTATAGAATATCACGTTTGCCATATTTTGCTGTATTACTGTTTGTTTTCGTCGTTGCCTTGTATATTTTTGCATAAGAATGTCTAAATCTGTTTAGTTTTTATTTTTGATCTATAGAATATCACTTTTTCAAAATTCTATTAACAACGTGTTTATAAGGTTTGTATTTTCAATAAAGTATATTTCTGCATAATAATATTGTTTTATTTTTATCTTAAGATTCCATTAAAACAGTAAAAAAAGTCAAAATTTGTGAACAACATCAATTGTTCCACGTATCACCATAAGAAAATCACAGCAGCCAGATATACGTCCACGTTACTTAAATAGAACTGTAATGAGACCAAAGTGAAAATGATACGCAACATTATAATGACGATTAACGTGTTAATAACGTAATCAAATTTTAAACTAGTTTAATAACTAAGCATTATTTTTCTTTTATTTTGCATAGTTTCAAATCAGTTAAATTTAAGTATACATGCTAAACATTGAATTAGTTCAAGACATAAATTGATGCAAAATTTTGCAACTTTGACATATTACAATTACAATCCTAATAAATTACGTTATCTAATTAAATATAAAAATCAAACTGATCAAAATTAGTATTCGTATCCATTTTTATGCAAAATTGAATAAACTGTAATAGGCCGTACACGTTCAATATTATTGACAATATTATTGATTAATATTTTACACCGAAAATGTTATTTTAAATTTTACACGGTCAATATTGTTACAATATTATTGTATAAATCTGAGGTTCTACAATGGATGAAGAAAGCATGTTCGAATATTTTGCATTTATTTTGAAAAATAAATGTAAAAAATAAGAAATGGTTGTTGAAACGTTAAATACACTCACTTACGGTTGTATGGTAGCGGACTGCGAAAATTTTATTATTGTAATAAACGTTTGTCAAATCGCCATTGTTACCACGATAGAAAAGATAATTAATGGATTTTAATATCCTGATAATACGTCGTAATTTACTAATGTTTTCAAAATATTTTATTTATATATTTTTATCTAAGGAATGTAGGATTGTTTAACTAATACCAAAAATGCTTTACTGAAGGTGTAACAAATGATTGGAATTTTTTTTGCGCCCTTGATGTAAAATGTCATTGCTCTAATGATTGATTACGGCTGGCATACCGGATCAAAAGATATCTTTGTTTGTTACTGGGAAACTGAGAGAAATGGTTTATTACGAACGAATGCATATTTTTAAAATTAAGATGTCGTGCAAAATTAATACGAAACTGTCCCAACATAAATTAATGTTTCTTGGTTTTTATTGCTTTTGAAAGAGGGGTTGATTTTTGGGTAGTAGATATAGTTAGGTTTGAATCGAGAGAAAGCAGTTACAGTTAGTTACAATCGGCCAGATCGATTTTGGGTTAATTAACTATCTTCATTGTAAACAGTTTCTTTAAAATAATTCCTGTGTACATTTTCTTTTGAATTCCAACACTAAGTTGTCTTTTCTTTCGGGGTTAAACCGCGTATGTTAACGATTTGTGTCTATGATCAATTAAGGGAATATTTATTCTAGTGTAAGTATGTTTTTATATAAATTCAAGCTCGCAGCAAATCATTTTACCAGCCTAGATAACATAAATACCAAACATTGTCTTCAAAGGTATCTTATTCGTACCGGACTCATTAAGCTGAAATCTGCCAAAATAAAAGACAGTACAGGATCCTCTCATTCTGGTATTTGTGCGAATTATCATTGTTGGTTATATTTATAATTGTGTAGGTCTAGTAAATGGGTATAGGATGCCGATGGTTATTAATTGTAAAAAGCAATTGCCAGTTGGTACATTCCCAAGCTGACCATTAAACACCTCGAATTTTATTTTTATTGTTTTTATTTGTTGTATAGATGATGTGTAACCGGAGAAGGAGCACAGTAGTTTTCTAACCACTCAAACTTGTATATCGGTACGATGTTAGTGATCTATTCATAACTTACCCTTGTAAGGCTTTGTTTTAATGAGTTTTTCATTTGGTTAAGAAATTATTCCCTGCGAGCTGATTTCTCTTTGTATGTGCTTTATTACAATGTGACTTATGTATTTGTGCTTTAGTTGTCACTAAACAATTGGGTACTTTTTCCTTGTCTATTTTCTTTTGTCCTCGCATTTACCTTATTATCTGTGCAATTTTCTGTTGTATTTTATATGAACCGTAATTTGCTTTATTATTTATGTGCTTATTTACTTAAAGACCGCATGATTGGTTTTTTAAAAGGGCACATGTTTGGTGTTACAATTGTGTGTGACTACATGTGTTTTTTATTATTGTGTTTCTGTAACTAAACTGCTTTTATTCATTTCTCTTAATGTTAAATTTTGTACGCATTTTAACCTGATTTAATGGTGTTTTGTTATATATTTAACCCTTTCATTGTTTTTTTTGTGTTATTTGATTTATTAATATCTTGTGCAATTCTTATTTATGAATAAAGTGGGTTTTATTGGTGGTTCTTTCCCACAATAGTGATTAACGGCTGAACCAGCTGCGCAAAGCTCGTGATTTAATTTGAGTAGTTTCATTTTTACTGCCCGTCATGATGCAACACGTACCTCATCCAGACTATCTCATTTAGATAGCATAACGTACCTACTAGACGGCCACTTCGTTTGATCAGATTTGAGGCTTGCGAGTAATTAAATATCAGACTTGTAAATAAATTCTAATGTTTTAATTATTGCCCGGAAAGTCAAAGTAAGGCAGGCAATTAATTTGAGTAAAGTGACATTATTGTCAGTCATTGAAGATAAATCATCTAGCGATTGCTTTGTTCTTGAATTTGCAATTGCAAATAAGTTCAAATTACGCTTTTCAAGATAGAGTACCTGGGGACGCTACGGTTATTACATGAAATATCGCTGAGTGATTCCGTTGACTACAATTACTTGAGAATGAGGGAAGAAAAGTTCAAATGTTACTTACATGGTTAAACCCATTTAGTAAAACAAAGTATTAATATGCGAGCGTGTACAACAGTTGAAGAAACTTGTTTTGACCCTTCGTTATCTAGCAACCAGAAAGGAACTTTGAAGATCTGAAGTTTTCTCCTATTATGTCTCCTAGATCAATCATAAAGCATCTTGAAACATGTGAGATGCTTTAATGCTGTTTAGGCATGACTGTTAATAATATAAATTGACATCTTTTGTTCTTATGGAAAACGTTTTCTGAAAAATTCTCTACAAGTTTTAGTTACTTTATATAGAGCAGAAGGAAAGAAACTAATTTGCATATAAATAATACAAAGTGTATTAAATATTAATATTTAAATTTTTATAAAAAATTTTACAAACTTTTAAATTCAAATTATTTTACATTATTATATTAGGAATTTAATTATATATGATTAGAACATATTACTTGAGAAATTATTGCACAAATCTACTATCAAGTTTGTAACTTCACAAACAGCAGCATCTTGCATCATGTGCAGTAAGTTCAGTGTAAGTAGGTTATAGCTGTCTAGTTGAATGTGATGAACCTCATTGAGAGTATATTACTGTATAGTTATATGAATTTATGGCAACAGAGTCTCATGTAGGTAAGTTGACCTTCAAACAGCATGTCATTTAAGCTTTTTCAGCAAACAAGCCTTGGTTCCATATCCTGCAGTTTTCTAGTCCAAACCTTTGCCACTTCCAAATATTCATCTTCAGATTTTTTTTTTTTGATCAGGCTGAGACAAATATTTGCAGGCCATGGTCAGTAGTTCAGTTTGTTTGCAATAGGTCCTAGTATTTTTCTTTACTTATGGTAGCTTCCAAACCTGTTATGGAGTTGGACGCGACGCCAGTCGGTTGCATTCCTGTGGTTGCAGAAACATTTTCCTCTTCATCTCTTAAACTTGATCATCTTTTGTTGAGTGGTAGAGTCGTCAAGAGTTGCAGCCTGGAAAGAACTCCTAGTAGAAACAATGTAGAATAACTAGGTCTTTCATAATTAATTTAATTTTTTTCAGTTCCTACATCACCTAAAGAATGGATTAATATTGTTACAATTTGGAAATAAGCATAAGTAAGAACTGCGTTGCTTTGATGTGAATCATATTGTAAAAAACCTATTCACTCAGGATCAACGTACTTAATTACAAATATTGTGTTGTTGGCTGTTGTGGATGTTAACAAACAATTTATAATGGTTGACGCTGGATTGAACAATTTCTGATTCTAAGTTTTGATTACTTGAACAAAACAGACTAGGATTGTCTGATTCACCTCATAACAGTGATGTCTCTTTCCCATACATGTTTGTTGCAGACGAAGCGTTTTCTTTAAGAGTACATGTTATCAAACCATATCTAAGAAAATACCACTAACAAAGGAACAGATAAACGCTAGTGGTTGAAAATGCATTCGAGATATAGCAAGCACATTTGGAGTGTTTCGAAATCTATGTCTCTACAGCCAGAAAAGCTACAGTGATAACAACGGTTGTTATCTCCATAATTTTCTGTCAAAAAATGGAAATGTATTGCACGGCCTGGTGAGGAGATTAATAAAAACGTAGCAAAAATGTTAGATCTCTATTTTGTGAGTACTTTAATACAACAACATGACTAAAGGTGGTGATAATTGTCAATCTATAATTTCAAAATTTTCTGATGTACCTGTTAAAAATTGTTTTCAGTTTTTAGAACTATTTTTTATATTAAATAAAACTAGCTTATTTATAGCCTGATTTTGTGTTATTAATAAAGGAATTCACCTGTCGTAAAGTGGCTATTTTTGAAATTCAAAAAAATTATTGTTGTCTTTATTGTTCTTTATAATACTTATATACTTCTATGAGTTTTATTTATTTAACCTTTTCTAAATTACAAATTACAACAAACTTACCTCTGCTAAAGATTTTCTAGATAATTCCATGTTTGCAAGTAATTCACAAGATCCCAAAATTGCAAAGCGTAAAATAACCAAGATGTTGGTTTGTAGACATCTTTGTTCCGGCATCTGAACGCTTGGAAGTTATGATCTTTTCAACTCTTTTCGGTAATTTGTTCTTAGTGAATTTATCTTCTTTCGTACAACTGGACTTGTTGCGTTTGCCTTCATTTCCTTGTAATAATTCAGTAGCTTGGACAACGATAGTTTACGTTTAACTTTGTTTTATAGTATAACTCAACGAACTGGTGCTTCTCCACATCGTCGCCTTCACTACTTTAACCTCACTGTGTTCCAAAACAATATCATCATCAGCGGTAACAGACTTGTTTTCTACTCCTTCACTCGTCCTAAACTGTCAAGTCTGGCGCCTGTAAACAAAGGTCCAGCAGGAGCTCGGACGGAACCTCCTCCACTTATTCACTGTATTGACAATAACATTGATGCAGACGCATGCATTTAAATATTATTATCAATATCTCCGGCCAGGTTTCGATATTGACGGCTTGATTTCAAGATTTATAGATTTACTTCAATATTCTTCGTCAAACCATCAATATTGAAAGAAAATCTCAAAAATATTGTCAATATTCTGAAATATGGTTAATAATATTGCTCGTGTACGATCCCTATAAAATTCTCACTTCTTACTTTAAAGTGAATAATTATCTAGTTATTCATATACAAGGCACTTGAGCGCCCTCTATAAAGTATCGTTGACTATGAACCGTTTTAACAAAATTTGGTAAAGAGAGATATTTGGCCAATAACTGTATATATAAACTGTCATTAAAATCTGTTGCGTATCTTTTAGTTAGCCTGGCGACATGCGCGCACGTACAGGCACAAATAATAGGTTTCTGATTTTACGAAACGGCTTTTAAATATTCACAATTAGATTATTCCAATAGAAATACTATCACTATATCAATAACATGACTGATTTCTAAACAGTACTAATTGAACTGGTAGCACTAAAACAAGAAATGAATTTACTAAAGGACACTGTTGATTAATATTTTGCGTTGAATTATGCTAACTGGTACCATTCAAGTAAATACTGGGTGACAAAGAAAATCTACTCACAAAGCAACCGTCATAATAAGCTACCTGTAACAAAACTGTAAAACACATCAACCATCCATTGACGGAAGTCATATTTTCAGGACTCACTGGTAATCACTACCTACAAAATCTCACCCTGAAATTTCAAATTATGTAACCAACAATAAACGACTATTTGTATTTTAATTTTTGTATTTATATTTAAGAACAATTAATTTTATTATTTTCGAAGAGTAAATAGAATGGTGTACCAGTGAACCCTTAAAATCTTTCGCTGCATTAGGAACCATGGGTAATCAATTTATTCACCCCAAGCGTCACCTTGACTGTTATTTGAAGTGCATGAGGTAGCTAATCTTGTAACACACAGTATATATATATATATATATATATATATATATATATATATATAATATAATATATATATATATATATATATATAAAATATAATAAAATATATCTAGAAATAGTGCTGTGACGGCAAAGTGATGAACTAAATTTGAATACAATTTTACGTATTACACGATTTTGGCGTTCACCAGTTTTCATAAATCTCAACGTAGGAGTATGGAATAGACCCATGCTCAGAATGAGCATTGTATTCATTCGAATCGTCTGCTAACGGTACTTCTCTAACACTGATACTAAGAAAATCATTAAGGTTTATAATGATGTCAATTGTATATCTAGGTAGAAGGACAGAAAACTATAGACCGTAAATATGAAATTACTTGAAATTAAATAAGAACAAATATTAGAAATTAGTTTTACAATGTTGCCATTTTAAAGACGTCTGAATGATTGTAAATGTACAAGATAAATACAATAAAATATATTTAGAAATAGCGCAGTGACGGCAAAGTGCTGAACTAAATTTGTACAATTTTAGTATTATGGCGTCCCAACGTAAGACTAGTAAGCATCAATGCCAAAATAATTTCTAGCCTATGGATCGTCAAATTCATTTCCCTAGCAGCCTGTAGACCGTTAAGAAATCAACATTCTCCAATTACCGAATTCTGCAATGTCCCGTGCCAATGATTTTGTCTAACATCTTAGTATATACTTTTACATACTGTTTTGCGTATGCTTGTAATAGTCTAGTCCACTTCCTTTAGTACTATTTTAATAAAATCTTTGACAGTACGATTTTGATCCTGCACTGTAAAAATATTGATAGCCCTCCTGCATTATTCATCTTTCATTCTTCCTAAGACAGAGGAATTAGTAAAAATGGTGTGTAGACCGTTTTCATTATTGCACGATGGACGAGCGACTGAGGAGAAATCCAGTAACGAAAGTAATCAGCTTCCGCTATAGTGTTTGCCCAAAATTTGAGTAAATTTTACTATATAAAATAACAAAAACACTAATGAAAAATCACGGTCATTAAAGAATAACTGCGTATTATTATTCACCATTTCATCACAGTTTTACTTTACCCAACGACTTACTGAAATATGTATTACCCGTGAGACTGGTATGTCATAGCATAGGTATAACAAACGTTTTCCATGTAATTTGTTAAATTTGAGAACTATAATATACTTTTAGAAGATTACGCTGCCACTGGGCAAAACAGATATTATACACTCTACACTAAGAGATATTTTACAATTTTTACAGATCAATAATTTATGTATTTACTATAACAATAATTTGGTCTCACATAAAAAAATATTTAAAACGTTTTCAGAGGTTTTGATCAATTTTATTACAAAAATACATTAACATACGGGTTTATTATTTGTTTTGTAAATTAATATGTCAATGACTGATAAACTAGAATGCATTTCAGTGGTAACAAACATTAAAATTTTCGATAAATAGCGCTCGTTCTGCTCGCTCGGTGAACATTACAATGAATACCTTAATTACTATAACGATTAATCTACAAAATAAATGATAAATTAAATTTAATTTATAATATCCAAAATATTTCAAATCTAGAGCTTTTAACACTTGTATTTATTCAATATTAATAAATTAAAAATATGATCATTTGAAACGCGAAATAGGCTATGTCTAATTATTTGTTTATGCACCTAGTGCATGTGTGTTAAATATATGTCATATAGGGTGTCCACAAACTCTTCACACAAAAGAAAACTGCAGATTCTGGAGCTAATTTCATGTCGATTTAACGTAAATTACCTTAATACAAAAATACTTCCCAAGAGAGCTGGAGCTCTTGGAAAATGGCGCCCTAACATCGGTTTAATTCAAATATCTTCAAAATGGTTTCCTTGTAAATGATAGCGTATTGTACATTTATTTAGTGGAACAAAATTTAAAAATCCCGATTTTTTCATAAAAGAATGGTACTTACTTTTATCTGAAGTCGCTACGACGCATCGTTTTCGAAATAAATCGATTTGAATTTTTCATGTGTTAATCATACTTTTATAAAATTAACTAACGAATTCATTTACAATTATAAAAGATGGCTATGGAGAATAAACAAAATAACAATTGCGTGATCGTCAAACTGGTCTCATGTCATAAATTAATTTTGCTTTAGAAAGTAAGAAATAAACTCGGGTAAAAAATAATCGTTTTAATAATAAAAAAAAAAATTCAAAATGACAACTGAAAGCATGAAACAAAACTAATCTACAAAAAGAAGCTCCACATGACGACCACCACGTGTGCGTGTGCGCGCGCGCGGGCGCGTGTGTGTGTTTGATTATTATTACTTATATTATTTATGAAAAAGCACATTGGATTTCCTGGATATGTTAACCCTCCTATTGTGTTCGGGTCAATATGACCCAATCGCGTTCTTCTAATGTGCATAATTCGTTAATTTATTTAAATATTTTTACTTTGATTTCATTACTCTAATAACGGTGTACCTCGATTGATATTAGAAAATTATAATTAGTTTTTTTAATGCATTTGTTACACTCACTGTGCTTGGGTCATATGACCCGGTGATTTGTGTGATTCAAATTAGAAGAACGAGAAGCAGATTATTATCATAGACGAATGTATTTTATTATTGCCACATTATTGAACAATATTGCGCATATTGCATGCGTTATTTGCGTACCGGTAAACAAGTTTATTTCTGTTGAGACTTGTCTGTGGGTCAGCGTATAAATGCAGCCAGTGAGCGTATGTGTGTTAGTTTCGTAGTAAATATCAAACTTGATGCTATACTCTCGTAAGAAATACCTAACAATTGAAATTTATTATTGAAAATGTGTAGTGAGAGAGTGCTTACGGATAGTGAACTTGAGAAATTTGTGTTTTTATGATAGTGATTCTAATGCTTCTGAAGAATAAGACCATTTGTCCGAAACCGAGATATATAATAGCGAATGGGATGATGAAATGGAACTACGATTTCGGATGAAGCTGATACTGACAATCACGTAACTTCAAAAGATGGCAATATAGTATGGAATGAAAAGACACATCAATCGGGAAGGTTATCAGCAGCAAATATTATCTCGTTGATTCCTGGACCAACAAGGTATGCTATGTCGCGAATAATTGATAAAAAAATCCGCGTACTTCTTAAATTTCACACCCAAAATTGTAAAGCTAATTTTGAAAATGTCAAATTAAGAAGGCAAAAGACTTTGTGGCGACACGTTTCAAGAACTAACATTAGTTGAACTAGAAGCATATTTTGGCCTACTGTTTCTAGCTGGAGTGTATAAATCTCATGGAGAGGCAACATCCAGTCTGTGGGATGGAAATGTAGGTCGTTCAATATTCACAGCAACGATGTCCCTAAAAAGATTTCATGAATTGCACGAATAATTCGCTTTGACGATAACAAAACTCGACCACCACGACGCCAAACTGATAAATTAGCTCCCATACGGGACTTGAGGGATGAATGGGTTGCAATTCTACCTAAGCTCTATAATGTTCAAGAAAATGTAACAGTACATGAGCAACTGGTACCTTTTAAAGGCCGTTATCCTTTTAGACAGTACATCGCGAATAAACATGCTCAATACGGAGTCAAGATTTGAACTTTATGCGATTCTGTAACTGCTTATGTATATAACATGCAAGTTTACCTCGGGAAAAAAGAAGGTGAACCTCCAGAAAGAGGTCAAGGTAAAAGGGTTGTGCTAGATCTTACTTATGGTCTAAAAGATCACACGTAACGTGTGATAATTTTTTTACCTCATACGATCTGAGGCAACTGCTATTGAAAAGAAAAATAACCATGTTTGGCACTATTCGCAAAAATAAGCCTGAATTACCATCCCCATTGGTCTGCAACAGGAAAGAAATTATTTCTTCAAAATTTTACTTTACTAATGACACGTCGATAGTTTCCTATATTCCGACGCTCATGAGCACCATGCACCACGATAACGGAGTGTGTAACCAAGATCATAAAAAGCCGTTTATGATTTTAGATTACCACAAAATTAAAGGTGCTGTAAACACGTTAGAAGTTAATAATAACATATGTTGGAAAAATTACAAAACGGCGACTATTTCTTGAAAAACTGGGTAATTCCTTGATCACTCCATTATTGCCAGAAAGAAAACGTCTCTTCCTGCAGCTGAAATGGTTATAACGTCACATTCTTCAACCAGTAATGCCCAAGTAAGGGAACATTCAACCACAACCAAGCATAAAAGATTTTTGTCCCTCTTCAAGTGATAATAAAACTTGCATGGTATGTTGTAATTGCTCAAAATACTTATGTAAAGCTCATGTATATTACTACTATCGAGACTGTAACAAATAAAAGTATATACCTAACTACTACGTTTTTCAGATATTTTAACGACAATTTAACAACAATAAAACGACAACTACAGCCTCTCGGGTCATAATGACCCTGTAAAGAACCAGCGTCCCTTACGTATGCTTTTTAGAATAAATTATTTGCGGACCATCCTATATCTAAAATTTCAAAAGTTTACGCGATATTGCACAACGAATAATTTATTAATCACCGCTGACGTGTATTTCTAAAAACCAGTAAGTTTTTGCACGTCAGAACGATTTCAACCAATCAAATAACGGCATCCCCCGCACGGTAGCCGCGAAGCCGCCCACAGATGCACCTTTACAAACCCGCGACGCGCGTGATGAAGGAATCGAATCGAATCGAAGTAGATTCAAGTCAAGCCGATACCGAGAAGCCGCCGCACCGTTTGCTTCGTGTAAGCACCGACCTGCTAATTACCGCGGATGAATCGAAGTAGATTCAAATCAAGCCGATATCCAGCAGTCGCCACCGTACCGTTTGCTTCGTGTAAGCACCGACCTGTTATTCACCGTCGAAGACTCCATCGCGATCGTGTGATAACGCGCACCACCTCGCACCGGGCAACCTAAAGTTTAATCCTGTACTGCCATTGATAGACACGTAAGTTGTAAAGTTATAAAATCTGACAATTTACAATCAAACACTACAGAACGTAAATAACGCCGGGCTGAGTCTCCAGGAGTTATACCAAGTACACTAACACCTAGAGTGCCACGAAGGGTAGATCCCGACGTCACTCGTAAATACAAAGTACACTAACACCTAGAGTGCCACGCAGGGGTAGCCCCCGACGTCACATCGCAAACACTTGAGGGTGAAGGGTTGTTACAGGGCTGTAAAGACCTGCGACCTTTCTCTTAGTCTATCCGGTTAAGACAGGCCGCCGCCTACGTCTTCTGAGTATTACTGAGATCCCGCTCGAAACTCATACATACAATACATACAGACAAACACAGTAACCGTACACGGTGTCTTTAATCGCAGGAGAGTACACCCGAAATCGGTTGTATAAATTGGTAGTCAATATAACCATCGCAAACACCTAGTGTGAGATCGTTTGTAAATAAATTAGATAGTACGTAAATTATCAAATATTTACCTTAAACCTATTAAAGTCGTTTTAATATCAAGTATTTTGTTCCCTTGATTGATTGTAGATAATTAGACTTAGTATAGAAGTCCGTAATTAATTCCGTTAAATAAATAATCTAATTGCCTAATCAAACCGGTTAGAATTAAAGAAAGATAGTCCCGAGATCTCGCATTTGCATACGTGCATTTCGCGTGTATTATTTCCTGGGAGTACGACATACTCGCTTCAGCGCTCCAGTGTTACTGAAGAATAAATGATTATGCCATGCGTATAGGCGGAGAACGATATCGATTTTCTCCGTCCGAGGTCGTTACACTGGCGCCGTTGAACGAAACTACTTAAAGCAACGGTACCAGCTTCTGTAAATACAGGACCGTAACATAAATTTTACCTACTAGGTAAGAAGTAGATTAAAATAATATCTCTGTTCACAGAAGCGACTACGCACACAGTAAATATCCGCCCACCAGGAGAACGAGTGTGAAGAGCCGCCAGGACCAAGAAGCACAAATACATTTTAAGTTGTTATTAATACCAGTTTTTTTATATTGTTAAATTTATTTAATATACGTTTTAAAACGCTTTAAGATATTTATTTAAGGTGATAGTGTCAGTCCACTAATTAAGACGAACCACACCCCGTTTATAATAAATTATAAACACGATTGATCAAAGCCGAGGCAAAATAAAACCGTGTTGGGTTACCAAACCAGAAGGCGCGTAAATAATAATCATTTAATTAATACCGTAAAAGAGGGTGCAATACAACCCGAACACAATAAGTGAAACCAAAATGTTAACACAATAGGAGAGTTAAATGGATACATATCGATGTTATGGTTATCTCTCGACTTTGCCACGGAAGAACTAAGTTTGCATGTAAACATACCTCTATATCACGTTTAATAGCGAAGAAAAGAAAAAGACAGGTAAATTTTGTCAAGAAAGCAAGTCTTCACAATAAATTACTTATGAAATTGCGCTTGCGCTGTGGATTTCCTGCACAGTTTTCTCCTGGTTTTTATTTTAGTTGAGTGGAAAAAGGAGAAGGCATTCTTATTAGTTTTTATGTTTTATGTTTTGATTAACACTATATCTCATTGTATTAGACACGATCTTGCCATTTATCACCAATGTAAATAATATACAATTTCCGTTTTATGTAGGTAATAATAGACGCTTGAGGTCTGAAGAGTAAAATTAAATTGTTTTTAAACAAGCCACTCGAGATTCAACAATTTTCATACAAACAAAGTCTAAATAGCGTGAAAAACTATGTTGCAATGCTGCATTAGTTTCACTTTAAAAATATACCCTATATTTTTCAAAGGTCAAGTCATGGTGGTATCTTTACGAGCGGATAAATGTTGGACTTCGAGAATTGTACTGTGCATGCGCATACTTTCGAACTCTTATATCTTAGCATTATATTCGAGTTGTCTAAATATAACCAACTTTTATAGTATTTTCCAAACTTCAAACAAACGTCTCTGCACACACAGTTTTTAAAAATATTTTTAAAGTTTCATAGCGTGAGAGTTTCAAATTACAACTTCATTACGAAGCTAGGATGTCGTTACACAATTGCTTAAATTGTAAAAAAGAATTTAAGCATCAGTGTAGTTTAAGTGCACATAGAAATATACTGGGGTGGGACACCACACGACCTTCCAACCTACAAAATGGAAATTAAAAGAAATTAAGTAACATTTTTTTTAGGATAATTATGCAACCTCTTTTATAATAAGTTCATTACGAAAATAGGCAACATTGTAAAAACAAAAACAATAATCTATGTCAAACAGACGTTTAAAACTTCATGTCAGACAGAGGTTAAAAGACATCTACATGCTAAATTAAAAACTTAAAAGAAGTGAAATAATTTTAATTATATTTTTTTAACTTACAACCAACATATACATAACATATGTCTCAAAAGTTTTGGCACAAAATCCAATGGATATAAAATAGTACTCGAGAATGATAAAATAATAGGTTGGCTTTGGAAATAAAGATTCTCTAAAAGTTTGGCTTCACTTTCACAGTTCAGTTTTAGAAATCACTTTTACTAAAATGGCTTACAAATTAGATCTTCGTAAATGTATTTACAGTCTAGTTGGGCAAATGCCTAAGCGTAAAATAGTTCGCATATTCGAAAATCTAAATATTTCCTGCAGAACTATTTATCACACAATAGCTGATTGTGAACAAGGTATACCATGTAAAAATTTCCCAAAATGTAGAAGACCCAGATCTTTTACCCAAGCCAGAGCACGCAGTTTAGTAAGAAGGGCAACAAATAGGGTTGGAATGTTGGTCAGGAAATTTGCAAGAGAGTATAGAAAGGATACAGTTAGGAGGGAATTGGTTAGGAATGGCCAAGAATACCGAAAAAAGAAAAACATGTCCAAAATATACGCCAAGTCAGTTAGCACGGATACCCTGATGTTGTCGGGCATTAAGGTGGATGTTTTGTCAACAACAAAGTTATTGTTATTGGTGATAAAAAGCATTTCACTCTAAGTAACTCAGAAATTAAGGGTAACGATGGTTTCTATACTGATAAGATAAAAAACTGCCCATAGAATGTTAAATATAAAGAAAAGGCAAAATTTTTGTGTGATGCGCGATTTCTGTAAGAGGTATATCGAAGCCTTATATGGGGCGTGTAAGAGGCGAAGCACTGGATAGCCGGCGCTATATTCAAAATTGTCTGGTCAAACTGAATGATTTCATTAATGTACATCATGCTGAAAACGATATAATGTTTTGGCCAGTCTTAGCGCCAGGGAAACTCAGAACTGGTTCAACGCTTATTCATACCACGAAAACAACAATCCCCCTAATCTACCTCAGGCCCGCCTAATAGAAGAACTTTGGACACTTTTGAGTAGAAAAGTGTATGATGGAGATGAATATAATATTTTGTGCCAAAACTTTTGAGACACACGTTATATAGAAGGTTATGCAATCAACTTTTTTTGACTGTCGCCAAGTTTTATCAAGATCGCCCATCATGTCTGGATGTCTTTGTGTGGCCTGTGTGGATGTATGCTAGTATCCACGATAACTCCAGAACGAAAATACTTAAAATTTTGTATTTAAATTCGTTTTCATTTGACTTAGAGATGATTAGATTTTGGGAGAAAGCCAACGTCGGAAAGTGGTGTTGGGGGGGTATTAGGGACAGTCTTTTGTTTTTATTAAACATTTCTAAAACAGTTCATATTTCAAACATATAAAAATACCTAGATATAGACCTTAAACGTATCGATTGTTCTATGCATTTTTTAATACGACGCATAATTTAACGGCAAAAAAATTCCTAAGGTAGAATTTAAGTGTTAGTTCAATTTTTTTCATTATATGAATAACAATTGATTTTATAAGAAAAAGTGTAGACGTATTTTTTAAAGATTAAATTTTACATAAAAAAGCTTTATAAAGTTTTTTAATGTAAAGTGAAGCAAAGGTAAAAATTAAATAAATATAATTGAAAATGTTGAACCTGTATGTTCGATATTTTTATAGAAGCGGGCGGCTTTGCAATTTTTTTCACGTTAACATGTATTTATGTCTATTAATCTCTATCTGACATAAATTTTTAAACGTCATTCTGACATAGATTATTATTTTTTGTTTCTACAATGTTGCCCGTTTTCGTTATGAACGTAAAAAGAGAGGTTACACAAAATCTGGTGTGGAGTACCACACGAACTTCCAACCTACAAAATGGAAATTAAAAGAAATTAAATAATCTTAATAACATTTTTAGGATAATTATGCAACCTCTTTTATAAGGTTCGTTTTTTTTTTTGAAAATTGTGAGTTAACAAATAATATATATATATATATATATATATATATATATATATATATATACAGACAGTCATGTAGAATACGTTGGTGCTAGAAATATCCGCCAAAGGGACATCGCTAAAACTAAAAAGTTGTTCGAACAAATAAAATGCAATGAACTAGCTATATGTCCTTTAGGCAGTCGTATATTCTGGTCTTTAGATAAAGCCCTTAGTAAAAACTTTGAAACATCTTCATTTTCCTCCCTGACATCTATTGACGGATCGGTAGTTGCTGATTCTGTTTTTGTGGATTTGTTTGCATCAAGCTCGTGTCTCAATGACTCTGGAAAAGATGTGCCCCTAGTCAACTCTTCCTCATACGCTATGAAACTAATTCATTTTCGGTACAAGCTCTTGGAATCGATCATCAGAAGGCTTGATCTCAATAAGGCGACTGGCCCAGGCGGTATACCAGCTATTGTCTTACAGAAATGTTCCCCCGAACTAGTACCAGTCCTATCGAAGCTCTATACGACTCTATGTCTTCTGGGGAATTCCCTTCATCATGGAAGTTAGCAAATGTTCAACCCATTCCCAAAAAAAGGCGATAAGAGCGATCCCTCAAACTACCGACCAATCGCCATCACTTCCATTTTGTGTAAAATCATGGAAAAAGCCATCAACCAGCAACTGCTCACGTTCCTTGAAACTAACAAACTCCTTAGTGACCACCAATATGGGTTTAGGCAAAGTCGTTCAACAGGTGATCTTCTTTCATATGTAACCCAAGTTTAGAACAATACAGTACAGCAGTCCGGTGAAACAGTTGTAGTCGCTTTAGATATCTCAAAGGCATTTGACCAAGTTCGGCATAAGTGTTTAGTTTAACTTTTTTAAACTCACCTCGTTTGGGTTAGATGATACGCTCATCAACTGGGTTTCTAGTTTCCTTGATAAAAGACGAATATGTGTTGTAGTTGATGGCTTTTTCTCAAAAGAAGTTAGCATTAACGCGGGCGTACCACAGGGATCGATTATAGCGCCCACACTTTTTCTACTGTACATAAATGACCTTATTTCTTCAACAACTAACCCCATCCATTGCTTTGCTGACGATAGCACTCTTCACTGTAATTCGTCTCAGTCTACTCATAGTGATAATCCACCTTCTATGTCAAATTAAGAAATTAAAGCTGAAATGGCAAATTCAATCAACAAAGACATTCAACGTATTCTCGAATAGGGAAGAAATAATCTAGTTAAATTTAATGCTAACAAAACTCAGTGTTGCCTTGTGTCCGCCAAAAAAGATCGATCATTTCCTGTTGTAAGTATGAATGGCTCAGTTCTTAAGTTTTCAGACTCTATTACTCTGTTGGGTATGACTGTATCTTCAAATCTCTCATGGGTTGACCATCTTCTGTCAGCTACTCGTAAAATAGGCTTTTTGTACAGATCTAAGCAGTACTTTACCTCTCGACAACTCTTTCTGCTGTATAAAGCCCAAATTCGGCCTCATCTGGAATATAATTCTCACCTCTGGGTTAATGCTCCCCAATACGCTCTCTATATAGTTGATCGTATTCAAAAGAGAGCAATTAGGCTTATAAATCACCCGTCCTTAACTTCTCGCATACAGTCCCTTGAGGATAGAAGGATGGTTTCAGTTCTTTCTTTGTATTATCGTTATTACAACGGCTATTGTGCTGCTGAATTATATTCTTTGATACCATCTCGGGCCATCTTTGCGAGAAACACCCGGTTCGCTCATTTACATCATCAGTATGCAGTACAAATCTCCACTTGTCGTAACAAACGGGCGGAATCCACATTTTTCTACACGGCTTCTAAACTCTGGAATGATCTCCCTAGTTCCTGTTTTCCTCTCACTTATGATATGAGAAAATTTAAGGTAGCTGTTCATAGGCATCTATTAGCAATTCATTATCCCTCTATCCATCCTCCTAATTGTTACTGAGTGCTTTAGCACGATAGGTCAAATTTAGCCAGTTGAGGTTCACAATCATAAAAAAAATTTTTTTTCTTCGTACATAAGTTGTTATATATCGTTGAAAAGAGAAAACAAAACCCATTTAATTGTGTAAAAATTCAATATGGCGCCCATTTAAAATGAGAAAGTTGCTATTAATACCTTGGACAACGCCATCTTGAATTTTATTTTGACATCATTTCTAAGTGTGTCTCATCGAAGTAAATAACTTTGATCTGAAACTTTTTTTCATATCCTTTATAATAATTACGGAGATATTTGAGTTTTTAGAAATCGGCGATTTTTGTTTTTTTTAAACAATTTCGAAACTGTTCGGAAATTTAAATGTTTCTCAACGGAATCGAACTCGGCCCAAAAAATGGCATAATATTGCGCCCATTTAACCAAATCAAAAGGTTAACTTTGTTTTTCTATCAGAAATTGCGCATGTGTCTAAATTCATCGTTATGCAAAAAGCGCGGACGGTCCCCCCCTTCCGAACTCAAGAATGGGCTGTATGAAATGTAAAGTACCACAATACATAACAGAAGAAAGATTGTTTTTATGCGTTTCACAAAAAGTAGTCTCTTTTTGTAAATGTATTTATCAGTATTTTTTTTTTTAAGAAATGTTTGAAATTTGGACTGAGAAGGGGTAAGCAAACATGTATTGCACGCATACTCCGAAGTGTAGATGAATTAAACAATCACGGTGGCGCCACACAATCTTTATTTCTATGACATATTTAATCATCTTCATACCAACATGTACATTATGAGAATAATGCTAATCACAATAATTTATTAAAGCAAATTATGTTATATTAAAAAACCACTTTAAAAAGTGCGCATTTTACTATAAACTTTAAAAAAATATGTTATTGAAGTAATAACTATTACTTTTATTGCATGCTGTATACTCACTTTCCATAACGATATGACCGTTGTCTTTCCTCAATTATAACACGTTCTTTTGAGAATACGCACACTATACAGGGTGTCCAGTTTAAGATGAAATGCATGGGGATATTGGAAACCGTTAGAGATACGAAGATGGTTAAATGGAGAAAAAGTTGCGTCATTATATGCCCAAGAAGTAACCATGGTTACACGCCAAAAAATCCCTTCCATTTACTAGACACAGGGAAATAACTGAAAATATGCGTTTTCTAAAAATCGCGATATCTTGTTTCTTGCAAGAGATACATCCACGATTTTTGCAGGATGGGGGTAACAGGTAGCGAGGATTTCAAAAATGATTTTGAAAAAATCTAGGCCTACTAGATTTTGAGATAATGCACGCAACTTTCGATTTTCTTATGGACGCCATATTGGATTTTTGCATTTTGAATTCTTCATAAAAATGCTTTTCAACCATATATCAAATGTTTATAATCTGCCAATGAGAAAGTGTCAAATTACACAATTAAATTTATATCAAAGCAACCTTGACATATTATGTATTTTAATTAAATGAAAAATAATCTACAAATTAAACTAACTATTGAGAACAATATTATTGATTATTAACATAAATCATAATAATAAAAGTGACAAAAAACAACAAAAAATAAAAATTAATATTATACTAAATTTTACTATTAATTAATCAAATGCTCGAATAAACCTTCATTCTCCTGCAAACACCATCTGCATCGAGTTAGCACTGCACCACAAGAGTTCCTTATCATCTCGCATTTTTGAATTCTTCATAAAAAATGCTTTTCAACCATATATCAGATGTTTATAATCTGCCAATGAGAAAGTGTCAAATTACACAATTAAATTTATATCAAACTAGGCCTTTGCCAATCAACCATCTATTCAATTATTGCAAGAGAATAGTAGGCGCTGACACCTTTGACATGTTTATAAGCAATTGAATTACCATAGTTAGTTACGTTTGTACAAACGTCATTTAATTTTGACGTTCTGTTATAAGCCAAAATGAACTCGTTTTCAAATAGTGAATAATACGATATGTTAGAATGTGTCATTCTCTGTAGGAGAAATAGTGACAGAGCTGCGGGGATGTATTTTCATAATTATCCTGAGAGACGCCAACCAGGAAGAAGCATGTTTAGCCGCATACGTGA
The DNA here is from genome assembly GCA_036346205.1 of Vesta saturnalis. Lineage (NCBI taxonomy): Eukaryota > Metazoa > Arthropoda > Insecta > Coleoptera > Lampyridae > Vesta > Vesta saturnalis. Next base: position 797,035 of record JARFJB010002117.1, read on the forward strand.
CAATTTAATAAATCATGGTAGTTTCATTAAGGTAAAGAGAAACAGAAATAGTAACGAAAACAATGAAAATCTTGTATTACAAGCTGTAGTTGAAAATGCCCGCTCATCCTTACGTGAAATTGAAAGCAACGTAGGAGTTGCCCGATCAACAGCGGAGTAATATTGAAACGTAATAAATACCATCCTTATCGTGAAAGACCGGTCCAAGGGCTGCGAGAAGGGGATCATGTAAGAAGGATGGAATTTAGTCAATGGTTTATCCAACGATGTAATGAAAATCCAGACTTTACCAAGAATATTTTGTGGTCTGATGAGAGCAGATTCACAAATTGTGGCTTATTTAATAGGAAAAATACCCACTATTGGTCGGACCAAAATCCGCATTTATACCGTGAAACGCGGCAACAGGTGAAGTGGGGATTTAATGTCTGGTTAGGTATTGTTGGTACCCATATTATTGGCCCTTTTTTTTATCACGAGAACTTGACCTCTTCTACCTATCTAAACCTGTTGCAAACTCAAATAGCGGAAAGGATAATGAAGCTCCCTCCTGCTACAGTAAGAAATATGATTTTCCAACAGGATGGGGCTCCTGCACATAGTGCCCATATTATTACAGATTTCCTAAATATGGAATATCCTAATGGATGGATAGGAAACCAGGGACCAATAAGATGGCCGGCCAGAGCTCCTGATCTCTCTCCCATTGATTTCTTTGTGTGGGGCTATTTAAAAAACGAAGTTTATTCAAAATCGTATAACAATGAGGACGAATTACGTGATGCAGTTATCGAAGCTGTTAATAAAATTACCCCGGAGATGATAAGGAACTCTTGTGATGCAGTGCTAACTCGATGCAGATGGTGTTTGCAGGAGAATGGAGGTTTATTCGAGCATTTGATTAATTAATAGTAAAATTCAGTATAATATTAAATTTTATTTTTGTTGTTTTTGTCACTTTTATTATTATGATTTATGTTAATAATCAATAATATTGTTCTCAATAGTTAGTTTAATTTGTAGATTAATTTTCATTTAATTAAAATACATAATATGTCAAGGTTGCTTTGATATAAATTTAATTGTGTAATTTGACACTTTCTCATTGGCAGATTATAAACATATGATATATGGTTGAAAAGCATTTTTTATGAAGAATTCAAAAATGCAAAAATCCAATATGGCGTCCATAAGAAAATCGAAAGTTGCGTGCATTATCTCAAAATCTAGTAGGCTTGGTTTTTTTTCAAAATCATTTTTGAAATCCTCGCTACCTGTTAGCCCCATCCTGCAAAAATCGTGGATGTATCTCTTGCAAGAAACAAGATATAGCGATTTTTATAAAACGCATATTTTCAGTTATCACCCTGTGTCTAGTAAATGGAAGGGATTCTTTGACATGTAACCATGGTTACTTCTTGGGTATATAATGACGCAACTTTTTCCCCATTTAACCATCTTCGTATCTCTAACGGTTTCCAATATCCCCATGCATTTCATCTTAAACTGGACACCCTGTATATACCGGGTTGGAGAATATTTCTTCAACACTGGGAAAGTCGTTTATTAGATATCGATCCAAAATTTAAAGGCGTTTTAAGACCTCGAAAAATTACAAAACAATTTAGTTACGAAGATGACGATGAACCAATACAAAATGAAGGATTAAAATTTAAAGTACATTGTTCTTTTAATTTGATAAATATTAATTACTACATGTCTTGTAACGATAGATTCAAACTGTTATCTGCCCATGCAGCAATTTTCAAATTATTATGAAATGTTTCGGAATTTAACAATCACTCTGAATCGGAACAGCTAGAGTTTTGTTCAAAACTTGAGGATATATTAAGTCTAAATAAATTTGATGGGATTAGAATTTATGCAAGAATTGCAGTTTTTGCAGAATTTTGAGAAAAATGTGACTTATTCACCAATTACTACCCTAAATGACATTGTAGCCAATAATTTATATTATTCTTACCCAAACATTTGGTGGCGTTACGAATTTTATTGACAATGCCAGTTTCCATAGTCACAGCGGAAAAATCGTCTTACCAAATTAAAAATCATTAAAAACTATTTACGTTCTACTATGGTGCAAGAACGATTGGAAAATCTTGCCATAATTTCAATCGAGTCTACTTTAATCCAAGAGTTAAGAGATTGAAACGTTAATACAACCATTTTCAAAAAACAAAGCGCGTAAAGTGCAGCTCTGTTAAAATATGATCAAGGTTCCAATAATTTTGTTTAAAATTTTTACATTTATGAATAAAATTATTAAAATTTAAAATTACTGTATAATGTCATTTTAAAAATAATTTTATTCTTTATCTAACATCCATGTTAATTCATTTCTATTAACACTCTGATCATTTCGGTAAGTATTCGTATGATTTTAACTTGAAAAATTCTAAGCTGAATGTGTGCAAGATACAAGATAAAACAAAAAAATCTACTATTTTATAACAAGGTTTGTTAATTTTTTTTATAACAATGTATAGAGACGCACTTCTGTTTTTGCACGACGGCGCTCGACAAAGTAGGCGCGCCACAAGTCATTTCAGTATTCAACAGTGGTGGCGGCAGCTGTTATTAATTTCGGCCGAAGGACATTTTTCTCTTTATTCATGACATGTGACAGTACTTAAGATCTTCTGTTTTAACCTATTTTAGTTTAGAAATAGCGTGCAATAATTTAAAACTACAGATAATTGAAAGGTATAAGGACAGCCGTACCTCTAATTGAAATAATAATTTCATACTAATAGAACATCTTCAAACTGAATAAACCGTTACTAAAATTTCCGGTGTTTAATTTTTTTCAGAACAGATTAATTAAATTTCCTCTGCCTAAAATTAATTATAAGACAGCAAAAAATTATTAAAATAGCCAAGTAAAACAGTTATTTATTTGAGGGAAGTTAATTAATTTGTACGACTAAAAAATAGCTTTCTACAGCTTAGCGCTTAAGTTGTCCGAGTAAAAACGAAGTTTATTGTTTAATTATTAGTTGTTATACCTAGAGCAGGTGATAGAATTATAAATACGCAAATCTAACGGTACATTAGAATTATACCAACTTCAAAACATCCGTATTCCATAACCAATAGTAATAATCTTAGGTACCTGGGTGACATAATTCTTGCTAATAAAATGCAAGCAGAAATAAACTGTATAATTATTAATGATCATTTTGAACCAGTTCCTACGATTAGGCAAGAACAATAAAATTACTAATTTTCACATAAATCATGCCATAAAGGTAATAAGAACTAAAAATTGAATCATTTAAATCGTATGCATTTACGTACTACACTATAACATAAATCGGGCGTTTTAAATTACGTCATTACGAGCTATTTCCTATTAGATTGGTCGACTTCGACCTTCTACGCTACCCACATCATTAACAATTATATTTTGCAATGCTAACGTAATAACAATGACGTACTAATTATATTGCATAATATGATAAGTATGTGGGGCAAAGATTGTCGCTATTTAATTACGTATTAAAAACGTTGTTGAGATTCCAAATATTGCGGAGTTTGAAATTAAATAATTAAAGCAAATTAATCAATGGTTGGTAGTCAAGTAGGCAAACTGTGTAGTATCGTACTCATAAGAGATACCTACGCCTACGTCACAAACCTGAAACCACATTAGTCGATGTGAATGTGGAGAATACCAATTAAATAAAGGCCAAAAATGAAATGACACCAAGATAAAAATTTATTATTTGAAACAAATGAGACACACCGCCAATAATAATTTAAACCTTATCAATAATTCTTCCTCGTGTAATTATCAACAATAAACGATACTTTGAAATCCGAACTATTTATACTTTTTGGTGTAACACCTATGTATTACAGGGAACTATAATCCAACGAGAAGGCGGCAAACAAAGGAGCAAGGATGAGGTGTGCCGATGTGTGGGCTCATATAAATAGGTATTTTATAAATCGACTCATTCAGCGAAAACTGTCGTATAGTAGCGCCGGGGAAGGTGTCTCATAGCGGACTCGAGAATGGGGATATAATTATTACTATGAAATGCATCTGTTTCCCTTTATCTTAGTGCGAAGTTCCCACTTAAAGAAAGACGGGCTATAATAAATACGTCTGCTGTATATTTTAAATGCAGGACTTAAAAACGTATGTCGATTCTAAAGTCAAAGCGCATGACGCTGTCAGATGTCTTCTTGGCTATTTAACCTCAAATTATTCTTCGTATTTCGTTTCGTATAATCGAATCGCATCGTGTCTTGTAGTTTTAATAATTTATCTTTCGCTACGTAATTTATTAGTTTCCATTGCATTTGAAAACAACAGTTTTTTTCAAAACTATTATTATTAATATTCACTATTACGGGGTAAGTTTATAATGCAAAATGTATTTCTAATTGATTGAATGCATTTATTTATTTTGCAGCAAATAATAATGTCATTAAAAGGTAAATCTTTGAAAAGCTAAACTGAAGTAATGTTAATGAATCCACTGCATTATTTCGAGATGGAACGCGATAACGGGGGGCCAAGTTTACCTTTAACTTCCATTATCCAGGTACGCTAATAATTTTCACTATTTAAATTTATATTTATGTAATATTTATGTTGCAGCGAACTGCTCTCGCATGCGGCATTTCCGAGAAAACCGTAACTCGGACAAAGGCAAGAATGGCTCTCGCTTTAGAATCTGGGAAATCGGCGCCGGATTCGCCGCAAAAACATAGGCTGCGTTTGAAGTCGACGAATACGTGAAAGACGATTTGAAACGAAAAATTTACACCATGCATGCAACAGGTAAATAATTCAGAAATTATTGTTGAAATGGAGTTAATCACTGTTTAATTTTAGGCTCACATATTATTATAAAAAAAAAACCCAAACTGAACTTAAAGAAGATAAAATATTTACCTTCAGTAAAACGAGTTTGAAACAATTGTTACACAAAATTGGTTTTGAATTCAAAGTTGACAATGGAAGAAGGCGTTTAATGGAGCAAGATTTTTGTGAAAATATTTTGTTAATAAAAGTTGTGAAATTAGCTACGATCCTGTCTTTTTTGATGAGACGTGGATTTTTAGTCGAGGAAGCGTTCGAAAAGCATGGCATGATAATGATTTGAAAAGCACAAAAAACAAACCGCTAGGAGAAGGGAAACGGTAATCAAAATAGTCCGATTTGTTAAAAAAAAAATTTTTTTAACCGAACAAATTTTAGTTTTAACGTACTGAGTGCTGGCAACAAGGATGGATTTTCCAGTAAAAGTAAGACAGCAAACTATCACGATAATATGAACGCTGATTTATTTAAAAAATGGTTTCAAAATTTAGAAAAACCAAGTTTGATAATTCTTGACAATGCCAGTTATCGTTCTACATTAGTAGAAAAATTACCTTCAAGTAGTTGGAAGAAAGAAGATCTTCAATTTTTAAGAAAACACAACATTCCTCATTCGAACGATATGCTCAAAGTGGAATTATTACAAATTGCCAAGGATTTACAAGTTCCAAAAATATATGCAACTGATGAAATCGCTCATCAATGGGGACATCAAATTTTACGTTTACCTCCGTATCACTGCCAATTCAACCCTTTCGAGTTAATATGGGCAAATTGTAAACAGTATTACAACAAAAACGTTGGAAGACAGGACTTCAGCGACGAGAACGTTTTATCGCTATGAAAGGATTCATTAAACCAAGTAACTGGAGAAATGAGGCAAAAGTGTATTTTACATGCTGAAAAGGAAATGAGCAAGTGGTGGGACGTTCAAAAAATAGCTGAGGAAATGGTAAAACCTCTAGTAATCAATATCGGAGAGTCGAGTGAAGATGATAGTGAAAGTGAAGGTGATGACGTTTAATTATAAGATGCCCAATATTTGAATTTAAACCAAAAATTAGAATCTTAGTCATTTTATAACATTGCAAAGAATTATATTTAAAATATACCTCTCTAGCTGTACTTAAGTTTACATTCGTATATATATATATATATATATATATATATATATATATATATATATAGGGTGTATTATAAACTCACCGACAAACAAAAACTGGAGATTCTATGATTCAAAATCAGACAAAAATGATCATAAACGCTTTTCCGAAAATGCTTCCTAACCGAGATACAGGTTGATTAAAAAATACTTTTTTTAAGGTTTTCTTAAGAGTCCTCAAAAACTACAAAAGATATTACACTGAGATTTGGTACACCTAAATGTCTTAATTAAATACAATTAATCAGGTGAGTTTGAGTCAACTGACTCCACCCAGTGGCGTAGAATATTTTAAGTTAATCAGTTTAAGTAAAAAAAAAAACGCACGCCACTGGTTTTTTTTGAAGAAATATTTTTTTGATCGATTCAACATTTAATTCTGCAAATAAATACTTTAGAATTTTTTCGATTCGGCACCCTGTTTTTGAAATATTTTGTATAACATAAACGACCACATTATTCAATAAAAATCAAAATTTGTTATATTTTACAAAAAAAAAACGCAGTTAACTATTAGGTACATTATTAAAGAGATATTGAAGGAATCAAAAACAAAGTAATAATTATTTTTATACATATTGTTCTCCTTCCTTTTGAATGCAAGCTTGTATTCTTCTTAGCAAATGAAACCTAACACGCTGAAAAATTTGTGGCATAGCCCTAATCTCATCGCATGCCATCTGTATGCGATTCCAAAGTTGCTCTCGATTATCAATTTGAACAGAATGGACACGAGTTTTCAGATACCCCCACACAAAAAAATCCAATGGGTGTAAATCTGGCTATCGTGCCGGCCACGGTACTTCACTTCCTCGTCCAATCCAGCGTCCAGGGAACCATGCATTTAAAAATTCTGTGGCGTTTCGTGTAGAATGTGGTGGTGCACCATCTTGCATGAAATACATATTGATTTTAACATCTAAGGGTACGTCGTCAAACAATTCTGGCAAATCTTCTCTCAGAAAATTTAAATATAATTCGCCAGTAAGTCTTTGAGGAAAATGGATAGGTCCTATTAGGTGATCGTCTAGTATACTTATCCAAATATTTTCGGTAAATCTATGTTGGTGAGCTGTAACTACAGTTGGATGCTGATTTTCATCTAACCATTTGTGGGAATTATGAAAGTTTATTATTCCATTTCGGGAAAAAATACACTCATCAGTGGTCAATAAGTTTCTAACAAATTGTACATCTTCAGCATTTTTATTTAAAAACCATTCGCAAAAATTCATTCGACGAGGATGGTCAACAGGCAATAAATACATGCACTTTTGTAGGTGAAAGGGATGTAAATTGTGTTCTCGTAAACCTAACTCACGCGTACTTATTGATGAATTTTCATAAACTCTATCTAAAATTTGTTCCTCAATTTCAACTGGTAGACGAGCATTTCGTCCGGAATTTTTATTTCCTTTTAAACTTCCATACTTTAACAAGTTACGATGAACGGTTCTAAACGTAGTATAATGTGGATGTCTTCTATTTGGAAATCTTTGTTCATAAAGTCGAACAGTGCACGAGCATTGCAATTAGTATTACCATAACATAAATGCATATCGACCAGTTCTCGTTTGGAATAATTCATTTTTTCACAGTAATTAGACACAAACAATGAATTACAAAACACGCGTAAATGTAGCTATTCTAGCAAACATAAGATACGTAACTGTCAAATGCAAAGCAATCTCTGATTTATTTAATTTGGTTATTACTGAATAATGTAGTCGTTTATGTTAATGCAAAATATTTCAAAAACGGGTGCCGAATCGAAAAAATACTAAGTATGATTTTATTTGCAGAATTTAACAACAAAATATTTTTTCGTGCGTTTTTTTTTACTTAAAGCGATTAACTTAACATATTCTACGCCACTGGATGGAGCCAGTTGACCCCAAACTCACCTGATTAATTGTATTTAATTAGACATTTAGGTGTACCAAATCTCAGTGTAATATCGTTTGTAGTTTTTGAGGAATCTTAAAAAAATCTTAAGAAAATTATTTTTTAATCAACCTGTATCTCGGTTAGGAAGCATTTTCGGAAAAGCGTGTATGATAATTTTTGTCTTATTTTCAATCACAGAATCTCCAGTTTTCGTTTGTCGGTGATTTTAAAATATACCCTATATATATATATATATATATATATATATATATATATATATATATATATATATATATATATATATATATATTGACAAACTGTAAACTGAGATTTTTAAAACCGGTTGTATTATTAACTAATAATAAATCTCATTTTTAACGTCCAATACAGTGTATTTATTTATGACAAAATCAGCTATTTATAAGTGGCTTCGATAACCAAATTACAGTCTAGACTCTTTGACGGAGTGAGATCTGTCGATTAAAAACGATCCTTCGCAATTAACCAAACTTTTCGCACTTCATTCGGGCAGTGCCTACTGCTAGCTAATTCGTTTCTTATTGAAAATTATTGATATAATTAATTTGTAAAACAGATCCAAAACGAAATGTTGTTGACCCGGTCTCGGTTCTGATAATCGTTTACAGTTGTACAAAATATTTTTATCATGTGACTACCCACACTCGGTGGACTTTACATGCTAGAATAAATGCCAACCTTAAACGAAATTCGACTTTATTTATACGAGTGGATGGGGATTTTTAAGATCTTTAGGATGCTAAATCCCGAGATATTCGAACAATAATTTTATTTAAATTTGACAGCGCGGCTTAAATTTGAAAATAACCTAGAAACATTGACGATGTTTTGTTGGTATTTCAAATTACTAACTATATGAACCAATAACGACATACGTTTTTAACATCTTAAACCATGCTTTACTAAAAGATGAGTCATAAGACACCTCTCGCCGGAACTCAGTTTTTCCACTTTTAGAGTTACGTGGGTCAAAATTTATATTTTAATCATATTTTCCCACGAAACAGATCGTACCTCATAGAAGTGAAATCCTCTAACCAATTTTAGATGTTCAAAGAAATCGTATGTCAGAAATTACTATATTTTCCAGTGAAGACAATCGTATTTTGAGTTACTACAGTATTCGTTGTATCATTGTGTTTAATATTAAGCGGTTTCTTAGTTACTACAGTATTTTTGAGGTTACAATTCATTAGTGCCATCACGTGTTTTCTGTTTAGAATTGATCAAAAATGAGTTCCAGAAACCTTTTAATACTAAAATTAGCAAAAGAGTCTTATGATAAAGAAGCTGAAACTTCATATATTACAGAGTGCGCTATAGGTTTGTATTATATTCATATTTTGATAATTATTATCAAAACCGGTTTCTTTTAAACAAATTTGTTTAGAAGAAACATCGAATGTAGAAGAATCGGGCATAATTGAATCTCTGCCCCCTCCCACTAACGAACAAGCGTGCCAGTGTGATGATGTTGAAGATCCTTTTAATGCTAACTCCGACAATGATCCAATTTATTCACCTTCAGAGATAGAGGAAACTAGTGGTGAGGGTGAGGATAATATTACAGTGCAGCAAGATGTCTCTAAGAAGAAACGAAAGTGTCAAAATATAAAGAAGGTCGGAAACGGACTAAAAATGTAAAAAAATGGATTGATGTAAAAGCAAAAAAGTACAGAAAGGGAAAAACGATTAAAAAGAGGCAAATTTCCAAGCCCTGTAAAGAATCGTGTAAATATAAATGTACAACAAAAATTAGTAATGAACAGAGAGAAGTAATTTTTAAAGAATTCTGGAAATTGGCAGACCATACCAGGCAGTGGGATTTCGTTTCCCGCTATGTTAAGATGATGAACACAAAACAAACAACTGTAGGAGCAGATTCTCGAAGAAAGTACTCACGACAGTATTTTTTTAAAATCGGCAATGAAGACCTTAGGATGGCTCACTTTCCGAGTATAAGGCCATAAGAAAGGCCAAGCGGAACTCTTGGAGGAGGTAGTGTGAAGAGATTGAACAAATCCCTGAAGGTGCCAGACTTCAAAGAACTCATAGAAAAGAACAGAGTATCGAATCGGTTCTTTACTGAAAGATGACGGGGGATATACAGAAACGGGGAAGGAAACCTTGGAGTTGATGCTTCAAACGCACTTGCCCGGATCAAAATCCCTCATTTCGACGGATAGAAGTGAAGCAATAGTTCTGCATCCCTTTTGCAGGGGGAAATAAGTGATTGGGAACTTGCCCGTCAGGTTATTGACCTGACAAACATCAGGTGGGCGACAGGTTTCCTTCCATACAAATCCTAGAGAATGGATGGAATATTTGCTGCTCTACTACAACAAGGAATAGATTTGATAGCTCCCACACTGTGCACGACACTAAGGCAAATCTTGCCCTGGGATACGTGCCCAGAGCGTGAAGGAACGTCAAAGTCGTCTTCACACCAAAATCTGAGCGGAATTCTTACGACCAAGCAGTGATTGAGACCCAGAAGTATGACGTCGTTTCTTCTAAGGATCTTAGAGAAACACATTGATAAAGATATGAGGGACGTAGAATTGGATCTGGACCCAATCAGTATACACCAATATGCTTACCAACCAGGGAAATTCTGCGAGGTAACCACCCACAGAGTTGTGGATATTACTGAAAAGGCAATCTCCTTCAAAGAGGTTGCAATGGCTGCATTTTTGGATATAAAAGGCGCATTTGACAGTACCTCGATAGATTCCATTCAAAGAGCTGTAGAACGCAAGGGAGTTCATCCTACTGTCAGTACATGGAAACACACCACGCTGAAACAAAGGAATGTATAGGGCACACTTAAAACGACTCGGTGGTAGTCCGCGCCATCTAGGGATGTCCACAGGGAGGAGTGTTACCACCCCTTCTGTGGTGTCTTGTCGTTGGCGCACTGCTGACGAGATTAATTGAGGCAGGATACAACGTAGTTGGCTATGCAGACGACATAGCAATTGTGATACAAGGCAGATTTGAGGAAACCGTATCAGTTGTGATGCAAGGAGCCCTAAATTTGGTAGAACAGTGGTGACAAGAAGAAGGGTTGTCGGTTAACCGGACAAGAACAAACCGTCTCTTCACACGGCAAAAGAGGCCTGAAAAGCTAAATAGCATAGAGTAGCTGAAATGTCCAGGTAGTCGAAGAAGTTAAATACTTGAGCGTCATACTAAGTCGATCAACTTTCAAGCCACACCTAGAGAACAGCGAACAAGGCTACTAAGTCCTTGCGGGCTTGTAGAAGAACGTTCGGAAAAAAGTGGGGACTATCTTCAAGAATGGCCCACTAGATACATACACTGATCAATCCGATCATAACGTACGCATATCTAGTGTGGGGGCGCAAGATGCACAGCCAGACAGCATACGGATACTTAGCAAGGTTCAACGCCTAGCTTGTCATGGAATAACAGATGCGATAAGAACGACACCAAATTCAGCTATGGAACCTGAACTTGCCGTCTACACAGCTTGCAATTATGACTGAGGCGTTAAGAGGGGCATATGACTTAAAATCCTTAGAAAGGATAAGTCGTCCACAGTTGGGCACTCTACCATCCTCGACAACATCTCCAAGGTCAATAACTTCAGCATGATGTCTGAGAGAATAACAAAAACTGTCTCATTTAAGAAACTGTTTGGGACCAAAATTCTAATACGTAAGGATTGTGAAGACAACTCCAACAAAACAAAGTTGGGGGGATTGTTTTCTATACAGACGGTACTATAACCTGCCTAGTTTTTAATAAATTTTACCTCAAGTCTGTTTAACAATAAGTATACAAGTAGCCATCCTCGATTTGGTTGAGAATGATCTGTTTTTGTTAAAATTAATTAAAGTAGTTTTAGACATTTTTATTCATATATTATGATTTTTTCCCAAGCACTTGACTACTCTCAGATTCGAACTTTGGTACCTTTCACTTACACCTTTACCGCTGAGACACCGAGTAATCCAATGTATATATATATATATATATATATATATATATATATATATCACTTTTTAGTGGTTGCGCAGTAGTTTATTGCGTATGTTGCGCCGTAATCTGTTGCGCAGGTGTATTGCGGTTAAGCTCTTCACACATTATTGAGATCCACATGGGTTTCATTTCTACACTAGCTTGGCTTATTGGATTTTCTGCTAGTGCGATGTATGTGGCTTCTTTGAATATCCCACTGGATGCGGTGGTCTTAATTCCCGACATGTTCGGCGACTGTTGATCTTTATGTTTCGCCCTTGCGGATGTTGTTCTTATGTTCTTGTGTTCTAATGCTCTCCTATACATGCTCTGCCGCATTCGCATGGTATTATTGCCGTGTATTTAGGTTTTTGGTTACCCTTTCCCTGCTTAGATTAGGTGTTACATCGGGGTAGCCATTTTCTATAAGTATCAGCGATATTTTCTTTTTATTTCTTTCGGTCCTCTTGTTTTGAGCATATTGTTTTAGCTCTATCGTACAAGCATCATGCTTTTGGTGATTGAAGTAGTAGAGTAGGTACCTCCCCGTGTGAGTAGGTTTCCTGTATACATTTGTCGTAAAAGTGTTGCCATTCTTGTGTACGTTCAGCTTGTTTGACGTGTTGCCAAACTACGAAGGTATCGTACACGTATCTAAATCACTAATCTAATTTTACTTCTGTATTCTTTAGCTTCTTCAAGATATAATTTCATAGCTGTTTCTTCAACTTCGGTTATTAAATCTACCTTCGGAATACACCTCGGTGTCATCGCATAGTTTAAACCTTTGTGCAGAACCTCCATTTCGTATTCGTTCAACTGCCGGTTTTGATCTTTATGAAACTCAAAGAAGCCACATATATAGCACTAGGAGAAAATCCAATAAGCCTAGTTAGTGTAGAAATGAAACGGATATGGATTCCAATAATACGCGAAGAGTTTAGGTGGAACACACCTGCGCAATAAACCACTGCACAAACACGATATATATATATATATATATATATATATATATATATATATATATATATATATATATATATATATATATATACATGCATTTCCCAGAATTTTTAAATAATCTCGTTTCTAAGAATTGGTTCTATTTTTAGATAACCTTGGAGAGAGGGATTAGTCATGCATTTATTTAGATAGTCTCGTTTGCGGGATTGTTTTTTAGATAATTTGTACCTTCGCTAAGGCCATGGTGCCATAGGTATACGTAAAACATTTATCACCTTGCACAGGGAATAGCTAACAGCTTCAACGGGGTGTGCAAATAACAGGTTGTAAGGTGTACCAAAAACAGCTGGCAGAGTGTACAAATAGATGTTCTGTTTGTAGACAGAAACGATCGTTTTGTCCTTATTTTCTCATTAGCGGAGACATGTTTATCTTAGTTATCTCTCAATTTCTTTGCTCGTGATTAAACTGATATCTTACAAATTTGCAGTTTTTATCTCTGACGTCTGAGAGCCGAGAGACGAGTCCTTTGTAGTCGCGTCCTTATTCAAGATAAGAACCTCTACAGCTAAGAAATACCCTCAGCCAAGATACGACATTTTTAGCGGAGTTGTGCTTATCCGAGATAAGGGCCCTTTTAGCTAAGTTATAAACTCCCAGCCAATATATGAGAGAAGAACGGCTTTAGCTGAGGAACAAACCTTTAGCTAAGATATGAACCAGCCTTTTAGCTGAGATAAACATACCTAGCCAAGACCAGCTCTTAGTTGAGGCAAAATCCCTCTTTAATTTAGCAGGGAAACGCACTCTCACCTAGTATATGAACTAACCCTTTTAGTGGAGACACACTTAGGTGAGATAAGAATCTCCTTCCGCTCATCGTAGTCAATCAATCCCCGAGTTCACACTTAACCGACGTAAGAACCCCTTTTAGCTGAGAAACTTGGAAACGAACCTCCACTTTAGTTGAGATCAGAACCTTAGTTTGGAAACGAACCATTTCGCTGAGAAACAAATCTTAGCTAAGATACGAACCATCACTGCTCTCTCATCACTTTCCCATAATACTCTCTTTCTTACACATGTAATTTCCGAATCGGAATTAGGTCCCTGGTACTATTGTTACTATAGCGCTAATGTCAATCAATATTTGTCCAAAATATTACGAGTAGGTGTTTCTCAATTAAAAATTGTACCTTTAAGTTTCGTAACAAATAATTATAATTTCTGAATAAATATGATCTATCGTTATTTACAATGCGTTTCTTTAAAGTTGAGTCTTGTTTCACGACTAATGGTAAAGTAAGATTTCATTTCATACTTATGTTTAAACGATCCACTTTTGATAATTATAGCATGTCAAAAAGATGAAATTTTGTAACTAATTCACAAAAAATATATTTTAAAAGTTTAAATTTGGGGGCGAGTTTTTACCTTTTATCCCCCTTGTAAATGAACAGGATGTGGTTTACTGGACGCCACTGGTGTTTTGCTTTGTGAATTGAAGGTGGCTGCCGAGAATTGGATAATAACGTAACACCGGTAATTCAAAAGTTGTTAATCTGAAGAAAATATGATATAGGGTGTTTTTAAAATAAATCGTAACGAGTGTCCGTTACTACGATACAGGGTATTAAATATGCATGCACTAGTTTTTCTTTTTTGTAAAGAGGACTCTTATTTTATGAGATTTAGTACAGAAGGTTGGTGGAACCAAAAGCAATGTAAAAACACACTACTATTCTTGTTTAATCTTTTGATTGTTTTTTTAAGCTATTACTAAATATATGTCAAAAATCGATTATTACTAACCCAGTTTTTATACTGGGGACCTTCCCACTACACATACACAATGAATTGCAAAAAAATTTGATTGACGATCATTAAAATCAGAACAAGATCAACAATCTTGTAATTAATGTCGTAAGCATATATTATTAAAAACAAGATTCGCGTAATCGGGTTAGAGCTGATTAACATCTTGGTCATTTACTTCCAAATACAGTTTCCAAGATTTAATTTAATATGCAAGGTTATTGTACAAACATTTAAAGGTTAATGGGTGTCACGTTGTTAATACCATAAATAAATTTCGCATTCTATTAAATAAAATTATTTCGCTTGTTGCTAACTATTATGCACTATTTACTTCGTTTGAGTTTAAGACATTAAAACAAAAACAGGTGAATTTTAAAATTTAAAATAAAACAAAGGTTGCAGGTGCATTATAACCATTTTTTTCTAAGCACTCAGACACAGGTGAGAAGTTAGCTCCACGAGTTAAATTGTTTAATTTTTTTTTTAATACGACTCCACCGAGTCACCTTTTTTGGAACAATCTCTACAGGAGGAGATCAATTTAGAAAGTGTCGATAAACAGTAACTGAAAATAAGATCTGTATCGTATATGCCTCAACTGTGGCGAAAGTCAGCGATCTACTTTCTGTAAATTCTCCGTAGAACCAAAGTGTAACAACTGCACGTACACGCAGGCGCTGTCACGGGCGAATATGGCAGCAGAATCGGAAGCCACAGATAAGGAAGGGGCCGATAGCTCAGTGGAATAAAAAGTGTGGGGTGTTATTAATTTCGCGATTAGGATGGATCGTAATATATAGATGTGACAGAATAGGGGTAAGTCATAAACCAAACTGATTAGAATAATAAAACGGGCGTCAGATTGTTTTGAATCGACAATATCGGGGCCTAAGTACCTATACGCGAGTAATTTACAGCTAAGTTCCAAACAAACAAAAAAAACTTGCTTACCTTAACGTCGCATAACCAGGTGAATCAGTAAATTAACAGCCTTGGTCGGGCGTTTCCTGTAAAACTTCAAAATACCTGCACGCAATCGCAATAAAATGACGTGCTAATAGCTAATTTGTTAATTTTATTCAGAGTATTTAGTTAAGTTGAAATATAACGTAGTTTAAAGTATATTATTTAGCATTGTAAGTAATAGGAAATAAATAGTGTGTTTATCAGGACTAGATAGTTGTTATAAATTATTCCACGAACCACTCCCGTCTCTGATTGAAGCTAACGCCGAGCAAAGCAAATAGCTTATGAAACAATAAAAGTCCACCGATTTAAAAATGAAGAAAGGGTGGTCACAAGCTGATCAGACATCAATCCTATTTACTCTGCCGTTACGTTACATTAAACCGCAATGAAACTTAACATGTTAAAATAAAATTATAAAAAACAAAAAAATAGCAAATAATCTAACAAAAAAAATCTAAATTATTACGTTAAAAGCTGTCATCACAATCATAAAAAAAGGTTGTGAAAATCAAAATTTCACTAAAAACAAAAATAAACTACTTAGTAACTTGTACGTAATCAAAATATCTCATCTTTTAAATTGAATGCCACTTGAATAATAACGCTGCGAAAAAATCGTACACTCAATAACGAAATAATACTTAACCATATTCATATATTATGATAACAATAATTAAGAAAAACGAACAAAGTATTGATACAGTTGTCAAAACACATTAAATTTTCTTCGGGAAGGGAGTAAAGCGCAATCTTTCGTACGTAAAATCTAATAGTTAAATCGGGATAACTCTTGCAAGGTTCAAATTCCCGATATCTTCTATCTTAAGTACCTTAAATTTTAATTAACATCAAAAAGGAATAATAACAACACCGAAAACATAAATTAGACAAATTTTCATATCACCTTAATTACCTTCCTCCCTTTCCTTTGCACAGCAGTATATGTAATTCTTATGCAATTGACCCTTTTGGTAATTGAACAATGGATACCAATACTCTTGAATCATAATCATAATAAAGGATTTGTCAATATTTGCATTTTAATAGCGCCTGAACCGTTCAACCCATTTGAATATTGAAAGAGTATTTTATGCTCTTTTAAAGAAAATTTTTTGGTAAATTGTTTAGTTTAAAGTAAATAAACAAGAGGGCGTTATCTGCAGCGTTTACACATTTTTGTGATTTTCGGAAAAAAGTTAAACGGAAACGTACTACTTTCTTGAAAGACACTAAACCAACATAAAAATAACTAAATTTTAGTGACAACCGCATCCTGATATCTCCAACCGATCTAGATATATATGAGAAAATGTCAAAAATTGGAGTGCTTTAATCAGTAGTACCTTTCCATTTAGCTTTTTCCGAAAATCACAAAAATGTGTAAACGCTGCAGATATCGCCCTCTAGTTTATTTACTTTAAACTAAATAGTTTACCAAAAAATTTTCTTTAAAATGAGACCAAAAATATTCAAATCGGTTGAACAGTTCAGGCGATATTAAACTGCAAATATTGACAAATCCTTTGGCTCCCCCCCTCCCTTATTATGATATGTACGAAAAAATGCCGTAAAGCAAAATGGTGCGGTATTATCCAAGCTGTTAAATGATGTTTTGAAATTTATTGTCTAACTTTCTAAGATAGCGTGAATGTTCATAGTAGTTACGCCCCTTAGCGGTCAAATTACGAACTTCAAAATAATTTCCAGCTATTTCTCTTGCCCATTTTACTGATAAGGATTTTTTCCCAAACCTCTAGGTCCTACCATTCTCGAGATACAGCCGCTCCGTACCCTTACACGGACACCCAGTATACAGAATGTCCCATAAGCACAAGGACACAGTTTAACTTCCTTAGGTCAAATGGGATCGATCAAACCAAACATACCTTAGTACAAATGTGCTTCAAGCTGAAAATTGGAACACATCCACTTCGGAGGAAGCTGAAAATTCTCAGTTTATGAGCCATACTGCATATTGTAGAGGGCGCTGCCGACAGACTTTTTTTTCGTATGTTTCTGTCATATTTTTCTTATGATCAACACTTTTGTTTCTGCCGGTAATGTTTATGATGGAAAAACTAATTTTACATAAAAAAGGTGTACTTGTTTCATATCCACAAAATGTACCGTTTTCAAGAAAAACGCACCTAAACGTTTTAATGCACCAATTTAAAGCTTCTCACGAAATACGATTGGATCAAGTTACCACTTGTCCCACTAATATTAATGCACTTACGAATAAAAATTAAATTCAATTAAGTAGGTATTATATTTTATTGGCCATTTACAAAAGATTCTCAAAATGGACGCCATTAGCTTCAATGCACTTTTGACAACGTTTCGCTAAATTTTGTCTAACCCGGAAGAATGACAGCATTATTTCTAATGTGATTTCCAGCTTCTCGAATTTTTCTTGACAATTCCATTTTATTGCCGTTTGATTGTTTATAAACAATGGATTTCATACGACCCCATAACAAAAAATAACGGATTGAGATCTGGACTTCGCGGTGGCCAGGGATTATCACACCCACGTCCAATCCATCGTTGTCGAAAGTGGTTATTTAAATAATTTTGTGCATTTCGAGCATAATGAGCAGGAGCACCATCGTGCATAAAACACCTATTGTTTCTAATGTTAAGCGGAACATCTTCTAGTAAGGTGGACAGTGTTTTCCAAAAATTGAAGATATGAGTCTGCATTCAACCAAGTCGGAAGTTCACATCGTCCTATTAAAGAACCCCTGACAATTCCACACCATACGTTAACTGCAAATTCGTGCTGAAAATGCTTCGTTCTAGCTGTACGGGGATTGTCTTCACTAGATGTATGAGAATTGCGGGTATTACTTATGCCTCGACGGGTAAAGGTTGCCTCATAAGTAAAGAGCACACGTTTAAAAAATGTCGGGACATTATTTTGTTTATTACGCAACCACTGACAAAAATTCAATCTTAGTGGGATATCAATCGGCAACAACTCCTGTACATTTAAATGGTGATACGGATGCTGAAGTTGGGCACGTCTATGTATGGACGACCGGGGTACAGCTGTAATTGCAGATAATCACCGAATACTGATTTCAGGATTTTCTTCAACTGACGTAAAATATCTTCTTCATCCTCAACGGGTAGAGAAATTGGATATTCAGCATGGCATCTCGCTTTAAAGCTCCCATGTTTTTATAATCGTTGGAATAAAGGTTGCCGACGATTTAGGTACAATTTATTATACCTTCGTGCTACAGCTCCTCCATTAAATTGCTCTTGGCAATAAGTCGCAACCATGTCGACAATCTCAGAGTTGGAAAATACATTGTAATGGGGCAGTTTTACAATAAAACAAAAAAATGTATTCTGAGCGGGAACAAGAAAAATGAACGGAAACTTTAAGAACAACAATAAATTCCATAATAACTCAGTAGAGAACAACAATAAGATGGTTTAATAAAAAAAAACTAACAGATTACGACTTGCAAATAATGTAACAAATGCATTAATATTAGTGTGGCTACAATCGTATTTCGTTAAATTAGTGTTTACGTACCTTTTCCTTGAAAACGTTACATTTTGTGGATGTGAAACAAGTACTATGTTTGATCTTAATTGTGATTAATTAATTCTAAAAGTAACCTATTAATGTCGGGAGAGCTAACTGGGCCATTATGGGTACCTGTCAATGTCACGTCAAGTTGTCACGGTTCGCGACGATAATAAAACAGATTTGATAAATAAATATTAAATGACTAAGAACTACCTCGGAAGGCTAAAAAATAAATAAATAAAAAAATAACAGCAAGTCCGGTGAGTGGCGCGGAGCCAGGACTCGCATAGGGAGCAATATGGTTGAAACGTGGTGAGATTGAAGGGTATGTAAGAGAAAAATGTACATGTATATATGTACATTTTGAGATTAATACAGAAAGTATACGCTATATTAGTTATATCTTTCTTGACTCTATATTTCTACTTCTTACTTCCTTACATGTCGTGGCAGTAGATAAATAACTGTCCGGTAGTAGGACGATACCGTTAGTAGGGAATGCTACATCGTCGGGGCACGATTTGTCCAGTAACCGGCCTGCTCGCTATGGTAGTTACTCAAGAGAACAATACAATTGACTCAGATCGACCTAGGAGCGGTCAAGGTCGAAACGGACAGGCCCCGTTGCTGACGACTGTGCAAGGAATGAATGGCGAGTCGGTACGTGGAATGTTAGAGGTATGCATGGTAAAGAATTTGAAATCGGGAATGTAATGTACGAAAGACACCTTGATATTCTGTGTGTATCGGAGACAAAGCGCAAGGGAAAGGATGCTGTGGAGATGGAGGATGGCAGCCTAGCACTATGGTCAGGAGTTGAGACCGAAGTGCACGGCACAAAAGGAGTTGGGGTGATCATAAGTGAAAGCGCGAAAAGATGTGTTACAACAGTACGAGTTGGAATCTCCCCGGGTAATATGGGTTAGAATGAAAGTGGAGTTTCGAAGAATTTTTTTTATTGCATGCTATGCACTGGTGAATGGCCAAAGAGAGCAGGAGCGTGAGAACTTCGGGAATGAAGTAGAGAAAGTATTGAACGTATGTAAGCCAAACGAAAGAGTGGTGATAGTGGGGATGAACTGCAAACCGCTCTGAGGAAGTTTGATACAGTCTGTGAGAGCATGGACCTAAAGGTAAACGTGAACAAAGCTAAGATTGTGGTGTTCAATCGGGAAGGTGGAAAGGAGAGTAGAATATTTACTCTGCAAGATGAAATTGTCGGGCAAGTGGACGAGCTGGTATATCTCGGTAGAATGTTTACTGCAGATGGTACAATGGAGGGCGAGATTGGACGAAGGGTCAATGCTGGAAGGAAAGTGATTGGAAGTATGTGGACGACAATGAGAAATGAAAGCATGAGTCTAGCTGCGAAACGAGCAATCTATAATGGCGTGTTCGACCCGTCAGTACTGCATGGAAGTGAGACATGGGTATGTCAAAAAAAAGCACAAAAGAAATATAAATGTCGTGGGTATGAGATTCCTGAGAAGCGCATGTGGTAAAACGAGAAGGGACAAGATAAAAATGAATGAATAATGATGGAGTGTAGTAAGGAAAAGACGATGATGGATAGATATAAAAGTAGTACCTTACGTTGGTTTTGTCACATTGAGAGAATGAACAACGCAAGATTAACGAAACAAATACATGTGAGTTAGAGGAAAAGCCGGGACTGGTAGGCCGCGTAAAACTTGGAATGTAGTAGAATGTATGATAAAGGAAAAAAAGATAAGGAGTTTTAAAAATAAAAGGGCATGTCAGAGACAATGTATCAATTTTGCGGAAACTAGGGAGGTATGCGGAGATAGGAAAGCATGGAAAAAGGTTGTGAATGAAAAATAAATAAGAGGCAGGGATTGTTTTACCTACCCCGCAAGGGAATGGCGTGAAGGTTGTTACATCTGTTTTATGTAAAATTAGTTTCTCGATCATAAACTTTACTCGCAGAAACGTGTGTTTACCATAAGAAAAATATGACAAAAACATACCAAAAAATAGCTCATAAACTGAGAATATTCAGCTTCCTCCGAAGTGGATGTGTTCCAATTTTCAGCTTGATACGTCATGTCATTTCTGAAATATATCCAATGTTAAAAGTATTTTTTAGCACTTTAAAGAGCTGTAACTTCTTCAG
Source organism: Vesta saturnalis (assembly GCA_036346205.1). Lineage (NCBI taxonomy): Eukaryota > Metazoa > Arthropoda > Insecta > Coleoptera > Lampyridae > Vesta > Vesta saturnalis. The sequence continues at coordinate 818,390 of JARFJB010002117.1, forward strand.
GAAGCACATTTGTACTAAGGCATGTTTGGTTTAATCGATCCCATTTGACCTAAGGAAGTAGTAGGTAAGCAGTGTCCCTATACTGTTGAGACACCTTGTATGCACATTAATTTATTTACAATACGTTCTTTATCCTTTATATACACAGAATTTATTATAGCGATAATTATATTTACAGCACTCTTTTGTTTGTTTGAACAGCTGTGAACGCGGATATACCTTCGTGATGCACTTAACAAATTTACTGAGCTTTCGATATAAGAACCCGCTAAAGCGCGATTAACCCAAATATAATGAAATAGAACTATAATTAAACACTAATCCTGTACAATAGACAGAAAAATGTCACTTCCGGCCAAATAAGTACCACACAAAAGGTTCTGGGGATGATTGATTTCTCTTTAATATCCACACAAAAGATGGACGGGAAAAATGCCCCGATGACAGCTTCAAATACCCCGATAGAATGTAAGTAATAATGTTTAAGTTCACATCCCATGTTTAGCGTCTAACCTCTTTCATCTACAGCTCGACTTCGACTACCTTTCCCCCACAAGATCACATCATCCTTTTTAATCGTCACATAAAAAACCCTCCATACTAAATCTGCATAGTGGACATATCGCAGGAGAAAGAGACTCGATATCTAGAAACGAGACGCACAAATCCTGTTTTTCAATCAGAGACCCTGTTATTCAAATAAATTCTCTATACTCTCATCAATAATAATTCCGTATATAAGCAAACTGGTAAACTTAAAAAAAAACTAAAACTATATAACCGCGACTGAACCTGCAACACAAACAACATTATACCCATACATACTGTTGCTTAAAAAAAACTCTTTTCAACTATCATGAAATTTAATTCCTCTCGGTAACAACGTTTTAATTACAAATTCTACATATAATATTTTAAATATTCTAATATTAAAAAAAAAAGAATCTACGGCAAATTTCAACCACACGTGACAGCGCGTTCGCACACATACGCGCGCGCGCCCATACACCCACACGTACACATACGCACACACTCACGCACGCACGCGCACATTTAATTCGTTTCAGAGAAAATAATAGGATTAAAATTACAATGTAATATATGGATTATGGATTTAATTACGAGTGAATGCAATAAGACCTACTACTATAATTTTTCAGGCTATTTTCGTCAACGTTACTGTTATTACTTAACTTGAAGTTTTTTTCCTTAAATATAAAACGAATGTATTGATTTATTAGCAATCTCTATTTGCTCTTTAGCTTTATCGTGAGAATGAGATAAAACGATTCGGTATGTATATATTTTATAACGACTGCTGTTATAATTGCAGCTTAATTATTATTCGCATTCAAACTAATAATCAATTCGCACATAGAACACTAACAAGAGTAGAAGGTTGCCTTTAAAACAGATCAAAATTTATTGTAAATAACCAAACCTATATTATCCCAGGAAAAGGATAATGACCAGGTTAGTTGGGGTTGTGTCTGTATCCTGACTAGACAGCTCAAAGGCCAGTGACCGTGGAAGAAGTACGATTGCTGTAGGTATAGTACGCGATAACAGGTTGCAATAATTTATTCAGAAGAACACGTTATTATTTGTGAAGGAATTTGCAATAACGGTAAACGTAGTGGTAACTTCCCTGTATTGCAATACAGAGTGTTTAAGACTTGGCTATAAGCATATAAATTATTAACAGCACATAAACGTCATGATTGAAAAGTGTATTAATCAAATTCAAACGACGTTATTACATAAGAAAATAGCACACAGCGTGTTCTAAAAATAGATACGCCATTAGTTAAGTACAGAACCCTTCGCGATTCCAGATATCTCGCATAGTGTTCAAAACAGTTATGAAACAAAATTGATACCCAAATTGTTAATAATTAATTATAACGCTTACAATTTTTATGATTTATAACACTACTCAGAATTTGCAAAAAAATGCATTTCACTCTTTGGGAAACCTCTGATTGAATTATTCAATAATAGTTTGATGGTGACGGGTATTCAGGAGCAATCCCAGAACTCACAAGACACCTGAATTTCTAAAAGTCACGCTTCACGTTTAATTAATTAACTTCAGTTTAATACGTTTCAGACAAAATGACTAAGAAAAGTCGTTTAACAAGAAATCGCGATCAAACCTTACCAGAAAAACATGTAGAACGCAAAAAAAACCGCAATAACGAGTACATCAGAGTTTGTCGCTGTTTTGTTGCTCTAAGGTATCATAAAACATTTTGAATCAACTGTAGTGCAGTGACAAGATAACATTTACCCGATACGTTTCAGTATTGAATAATCCTGGTTTTTAAAATATATGCGCATAAGGTGTTGATAGTATGAAATAATACGAAATCAATTCTTTACCTTCGTAAACCAATTGCGTCGAGCCTCCAACAGGGTTGAACTTAACTAAAAAGAGTGTTGGTCCTATGTTTTAGATACTAAAATATTACTAAGACAGCATACTTTCGGTATTAAAGACAGAATTTGTTGCTCATTTAAATAATTACACATCAATAAAAAATTTTTTGTTCTTAAGTTTAGCTGCTGAAATATCTCTCGCACTGTGTATTCTCGCTAGGTATAAAAAAACCGAAGTTGCTGCTTGTCATAAAGAAATAAAAATCGACACCTCAGAATGGACTTTTTGGTACGTTATCATTAGAGCTCGGATTATATGCAAAATGCATATTCTATAATAAAGATAAGCCATTAAAAATCTTTTGTTTATACTTGATTTTGCATATTTTGCATATTTAGGTGATGTGCATATTTCACTCATTGATTGCATTTTATTGCATATTTTTTCAATTTAAATTTTTTTTTATAATGAAAATGAAAAATTATATTTACTCTCTACATTCGTGAAGTTTGTCGCCGTTTTCTTTTCTTCTTCCCATTTTGGAGATACAATTGAATTATATTCAATTATGTGTATTCTTGCATATTTATTTATCTACAGGAAGCTCATTAAGGTAGAATGCAATAAATTTTTCAGTTTCAAATTTTCAATAGGTTATTGTTCTGAGGGCCATTGGTAATAAGTTAATTCAAACATACCATTATCAAAGTTAGGAAATGAAAGTTTTAAGTCTTTTCTGGAAAAATTCTGTAAAATGTCAATTCCAGACGAAATTATTGTAGATGAAGCCACCGATATTTGTGGGCGTGCATCGTTAATCTAATACTTGGGATCTTAGACGGGGTACATCCTAGCCCATGTTATTTAATTAGCTGCAAAGCAATCGATAAAATAAATAATTTAACAATAACTAGATTTATAAACGACAGCTTAACAAATTTTTATCTTCCCGAAGCCGTTCCTTCCGAAAAAATCGTGTTGATATTATCGGATACAGTTACGTATATGATTGCAGCAGCAAAACCTAAAAATATTCTATAAAAATTTAATTCACACAACATGTTTAGCCCACGTGATTAGTAGGGTAGCGGTACAAATAAGGATACAATTTCCACTTGTAAATATTTTAATTAGTAATGTTAAAAAAGTGTTTATAAAAGCGCCCCTGGGAATACAACTGTACAAAGAAAAATTACCAAATACACCTCTGCCCCCCCCCCCCCTCCACTTGTTATTACTAGGTGGAGTACTTGGTTAAATGCTGCTATTTTCTATGCGGAATATTTTAATAAAATTAAAGAAGTAATTGTAGATTTATCTGACAGTTCAGCAGCAATTATAGAATCAAAAAAAGTATTGCGGAATTCTGAACTACCACAGCACTTAGCATTTATTAAAGCCAATTATCACCCTATCGTCGAAACAATTTTAAATTTAGAAAAACAGGGAATGCCTTTGACGGAGTCAGTTGAATTAGTTAGTAGTAAAAAAATCGATTGGTGGAGTTACTGGAAAAATTGGAAATATCATTGAACATAACTTAGTGGTGTTCTAGTTAAAAATGAAGGATTTAACATTCTTGAAAATGTTTCAAAAATTTTACAAGGTGAATTTGTGCTAAGTAATGTAGATCCTTACTTTCCGATAGAAGCCAATCGTTTACTATGCAGAATTTAGAAAAATATATAATTATAAACTATTTTGGTAATGTAAATAACAATAAACTAAATAATTTTTTATTGGCTGTTATTGTCTTATTATTTTATTAGTTAATCTCATTAGTCATTAATACTATAATTATTGTTTTATATGTATTGTATATGTATTATTTTAAAAGTAGATGTTTAAAAATATTTTGTTTATTATTGTGAATAAAATTTAGTGCATATGCTGCATACTTTTGTGCATATTTTACAGAATCAAGTGCATATTTTAAAGATTTTAGATGCATATATATATATATGTGCATATTTTAACTAATTTTCGTGCATATAAATCCGAGCTCTAGTTATCATATACCGAATTTGTTGTTCGTCCTAAATAATTACAAAAATGATACTTTGTCATCACAATCCGTTTGCTCCTATACGTTGTAAGTTAACTAAATAGATTTGTTGTGGCTATTAGATACAGGGTCTGCCAGTGAAGCGGGAAATTTTGAAGTACCCAATTTTTTCAGAAAATGTTTATTATCAAAAGTTTTGTTTACAAGTTTGAGTAGAGGAAAGTATGCTATTTTATGTCTTAAAAATAATTCCGCACAAATGGGAACAATGAGAAGTGGTAAGGCGTTCAGCGTGAGTTTTGCGTAAAATCGTTTTATAAGAATGGTGACTGTGCGACTTCGGTACAACGATTGTCTCGTAATAATTTCAATGTTCCACGACATGGAAGTGTGCCGTCCGCTCATGCAATTATGCAGTGGATAAGAAAGTTTGAAGATACTGGCTCCACATTAAACTTGAAGCATAAAAGGGCAATAAGGTCTGTAAAAACGGAAGAAAACATTGATGGAGTGCGAGTAGCATTAACACGTAGTCCATTGCGTTCTGCAGTGAAACATGCTTCTGCACTAAACATTAGCGACACATCGTTACGAGGAATTTTACATAAAGACTTATCTTTCCACCCTTACATACTTCAAGTCATCCAAGAGTTTAAAGATGGTGATATGCTTGCTCGCAGGATTTTCAGCGAAGGAATATTGCGACATGTACATGATGAAAACTTTATTCACCACATGTTCATGAAGCACATTTCCATTTAAACGTAAATGTAAATAAGCAGAATAGTCGCTATTGGAATGACGAAAACCCAGGAGAGATACACCAAAATCCATTACATAGTCGGAAACTTATAGTATGGTGTGCAATTTCATCATCTGGTATTATTGGGCCATATTTTTTCCAAGACAATAGAGGAAACACCGCAACTGTTACGGCAAACCGCTACACACACATGATCAGAACATTTGTGACGGAACAGTTACCTAGGTTTCCGGACATAAATTATTTTCAACAGGACGGGGACACAAGTCATACTGCTCGCGTGTCTATGACTGCTTTAAGGGAACTTTTCCCGGGCCGATTCATTTCCAAACATAGTGACATTACGTGGCCCGCAAGATCCCCTGATCTTTCAGCATGTGATTTTTTTCTTTGGGGATTTATGAAGAGCAGGGTATACAGTAATAAACCACAAACCTTACCGGAAGTAGCAATAAACATTACACAAGAAATTGAGCGAATTAAACCTGTCCTACTCCGCCGAGTAATTGAAAATTTTCAATCTAGATTAGAAGAGTGTTCACACAAAAATAGCTCTCACTTGAGCGGAATTATTATACTTTCCTCTACTCAAACCCGTAAAAAAGGTTTTGATAATAAACATTTTCTGAAGAAATTGTATTTCATAGGGAGTGTTCTTTCGATATGTATCAAAGACGAAACTTGTTGTTGGTCCTTAACACTACTTTATCACCGCGGACCCCTTGGACTTATACCAAAAAAAATTGTTGCTCTTATTTTTAACTACTGAAGTATTCCTTAGGCAATCTACTTTTGATACGTATCAATGATCGAAGTTGTGACTCGTGTGATGAAACTAATCAATTTTCAGATGAATAAAAAACTAATCACTATATAGGGTGTTCCAACGATAATTTGACCCCCCAGAAACTCAGAAACCAAGAGGTAAAGCGGGCTTTAAGTCACAAAAAGCCGAAAATATTACAAAAACTACGGAACCAAGACCCTTGTGTTATATTGTCACACTTACAAGGATGCATAATTAAAAGGATTTAATAATTATGGTATCCTAAAATTTGATGTAATAGCACTTACCTCTTTTTGAACTAATCACATAATTATGCGTTATATTCGCCATTTTGTTATGTTGAAATACAGAAACCTGCAGTAAACATTGAAAAATTAATGATAGATAGCACTCTTTAGGTTAGAATACACTACAACAGGTCTGAGATGCGGATTTACGCTGTAGCGTGAGAAAAAATTTAAGTCCGCATGTAACATATACTATACTCAGGGATCGAAAAGGTTAAGCGCCATCTCGTATCGGAGGGAGATTGGATATGAATCATCAGTTTTGTCGCTGCTCTAAAGAGTTCTGTTGAGCTACATCCAAGCTCCACCCTTAAATTTCGTAGCCGTGAATCGTGATATGTGTCTTCTCCTGATTTTATCCTGCATTATTATTCGTAACAGCTGATATCGGTCTCGTCTCATATGCCCCAAATATTATAGTTTTTTTAGTTTTGATATTTTTAAAAATGTCACAATATTTTCCCGTTAGTCAGAGTATCCTCATTTGTTGTTCTTCATGTTGTGTTGAAAATACGTCTAAGTGTTCTAATTCCTAATTCCAATCCAATGAAATGTCTCAGAAACACAGGGATAGGATTTTCTACAGTTTTATATAACTACTTGTACTGAAAAGTGCTATTTAAATAGTGGTACTTAATATTAATATTTACGCATCAGTACTTACAACACATGTTTCAGTACTTGTACTTGAACTTGATATTTAAATACAAAGTTTTTTAAATGTAGGTACTTAAGTACACAAATAGTTTACTTAATACTTAGTGCTTAAATTTACTGGTTTTAAGTAATATTTAAACGAAATACTTAAGTACTTATATATTCTTGGTACTGATACTTGTACTTAGTTCCACTTTGAACAAGTACTGGTACTTAAGACTTAAGTACTTTTTATCGGTACTTACAACAGCTCTATTGACTAATCAGTAACTTTGTAATCTTTACCAGGTGTAGTATAAATAATTCACACACTTATGATTAAATACTGCTAGCCCAGAGCTATAATTAGCTATTGAAAATAATGGATAACTAGAAGATTTCATGCCACACTGCTCATCGGTAGATTAATAGGTCCAGGTTCAATAACATTGGATTTGCTTATTAACAACAATAGAATTGCTTAGATATTTTCGCTTTACAAAAAAAAATGTGTTGCTTCAAACCTGAAAATAAATAATGTAATCTCGGACGCCAATTTGTTTTTAAGGAACAAATAAACCTTAAAAATAGAAAAGTCACCAAAACTCATGTAAATAACAAGTAAAAAATAATGACAACAATGAGTTTTATTACGATACTTAATTAGATTATAATGGATGGTCTCTTAAAAACTAATGTTAGTGATCCTTAATTACTTGCCTTAAACTATAATGTGAATTAATTAATGATATGAAATATCTGGAGTAATTTCTTTTACATTTTGGGTGTCACTGGAACTTCAGCAGATAAGGACATAATGCTGTCGACTCATCACTTTAAATTTCATTGCGCAATTTCAATGGAAGTTGTAGTAAACATCAGATTGATATGCTGGTAATTCCAAACATATAGAAATTTCTTTATAAACCTCTAAACTGTGATTTTGTATGGTTCAAAGTAAAAATTGGTAATTGAATTCCCAAAGTTAACGTTAAAATAAAATTAAACCGAAAGTAAAAATAAGTGGTAAGAGTATCAATTAATTTGAGTTTAGTTTAGTTGCCATATAAATGTGGCACTATAAATAAAAATTAAACAAAGCGAAAATGACTTCTACTTAAACAAGTAGTTCAAGCAACGAATCAAGGACGTTCAAAGTAATCCTGTGCAATGACCGAAAATGACTCAAAGCGCGGAAAGCAATGTGCAGAAGTATAGAAATAATTTATTAAAAAAACATTTTTTACGCCAATAAGGTATGCAACTAACGCTACACGAAATGCACTTAAGTTGCCAATATGAACGTAAATTTTAAACATACATAAAAAGCTTTGTTACAACTTATGTTAATAATTGTGACGCGATTGATAACACTTCAACCGTCTCTTTAATAGTTATAATACACTTACGTTTACTTCAAAATGGTTAAATTTATCCTGTTTGCGTGTATTAATTTACAGTGACAGTGTTATTATGAATCACACCACCATAAATTGTTTATTTAACTGTATACATTATTTCATTGCACGAATCAAGTTTTTATTGCACGTAAACAGGCGTATTTATAAAGCACAACTGACAAAGATACTCTTTAATTAGAGCCGTTCTTTCCAAACTAATTGCGAAATTTATGACTTTTAAAGTAAACAATTTTAATTTTAATTCAGAAATATTGAAAATGTTTGGTGTTATAATAAAACATTTCCATTACAGAATGAGAGCACAAAATGTTTCAATTGTTAAAGCAGTTATATGGCCTTTTTGTCGGTTTTTTAACACTACTTTTGTATCTTTATTATAAGAAATAGAACGAGAGATATGACAATGTGATAAATTGTAATAATATGCGTATTATTCTCAAATGACCGTCAAACTTTATTTCGAGCGCACGTTTGAAGACTGTCGACTCTCCGAAATAAATAGATCTAGCAGGGTTTCATCCGTCAAATTTAAAATGTCCAATAAAATTATTTAGATGGGTAAAATGACCTTCCGTGGCTTACTTCACGTCCTTGGCGAGTGACACGTTACCTTTTTATACCACTACGCCATAGCTGATCTTAAACCCGTAAATAATTCTTGGAATATAGATTGCGATTGAAATCTTATTGCGATTTACATAACTGAAAAATTAGGAAATCGATCATTTACATCGAATTCTATTAAAATTTATACCTTAAAAAATAAGACTCGCTTATTTTTACATTTTACTAGCCGAGTTAAAAAAATTTCATGTATTTCAAATACACATTTATGTACGTTCTAAAATATTTAGCAGCCTAAAAGATTAATTGATATATCAAATCATCGGAATTTCACTCTATACAGCACATTAATTCTAAAACTTAAAAACTTTACAGTATTAGTATTACTTGGTACACAACGAGGAAAGCAAATATTGATAAAGAAAAATAAACAAAAGAAATTCGAGTGTTCTTAAGGTGAGTTAGGTTAGAAATTCCCAACTAGTGCAAGTAAGGTCCTTCGGAAAAAAACGCTAGCTGGCACTCACATTTACAGCTCCATAGTCGGTATTTGCTTTAATTAACTGATACATCCAAAATTAATAAAAACACTACAACATATGTGATTACATTCGTTTCATCAAACATATACGAAGGATGTACAGTATTTAATGTCCCTAGCATAGAATACAACATTAGTTTTCAATATAATCCCCTTGAACGTGTGGACACTTATTCCACCTATGTTCAAGTATAGCAAAACCTTTCTTGAAAAACTCGGTCTTCATTACAGAAGAAGTCCTGCACTGCTGCCATAACTGCTTTATCGCTCTCAAATTTTGTTCCCCGAAGACCGTTTTAGCTTTGGAAATAAATAAAAACCACTGGGAGTTAAGTCAGGGGAGTAGGGTGGATACTCCATAACTTCAAACCCAGCGTCATAGAAATAAGGCTCTTATGAACTGGGGCGTTGTCTTGATGAAAGAGAATTCCGCGTGAGTTTTCCTCTTCTTTTTTGTTTAATCCAATAACGAAGTTTTGTAACTAATGCTGCATAATATTGACACCAATGATTGTGTGACCACGTTCCAAAAAATCTACCCGTAAAATTCCTTTGGCATCCCAAAAAACTGTAGCCATAATCTTGTCCGCTGAATCTTGTACACAGACATTACGTGGAGGGGAGATCATGGATGACGCCACTCCATACTTTGTTGTTTGCACTCGCGATCGAAGTGATGAACCAAGTTTCATCAACCGTAACATAGCGATCGAGGAAATATTTAGGATTACGGTTAAACAAGGCTCAATTGACTATTGAAGAAGTGACTCTCAAACGCTTTTGTTCGGGCGTCAACATTCGTGGTACTTATCTTATGAAGTTCTAAATAGTTATTTATTATGGTTCCAATCGTACCATTTGAAAGGCCTGTTATCTCCGCTATACATTTTGTTGTCAGTCGACGATCTTCTCTGATCATGTTATTCACAAGATCAATGTTTTCTTGAGTACACGCAGAATACGGCCGACCAGCACGTTTTGCATGTTCGCAGGTTGTTCTGCTACATTTGAACGCTAAACCATTTTTTTACTACTTGATAGGAAGCAGCACAATCTTCAAGCACGCCAACCATATCTGCATGTATTTCTTTAGGTGTTAAACCTTTCCTTTGTAGGTATTTGATGAAGCTCACTTTTTTCCATTTCCGAAAATCTTCGTGCAACCATTACTTTCAACTTGTACAACTTTGACACTATTAAAGCTCGCAATCACTAGGCGCAACATATTTAAAAGCCATCTATGCTAGGAACAACTAATACTGAACATCCCTTATACCTTGCAGGTACCGATACGGCAGTAATAGTAATCTAGCTCCAATACGTAATAACCATTCAAATCGTACTTTGAAAGTATATATTTCATGTGAGTTTGAAAACATGTATTTTTCACTTAAACTTTTTTTCTTCACTCGTAGCTCAATACGATATTATGCATTTTTTAATTTAACAAAGACATACATATAATCCCCAAAAATCTCATACCTAACGGTACGTCAAAAATAACGCCTGACATTCATACTGATCTTGTGCTAGAAAAATCGTAACGATCTGTGTATATATTTCTTTAACAATATATAACTAGTTGCACTTTATATATATATATATATATATATATATATATTGTAATGTCTATTATTTAAATATTTAATTTGAATTGTGTGTTGATGTAGTGGGGATAGGGATCAATGTATTTAGTTGGAAAATTGAATTTATTCTGGAAGTGTGTGTGTATTTATATGAATTACACTTTATAAAAATTACCACAAATGTATAAGAATGAGTCTGAATACAATTTACTTCCAACGCATGCGTTGTAACGTAATTGAGTGAAGTTAACAATGTCAAAATTGTCAAATAATAATTTGGAAATTTACTGTTTACGTTCAGAATTAAATTTAGAATGTGAAAATAATTTAAAATTTTGTTCCCTTTACAGGTGTTTATACAAGTAATTGTTTGAAATTCTATACCAATACATATACCTAATAAATAATATTTTGCAGGAAATTTACCAAATAAATGTCCACAATAAATAGGGTTATATAAAAAAATGTGACTCACATACTGTTCCCAATACAGATTGATGTCTTCGAGTTGTTCCAATTTTGATGCAGGCACCTTCCACTCGATTCTAGTTGTTACCATACACTCATATACTGCTGACCGGTTCTCGGGCTGTCGATGACACCAACTTCCAAAAACTAATGATGTGTCCTTCCAAATCGGCAATACTCCAGTCGCTTATTTTATATTGGTAACATTTTTTTATTTAAATGAATTAAAACTTATTGATTGGTATCGTTTAAAAAAATGTTTAAATGTTGTCCAAAATTTTGTTATTATATCACTTTTATTTTTAGATGCCGGATCAAATTTAAATTATTTAGAAGAAGTTGTACCCAGAAATAAAACACAGATAACCAAATAAATGTGATTTTAATTTGGTATAACGGAATCAACTCACGTTTGATTAAACGAAAACTTTTAACAAAATCGTAACACAAATTAACTCGTACAATATTTTCCGAAAACTAACAGGTATCGGAGACCGAATTATTTAATTTAATCGCCGGTATAAAAACAATTGCTCTCGAATATTTTCTTCGTAAATTATAACTTTCTTTACGATAATTAAACTAGGTTATGAAAACTTACTTATTATACAAATGCACAACACTGCTTTAACCTTTTTTTTAAATTTTAACAAATTCTAGAGAGCTTAACACTTCCAGGGCAATTCCTTTTATACCTTTTTGGTTGTTACTAAAAATTCAATTTTTTTTCAGCCATTTTACCTAAGTAACTAAGGCTCTGATTGGTTGACACAATTTAAAATTTAGACTAAAATAGAAATTTGGCCATAACTTTCTTATACATTAACGAATTTAAAAACTAACAACAGAAATGAAAACTACATAAAATTTCGAACAAAAAGACACCTAACAAGCTATGGTTCCTAAAAATAATATGCGAAATCACTTAATCTAAATTGAATTTGCTTATAACTACCTAAACTTACAAGCTACACTTAATCTAATTACATAAACGGAATCCTGGGAAAATTTTACATAAGAATACATACTTTTAGTGTTAGAAATCTCAAATTTAAGGAAATTTTAAGTTTATGTAAAAATATTCTAAATTCACCTCATATTTCACAAAATTTTGCGGTGAAATGCAATGTATCCTTTTAAAAACTGTGAGATACTGAGAAAGAACTCCTATTAATTGCTTTAAAAGCATAATTTAAACCTAATACTATGAAAAAACTATAAATTTATGCAAAAAACCTAGAAATTATAACCTAACCAAACTTAAATCTAAAATAGCAAATAACTTATATTTAAAAATGTTTTCATCACTCAAAATGTTATGTTAGAGGTTTGTAATACTTGTCTTTATTATTTTCACTGTTGATTTCTAATGCATTGTGTCATATAGTGTTGCATTAAAAAAGTCCCATCGTCTAACACACTTACTGAAATTTTCATTATAAAAATGTATATAACTATGAATGTCTTTATGTTAAATTGTTCTATGCACTGTTCTTGCTGTTAAACTTATATCACAATATTTGTCACAGAGTTGCTTCCAGAAATATGTGAGAAAAATGTCTAATATGTCCAATTTATAACCCTTTTATGAAATTTTCACATTTCCTGCATTCGAAAACTATTTATACACTATCCCTAATATAATCCTAGCTATACAATTTATGTTTAAACACCTGTAAAGTGTTCACTTGCCAAAATACCCTCGAAAAATTGACTTTTATTGAAATAAAGGAAATACTAAATTGACTTTACGAAAATAAGTGTATTTAACATTCTTGACATTTTTGTTGGTAGCACAATGCTTTTTATGATGAAACCAAACCGCATAAATAATATTCAGACTATTTTGTACAAAACAAATCTGCTTTAAACACATCGTGAACCAGATTTCTATCAAACAAAGTCTCGCACATGTATCGAGCTTGAAATCACCCCTTTTTATAACTAAATTATCATTTAAACTGTCCGATCCTTCTTTTACTTTTTTCTGAACATCTCAATATATATATATATATATATATATATATATATATATATATATATATATATATATCGAACAATGTGGTACATACTAAACTTTCCTATCAATGTTTTGTTTAATTTTTTATACCAAAGTTTAAACTATTTGTAACTGACAACATTTTTTTATAAGATACAAACTACCTTCAACTATTTTATTATGAGAGAAGTTGGAATAGTTTGTATACAGAATATTGCAATTAATCAGAAGTAAACTTCCGATTCGATGAAATCTTCAAACTAGCTGCTATTACTGTTAACTGTAATAGTTCTTAATATCACTCTATAAAACTTGTCAAGTAACGGCGAATAATATACATAGATTACACTATCTTTCTATATTAAGCAAACTTAATTATTTTGACTCTAAACCTTATTTTGCACACTGAGATGCTTCAATTTTAGGATTCCACATTGTTAACGTCAAACTTTTGTTTTTGTTTATTGGCATTTTCAGAAAATTTATGCAAAACTATAGAAATATGAGGAATACCAACGGCAACTACATAACATTAATGTAAATATTTATTTAGAATCACATACGTAAATTCTTACTTACCCCAAAACATGCACATACAGGGGATGCTTACCTGAAACAAAAATTTAATGTTAAAAAACAAATTCTAAAGACGAGTATACAGTGTGTTCCAAAAGTAAGGTATTTTTCTGTTTCGTTAAAAAAACAACCGTTTTAGCGGGAAGCATCTTGTCCCGATGAATAACCAGGGTTTCTTTTAAATTAAAAAAATGTGGTACAATATCTAATATATTTTTATTACCTGATAAGCTCTATTAGTACACAACAAATATAAAATAAAACATAATTGTAATTTATAAACGTTGTCGAGACTCGGTAGATGTACTCTGTTAAAATAGAACCTAACAGTAAAACTGATTATAAATACTCGTAGGATGTTGACAACTCCGGGTGGAAACAAATTGGGTTAAATGGTACATTTGGAAGATAAAATCAAAGCAATTATCACATTCAGCATAGTTACTGTCCACATATTCGATGAATATTTCTATAAAGGCGACATGTAGAAAGTACTTTCAGAAACTAAAGGGTTTTCCAATAAGTGGTGTTATTTTGATATTCAAAGAAAAATGGAATGTTTTGAGATAATTGATCGGATGTTTATTTCATTATAAAGAGGAAGGCATGCCGTTAATAATGGAAAACGACCACGCTTACAGGACCATATCCTTTTCATGAAATTTTCCATAACCAAATCGCAAAGTCATCGATAGCCTCACGAATTCCATCTTTGAGGTCTTGAATCGACGCTGGGCTGTTGGCGTAGACCTTATCTTTCATGTGGCCCCAAAGGAAGAAGTCGCAAGGTGTTAAATCACAAGATCTCGGTGGCTAATTGTGATCACCTCTTCGAGAGATAACACGGTCCGGAAACTTTTCCCGTAAAAGATCAATGGTTTCGTTGCTTGTGTGGCACGTAGCGCCGTCTTGTTGAAAGTAAACGTTGTCCAGATCAATACCATCCAATTCCGGCCATAAAAAATCATTAATCATCTCTCGATAGCGCAATCCATTCACCGTAACTGTTGCTCCAGCCTCATTTTCGAAAAAGTAAGGTCCAATGACCCCGCCAGACCATAAACTGCACCAAACAGTCACACGTTGAGGATGGAGAGGCTTTTCAACAATAACTCTTGGGTTTTCCGAGCCCCAGATGCGACAATTTTGCCTGTTGACGTACCCACCGAGGTGGAAATGGGCCTCCTCAGTCAAGATTATTTTTCGATGGAATTCCGGATCATTTTCATGCATGTCAACAACCCAATCAGCAAAGACACGACGTTGTTGATGATCGGCCGGCTTGAGTTCTTGTGTTAACTGAACTTTATAAGCCTTAAGACCCAAGTCTTTTTGCAAAATACGGTGTAATGATGTTTGTGGAATGCCCAATTCCAAAGAACGACGAGGAATGGACAAACCTGGGTTTTCTTCAACACTTTGGGCTACAGCAGCAATATTCTCAGTTGTTCTTGAGCGACGTGCACGGGTTTTATTCTTCACATCATTAACTTGTCCCAACAGCTCGAATTTGTTCACCAATTTCTGTATTGCGGTCCGACAAGGTGCTTCACGACGACCCAAAAATGTTTTAGTTTTACGAACCTTCTCTGCCAAATTTTCACCATTTTTATAGTGAATTTTAATAATTTCAATGCGTTGTTGAAGCGTGTATCGTTCAATTTTTATTAATCGCGTAGTTTTTACTTGTCAAATGTCAATAAATGACAGCTTCAAAAGTGACATCTACCGAAATAGCGGGCTATTCAAAATAACACCTCTTATTGGAAAACCCTTTATTATCGAGATTCCAATAATAGGAAAGGCACCAATATTATGAACGCCAAATTAAACGATAACAGCAATATTCAACTAACAGCTAGTTGTTCATCGCAACAAGGTACCAAAGTTTCTAATAGTTATGATGTTTCTTGCACCTCTGGGGGTTTCATGCATTGACTATCCATGATAGTGTAATATTTAAAAATGGATTATGAAATAAGGGCGTGTCGTGGTTATTAATTCACCTCAAATATTAATTATACTTCTAATGTCAACTGGAAGATTTTGAGCCTTTTAGTCAGTCTGAGATTAAATGGGCCGGGTTCTTAAAGTTTTGATTTGCTTTAATTTAAAAAATGTGTGGTTAGATATGTTCGCTTTCCAACATTGATGTAGCTTCAACCTGTAAATAAATATTAAAATATCTCGGACGCCAACTTATTTTATGGAAAACAAGTAAACATTAAATGTAATAAATTTAAAACTAAAAAACCAATAACAAGGTTTATTATGTATAACTTCAAATCAAGTTATAAAGTAGAATAAAAAAAAACTAAATACTAATGTTAGTTAGCTGGATTTAACTTAAAAAAAAAATTATGAATTAATGCTTAGAAATGAAATACCTGCAGTGCGTTTACATTTTGATTGTCACTGTTATACTAACTGATAATTAAATCTGTTGAATACACGCTTTTAAATTTGGTTATGCAATAATTCTTGAAATGGAAATAAAACAGGGTTTTGATATTTGTCTATCGAAAATATGTAAATTCCTTTAGAAAGCAGCCAAACTTAGTTGATTTAAACCGGTTAAGGGTACCATCTATTTATAATTCTTCTGCATAGCAACAAACTTTTACTGCGTCATCCTCAATCAATTGAAACGTATAGCGTACAAATAACGGTAAACTTAGTTGTACAATGAAAAAGGAAAGTTACCGTAACAATAAAAGTGCCTAAAAAGGTAAACATCTCAAACAATGTAAAATAGGTTCAAATAGCACTTACTGTAAAAACTATACAGCACTTTTCAACAAAATTTTTAAGAGAGTAAAATGGATGCTCTTTTCGCTTTTAATCATCTACAAAACGATGCAAATGAAATCCTTGCGTACGAAATTAGAGTAATATTAATGCATGTTTTCAGCCACTAAGGTATGTCATTTACATGACACGAAAATGAACGAAATTGCCTACATTATTGCAAATTTCAACATAACATGAAATAGTATATTAAGTATTAAGAACAGTAAGGACAGTTTACCGATCGACGATAATGTAATATTGGAGGACATCGGTAAACTCCTTACTGTTCGAAATGCTTATGCTATTTTTTGTGCGATCAAGAATTCACTTGATGGCAAAATGTAGGCAAAACACATTTTATTTTATCTCAAAATTGCTTAAAAGATGACCACAAGCCGAGCCACAAGCGTATGTATTGTTTCCTTAGTAACCTGAATGTTAATGTGACAGTTGTAAAATAATTGTGTCAGAAATTCTGCTAATCAGTAAACTATTATTATTATTATTATTATTAAACTATTATTATTATTATTACCATTTCCAATTGTAACAATTGTACATTTAATTTTAATATTAATAAATAATACTATACCCAAAACTCTGGCAGGTGTTTCAGTAAACTATGAATTTCACTTACTGTTCGCTGAACGGTAAGTAAATTACTTACCGTTCAGTTAGACTCATTAAACAGAAAATGCCACCTACTGTTGTCAAAACAGTGACAGTAAGTTGACAAAAATGAACGATCGCACAAAAAGTTTGTTACAATAGTACAAACGAATTTAAATCAGAAAGGCTCAGCGTAATCCTCACTGTTTGCCGGAAATTCGAATTCTAAATTAATTTACCTTTAATTTAAGTTAAGAAGTCAACTCTCAAACTTACACGTATAAAAGTGCTGAAAATATATATGTATATCGTTAGGAACCTGCACAGATTCCCTGAAAAGTTAATATTTTGTAGGTAGCAGATGGAGAAAGTTTCATTATTTTAATATCAACGTGAAATCGAAGATAACTAAAAAGTGTTACTCACGAAATTTGATAGAATATGGCAGTTTACAACGATATTGATCAAATTACATTGCGAGCTTACATCGAAATCACAGTTATGTCAGTTTTTGTTGCGTTAAGTTTAATACATTATGGGGTTTTCTACGGATGAGTGAATATTTTAAAAATTAATTTTTCTTTTAATGGAAAATGTAAAATGGGCACATGTTTACTATGTAACCATTCTTGCTTTTTGTTATACTTTATTAGCTTTTGAAAGCGGACCTTTTTCGGAAAAAGAGGAAAGTTGGTTAGTGTATATTCAGTCGCAAATGCGGGAGCTTGAAGGATATGACGAGACATTTTTGTTTGTTACATTTAATAATTATAATCCATTTGTTGCAATAAATAAATGATTGTTTTCGGTGTAGTAAAATAAAAGCGCAAAATTGTTCTCTTTTTTTGGTGGTTTTAATAAGTCGTGTAAAAAATTTACATTGATAAATAACCACATCCGCCTTGATGTTAAGAAGCTTTCATTAACTTTTTAAGTGGTCGTGAAAGTGACAAATCTGTAAATAAATTCAGATTATATATATATATATATATATATATATATATATATATATTTCAGCGCAAATGTAAATTAAAAATCAAAACACGCAATTCTATAAGCTGGGGTAAACTTTAGAAAATGCTGTCACTATAGTACAGATTTGCAAGATATATGCTATTTAATTATTAACGATATCCAAGTTTTGTAATGAGGTAGCTCTTGATAACATTAGTATTTAATCATTCAACAACATCCAAATCGCACAGACTTGTTCTTTGATTACATAGAATAGTAAGTTATGATTCAGTTTCCAATACAGTATCTTGACAACACGTTGAAATTTGTTCAAATAGCCGGGGTTAATACTTGTATGGTTTTTTATCACTGCTGACATGATTTAATATGAGGCAAAACGTAACACAATAACGTAAATTATTTATGTTGACAATTATTAATGACGCTTGGGGATTAAAAAACATGTGACCAGATGACGAAAAACATTTTTTTAACTCTAACTCGCTAATTACAAGCTTGTTATCTACGTCTTTAAAGCTGTTAAATGAACCACTTCTTTTGTTTTAAAAGTGAAGCGATGTGTAGATGAGCGTGAGTTATGAAAAAGAGATACCACCAGAACTAGTGCGGTCACTCAAGCTGTCGCTTGCCGGGTAGTTTATAGACCAGCCCTTGTCCAGTTGTAAACTAAACTGTTTTATTTCCATCTTATTTTTAAAAGGCAGTTTTTTTAATGATTTTTAGTAGTTAATAGTAGTATTTGATTTAGCTTGCTTATTTATAATTGTTTTGTTTACGAACTGATTTATTTTACACGTAATTTATTGAAATTGTTGGAATGTATATATGTATTAGGTAAAAAGCTGCTTTTATTCACGATACAATAGTATACTTGCAAATTATTTGTTGGGCTTTTTTTATTCTTGCTTATGTACAATTTAAACTGCATTTTATTGTTGTGGTTAGCTTATTAATAACATTAATAATATTTGCCAAAATGATTAATGGAATGATTAGTTTTGATCTTGATTTCATTTGTGTGTCATTATACTGTTTGTTTTCTTTATTGTTAAACTTGGTTTTTAACTTTACTGTTAATTTTTCGTTTGACATTATAATCTTGTACGCTTTATAAACTCATTTAATTATCTTTGTTTGTTTTCCTTTGATTTACAAACTTGTAAAATTACTCATCGATTAAGAAACAGCTGGGTCTTCTTGATGATTTTTTCCCAGTGAATAATTAACAGGTTGAATCATCAATGCGCAAACCTCATTATGTCCAATTTGAGTAATTTTATTGCTTGACTGCTCCGGTATGATTTATTACTTAACTGCATTCCTCACTATCTCGTATAATTAAAATAACACCACATAGGATACCAATAGGCAGGTTTGAGTCACTGTCAGTAACTTCACTATTAGGCTTTGAAATCATTCTGAACCTTAAATTAATGCCAGTAACGTCAAGATGGTATTAGATAATTTTTAGCAGAATTTGCATTAATGCCAATAAGTTCAATATTACGCCCTTAAAGATTTTATACCATTTTAATTATTGACAGACACTTCGAATTTCGTTTTTAAAAAGAGGGTATCGTGATACTGATAATTTGGGGAAAAACATTACCAGTCCAATAATAAAAAAAAATGTGAACAGCTTCTAAGTGTTTTTAAGTGATTATACAGTCAGATCACACCTCTTATTGATAATGCTGTTACACGAAATCCACATGAGCTCAACCTTTACATCCTGAACTATGTGTTATGTCACCACATTAGTTTAGAGAGGAAATATATTGTTTAAAAACCATCAATCTGGGTAGAGTGTTAGTTGAGGGGGTACAAACGAGGAGCCAGCTCCAACGCCGGACGGCTCGCCTCTACATTTTTTTGGGGCTGTATTACAACAAAAAATGTGTCAACGTTTTTTTTTTAAATTATAAGTTTAACGAAACATTGAAAAGGGAAGTATCAAACGACCATCTCATCGTACATACTGGGTGTTCCAGAAAAGCGTGGCTTAACAAACTTGTTTTTTTTAATGGAACACCCTGTATTTTCGTTCAATTTTGGATAGTATTGTAAAAATAAGGTGCACTTTAATAAATGATCCCTATAGGTAAATATTACAGTTTTCGAGATATTTTGAATTTTATGAATATAATAGGTTTTCAAAAAAAATCATACTGACCGAATCAATTAAATTAGAATCATAAAATTCTAGTTGTAAATATTAAAGTTGTTACCCTTTGAAACGCTATAGCAAATGATTCTTAATTCCTTACAGGGTGTTCAAAATTTTCAGTTGTAAAATAATTACATTCAAATCACATTATCTTTGTAATTTTAAATGTAACACCCTGTATTTTATTATTCTATATTATTCAAAAAAACATTCTCTATCATTTGGTATATGGGTTTCCTATACCCAAATATTACAGTTTTTTTTTTGTTAAATTTAATGTATTTATTTATGAGATAAAAGAAATATTCGAATAATTATTATCATTTTTATTCTTAACACTCAAGTAAATCAAAAGTTTTAACTAAAAACATAAAAACGACAAAATATTTTTTTTAAATGAGAGAAGTAATAATTATAATAACAAAAACGAACAAGACGCTAGGAAAAAATTAATTTTACTCTAACATATGCTCAAAATGTCTGCCATCTGCCTGAATACAACAATTAATTCTATTTTCAAAAGATCTTATATTATTTAACATTTCCGATTTACTATAAGGTGAACAATCCCTCATATACTGAAATCCATTGGAGTAACATCTGAAGACCTAGGTGACCAATTACAAGGACCACCCCTGCCTATCCACCTATTTCTAAATTTTCTGTTCAGATACTCTCCGACAGGTCGGGCAAAATGAGCGGGTGCTCCATCCAACTGGAGCCACATTTTTGTTCGTATGTTTAATGGAATATGCTAATGGAGTATCCAAAAATCACGTTTTAAGAAATTCAAAAATTTTCTTCCATGTAGGTGGCCATCAAAGAAATATGGTCCAATCACATAATCACCTAATATTCCTGCCCAAACGTTTACAGTACATCGGTGTTGGCGATCAACCGTACGAAATAGATGTCTGTTTTCAGTCTCGTAATAGTGGTGCTATACCATCACTTTGAATAGTGAGTGCATTCATCTGTACATTCCACGAATTTAAAAATATCAGGATCTCTGCCAGCCTTATCCTAAGCCCATAAGCAAAAGTTTAAACGCAGATTATAGTCCCTTTCAGACAAATGTTGATGTAACTGAATATGATATGGATAACATCCATATCCTACGGACACTTGCTCGACTGATACCGGTTTCATTCGAAATTTTTCTAGTACTTGTAGAGGGTCGTCAGTAACAGAGGAGTACTACATCAAACTCATTTTCATTATTTCCAGTAACCTGTTTTGCTTTATTAACCGTCTGATATGCAACTGACCCAGTAGCACGAAATCTATTCAACAACCTTTCAAAAATTTATTTTCTTGGATGTTCTCGGTCGGGGTACTTTTGAACATACAATCTCGAAGCCAGAAAACAATTTTCTAAACATTCCCCAATGCACAGTATCATATCAATTCTTTCTTGTAATCCGTATTTCATTTTAAACTATTTTAATAATTTAACAATAAATAAAATTATTGTGCACAATAAGTAGGTTAGAGACTTTAAAAAAACAAGTTTTAATTTTATTATGTCTAAAAAGACAGAAACCTACTAGATTAGTTTAAATTTTTTGTTATAAGGGATTAACCTTAAATTTAAGAAATGACAGAAAGCATCCTACTAGATTAAATTTTACATTTTTGTTGTATTATATGGGATTTTACATTAAATTTAAGAAAATTTTGAATACCAAAAAAACTGTAATATTTAGGTATAGGAAACCCATATACCACATGAAAGAGAATATTTTTTTGAATAATGTAGAATAATAAAACACAGGGTGTTACATTTAAAATTACCAAGATAATGTAATTTGAATGAAATGATTTTACACTGAAAATTTTGAATACCCTTTAAGGAATTAAGAATCATTTGTTATAACAATTCAAAGGGTAACAACTATAGGGATCATTTATTAAAGTGCATCTTATTTTTACAGTACTATCCAAAATTGGACGAAAATACAGGGCGCCCCATTAAAAAAAAACATAAGTTTGATAAGCCACGCTTTCCTGGAACACCCAGTATGTACGAAAGTAATTTTAAAATGTGGCCACTACCGCCCAGAAAGATAAATTTAAAAACGTATTGCCTAGATACAAAAGACCGTCCCGTTGGTGGTGGCCCACCCTATATATATATATATATATATATATATATATATATATATATATATATATATATATATATATTCATGGTATTACATCTAGAAGGTTAATGAAGCCGATGAAGGATACTTTTGGTCGGAGTAATTTAGCTAATAGGTAAGATGGTAACACCAATGGTACCCTGCGTCATGTGGAAATGTAGAACGCAAAGATTCATGCAAATATTGAAAATAAACTTTGATAACATCACTGGTCACAAAGAACTTGGTCAACGTAATCCACATGAAGATATACCCTAAAAAACGCACACCATAAACGACCCAGGCATGCTTATAACGCACGTGGCGTACTGAGACGAAAATGTAACCAAAAACGGCATCCACAACATACGATCGGTAAACAAAAATGCATGAGGACTATATAGACGAAATAAGTGATGCTGTTGTAAATAATAGATGCATAAATGATATTCATGCCATTTGGACTAGGTGACCTTGAAGTCATAGATGACACCGGTGATAGACAACACGGATAAGGCAGACAACAAAATTACGTAACTGGCGTAGGTGGACCAGATCATGTAGCTGGAGTTGACGTTGGTGATGCAGATAGGAAAATAACGTAGGCGACGTACATGACTTTAATCACGTAGATGATTTGGATAACGTTGATGTCTATGGCCGTTATGACGTAAACTAACTAGGCTAGCCTGTACAACGCGGATGACTCGAATGGCAATGACTAAGTATAGATGAAGTAAAAAATGTCGCGGATGGCGTAGATGACGCCAACAGTTTTAGTAGTGTAAATGATGTACATGTAAATAACGCAGACGACGTAGACGGAGTATCTAACATAGATGACATACAGGACGTACACGCATAGATACCACAAATGACTCAATTAGGTTGCTCTTTCAAACGAGACTAAGCATTTTTGAATCCATTGAGTAGTTCAGGAGATGTTAAAATCTAAATACTGTAAAATGCACCCCCCCAAACTAGTTTATACAGATACGTAATAATGTCGCAAAGCATAATGATATGGTACCCAAGCTCTCAAATAATATTTTCAAAATTATAGCTCATCACCCAATTTTACGAGCAGTTACGCCCCCTATCGATCGAGTTACCAACTTCAACATAATTTCCAGGAATTTCTCTTAGTTGCATTAGTTATAAGCATTTTTCCCCAAATCTCCAGACCCTACCATTGTCGAGACAGAGCCGCTCCGTACCCTTACCTGGACACCCGATATATACATATATACATATATACATATATATATATATATATATATATATACACATACATATATCGAGTGTCCGGATAAGGGTAAGCTTCTGACTATATATATATATATATATATATATATATATATATATATATATATATATATATATATATATACAGGGTGTCCTGTAAAGGATGGCCCATTGTTCAGAGGTAGTTTGCTTGGGTTAAAATAACCCCATTTAGGTCACCTTACCTTATTCCAATTCTGCTTCCTTAAAACGTTATGACCTCTCAAAGATGCATTTTTTATTTCACTTTTTTTCGATAGCTGTCTCATTTTTCGAGATATTTTGTCTAAACTTGGTAAGGGGGAGTCTTTCGGTTAGAAAAGCCTGAATATTAATTTACTTTCAAGGTAAAAGATAGAGAGCGCCATCAACATATTACTCACGTTTCTGGTTTCCCCTGTATTTTTTTTGTAGATAAAGATTTTGAAAGACATTAATATTTCAGAAAAGTCATTTTATTTACATTAAAAAATGTACTCTTATTGTATATCGCTAAATGGTTCCGTTTTAGAGAAAAATGCACTTCAAGTTCACTTTATTTTTTAATTTTCGATGACGTAATTGGGCCTTGGTATTTTTTTATAAAAACGATTTCACATTGAGAAAAAGTCACCTTCAACATTATACCTATAAAACCAGTAATTAAGTTACCTAATTAGTTTGATCTACAACAGCATACTTTAAATGTAATCTGAACATGGGAATTTTTTATAAAAACGATTTCACCTCGAGAAAAGTCACCTTCAACTGGTCTTGAAGTTGGCTATGGACCGGGTGTAGGAGTCGGCCTTGTGAATTTTCAGTGGCTTACTTTGGTCTTGTGTTAGGGTCTGCGCTCCTCTTGTCGTGGCCCCTTGTCGCGAAATTTTGAATTTGTTTGTGCGTCATCTAGTGGTGTATGGACTAATGAATGTTTTCTGTAATAGAAGTTGATCGTCTTCTCCTCTCTCGGCTCTTGTTACAGCAATTAATTTAATTAATTAAAACAACTAACCTACTAAAACGCTTTTATTTATCAGAGTAGAATGGTTGCAAAACAAGCATTATACAGTAATTTTATTATCTCATCATTTATAACCACAGCAGCGTCGTTTTGTTGTAACGGAACCATCTAGAAGTCTTCTCAAGTAAACGTAAATGGTAACCTAGCGGAAGTCGCCAAAAAAAATCAAAATATTCTCCGTTACCATTCTCGTCAATGTAGATAGCAGTCCATTGCTAACCTGATTTGTTTGGGATGCGTTTTCACAATAATTGCACAAGGCCTAGGTGCGTGTCTCGGCAACTGATTAGAAGCACATACAAGTCGAAACACATTCTTGTGGCTGGGGATCGATTTCAAACATTTCAACACTTGTACCGTATACATCTTAGGAGTTGGTATGCGCCCAGTCTTGCAATAGTAATGCGTTTTCCAGCGCACACATAAGCTCTGCGATGTTATGGTTTAGACAACTAGAAGCCTACGCTTGCTTTTTCAATTTTTTAATCGACAGACAACCAATCTCGTCCAGGTTTAGCAATGGTTTGTTAAGGAATCTTAAAAACTGTTGTTTTTCACTACCCTTAATGTGCATTTTATTAAACGGCAGCAGAGTTATCAGCGCCTCATGGAAATCATTGTAAGGCACACACCCGGACCGCCATTTCGGTCCGTGATACGTATCCTCTTATCTATCTTGACATGGATTTTCATAATATCGACATATCCACCAAAATTTAATTATTGAACGAAAACAGATTTCTAAATATACCCAAGTAATGTAAATATATTTACATATACGGTAACGATAACCAAAAATTGGCACGTTACACATGCACCTCAGTCACAAAAAAAATGAATAAGAACCGGAGGAATGTTAAACTACGCGACAAGTTGTCTGAACAGTTACGACCCAAATTGTGTTACTATCATCACCCAAAGCATACAACAACCTTACTACAATTGCTGCCACAAACACAATCAAACTGTAACAATACTAACCAGAAAGAAAAGTAATGTCGACGAAACAATTGAAACCGAACTAAATCTAAAAGGAACAACTAATCTACCTAAACTAAAAATGTATATTAACCTTATCTAACTATAATAAACCATCTTTGTTTAACTCAAAATTAGTGGATAAATGATACTGGCTATAATTCAAAATATATTCAGCCACCTAATTTTTAATAATTTTAATAATAATTGAAAATATTATAAATTATGGAACACTCTGAATGGTATTGGTTTGTTTTTTTAGTTAACATTTAAGTACGTTATTTTCTACTAAAGGCTGCACTAAAAGCACATATTACAAAAATTTATTATTTTGTAAAAATCCCACTGTTTAGGTGAGAACTTTTTTTTTTGAAAATATCGTTTTTTTGTCTCTAACCTCAAAACTCTTGTAAGTCAATAAACCTAATATCAATGTAAAGTCCATTTATGCAGGAACCCAAAAATGTAATAATATACAGTGTGTCATTTAAAAAATCTTGCAATTTATTATTTAGACCACCTTGTATATTTTTAAACAACTCCTTAAACGATTTGCCAAGTCATTTTTGTGATAGATTTACCATAACGCCACCGCAAAGGACGGAGTACTAAATGGACCCTTGTATAAGGAATACGATCAAAATACTGTATCATCGAATAGTTATAATGATTATTTTGTCTATATTTTGAATTTTAGGACGAACACCAGAATTTTAAATCAATTTTACTTTTTTGCTTTTAAAAAAATAAATAAATATAATAATAGTATTTGAATACTTATATTACTAATAAAAATTTTGATGGAAAAAAAAGCACAATTTCATTTTAAGCAGTATGTCAAAACGGTATTTCCAAGCGTTCGATGAAATTAACTTAGCCTAACGTGCAATAACAACGTAGAACACGTGAATTGTTAATAGTGGCAACGTATTTATAGATGGCTGCTGCAAATACAAATTTAAAATTGGAAATAAAAATAGCATGACGTCTATTTCTAATTATTTGCTCTTCGCTGCTCTCAATCGGTGAAAAATAATCAAAGGGCAGAAATTAGAATGAATCCAAAGAATAAATTATCGATTGTTTTAGAAATTTTAGAAGTTGGAAGATGTATAAAAGGTATGAACGTATTTTCTAAGTGCAATTATCGGTATGTAAACATAAATAATGTCGTCACAAAGACTCTTTAAAAGTGCAAAGCATTAAGATATAAATAATCTTGGGACGAAACTAAGAGGTTCAGTGTACGTGTTGTTTACTCAATGGTGTAAGCAATAAATGACTCAAAATAATAAAAAGACGGCTTTATTTACTTATAATGTTAACATTTATAATTCACTGACATTTTTATAAACGTGTTATGACAAAGTAAATGTTCCTCGGGTACGTAAACTGCCACTTAGGCAACCAACGCACCAAATCGATGGTAGGTGATGTTTAAAAAAGTTTAATTAAGGATCGTGAAGTGAAACAATTTTTTGGTTATATATTTTTTGTTTTTGTTATCCTGAATTCAGGATTATTTTAATTATTAGTATGGTGTGGTGTCGTGTCTGTGTCGCTGTGTCTCTGTGCGTCTGCTCGTGCGTGCGTGCGTGCGTGCGTGTGCTTGCGTGCGCGCGCGTATCCTAAAAAAAAGAAACCAAGTTTGTAAATAAACTGAAAACTCATAATGAAATAAATTTTTCCATTTCTTCCATAACAATAATCCTATTTTCAAAAATGTCTCGTTACCTTTGAAATCATTACTCTGACAACGGCGCTTATCGTTTATTTTACTATTTATATTTTGCTAATACAATGTGAACAAGGGTTTATTTTACTATTTATATTTTGCTAATACAATGTGAACAAGGTACGTGTCTAACTTGTAAAAAATCGCGCACACACGCACGCACGCACGCACACACACACACGCACGTACACATACACACACGCATGCACGCACGCACACACACGCGCACGCACGGCAGGCGCACTCGAACGGGCACGCGCACGTACGCACGCACACACACACACACGCACGCACGCACGTACACACGCGCGCACGCACGTGAACACGCATGCGTGTGTAACTGTCGGTTGTTTTTTAAATGATATCATATTTAAAGCAGAAAACAGAAACTTAGGTATAATCGTGGATCAAAGTTTGAATTTTATGGCTCATATAAATAAAAGAATCCAAGTCTATTATGGTCGTCTACGGTCCCTGTATAGATAAATGTATTGCCTATTAAAACCAAAGGATCATTTAAAGGATCCTTCTCGTACATGTGCTGCCTCTTTTAAGCATTTCTTATTCTAACTTATCTCATTAAAAATAATATACTAAAAAAAAAGAAACATTGCTTCAATTTTAATTTCACGCTCTTTGTTCTGTTACCTTGTTATACTATTTATACTATTTTTTCGGCAGGTTGGGATAAACAGCTACTAGCTGAACCTCACCAGGATAAATAAAGTTATTATTATTATTATATCTGTTTTGTTAACTTTTTGTTGTTCATTCTTTCAATGTGGCCAAAAGCAACGTAGTGTACTACTTTTATACTTATCAATCATCGTCTTTTTTTTTCACCACACTTTTTCATTATACACTCATCCTTCATCTTATCCCTTCTCGTTTGACCGCATGCGCTTCTTAGGAATCTCATGCCCACGGCATTTATTTTGGTTTCGTGCATTTATGACATCCATCCATTGTACCATCTGCAGTGAACATTCTACCCCGATATACCAACTCGTCCACTTGTTCCACAGTTTCATCGCGCAGGGTAAATGCTGTATTCCGCTTTTCACTTTCCTGATTAAACACCATAATCTTTGATTTGTTGACGTTTACCTTTAGGTCCATGTTCTCACAGACTATATCAAACTTCCTCAGAGCTGTTTGTAGCTCATCCGAATTCTCGCTTAATAAGACCGTATCATCCGTATACATTAGAACTCGTAGGTTTAAGTCACCAACCATTACACCATTTGTATCGGTACATGGTAGCCTAATACATTTATCCATGTATACATTGAACAACCACGGTGACTTCACATAACCTTGTCGTACCCCACGCTAAATGCTAAAGTATTCACCTATATCTCCTCTCAACCCAACTCATGCCCGGGTACCGTTATATACTGCCCTTATTTCATTTATTAGACCTGTACTTACGCCATATTCATTTCATATTTCCTACAGCCTCTCCCTATTCACTCGGTCATATGCTTGCTCCAGATCTACAAACGTACAGTGCTGCTACTTTTTTACACTTAAACACTTTTCAATCGCCTGCTGGAGAGCAACCATCTGATTATGAAGCCATTAGTACTCTTTCAAACACTTACCAGGTACACTCAGCAGACTAATTCCTCTATAGTTTTTGTAACGGTGTTGTTGTCTATAGTAATTAATTAGCAGACAAACCGGTTACTATCCAAATCGTGTCTCGTACCGCTGTCACGCCATTTAATGCAGCCGTGTAGACCCACAACGTAAACACTAAAGTATGAGTTGTCAATCACTTTATAATACCTTACTAGTACGGGTGCGAGATAATTCAACCAGTTCAGGATTCAACACATTCATGTTTCCTTTCTTAGTTGATTCATTGCGGTCTGTATTAGCACAAACACTAGAGACTTCAGCTGTAGAAGTTGCTCCACGCGCTGAAAGCGTGTCTGCGACTTCAATTTTTTTATTTGTGGATGTTTCTATGTAGAATTCCGCTACAGTGGAGCTTTTCCACCCGCCATGTTGCTTTACTGTAATTAAATAACACAATAGGTTCTGGTAGATGAAGGTATTTAGCAATAATCCTTGGCATCTCGCCCATTTTATTTATACGAATTGGTTGTTGTATGCAACGGCTATTTTTTTTTAGTACGACGGATGTACAGTATTTGTTGGCCCTAGCATAGATGGTTTTGAAATATGTTGCCTAGTAACAGCACGTGTTTTGTTATGTTATTCACAAACTGCCAAATTTGGTTAGTCGAGCTTTAATAGTGTCAAAGTGAGCTTC
Organism: Vesta saturnalis; assembly: GCA_036346205.1. Taxonomy (NCBI): domain Eukaryota; kingdom Metazoa; phylum Arthropoda; class Insecta; order Coleoptera; family Lampyridae; genus Vesta; species Vesta saturnalis. The sequence continues at coordinate 848,348 of JARFJB010002117.1, forward strand.
ATGCTGTCATTAAGTACCTACAGAAGAAAGGTTTAACACCTAAAGAAATTCATACAAATATGGTCGGTGTGCTTGGAGAATCTGCTCCTTCCTATCAAAGAGTAAATAATTCGTCTCGAGCGTTCAAATGTGGCAGAACAACCTGCGAACAAGCAACAGTGCTGGTCGGCCGGATTCTACGTGTACTCAAGAAAACATTGATCTTGTGAATGACATGACCAGAGACTGAACAAAACGTGTAGTGGAGATAAAAGGCCTTTGAAATGGTACGATTGGAACTATAATAAATGACTATTTAGGGCTTCATAAGGAAGCAAGATGGGTACCCCGAATGTTAACGCCCGAACAAAAACGTTTGAGATTCACCTCTTCAATAGCCAATTTAGACTTGTTTAACCGTAATCCTAAATGATTCCTCGATCGCTATGTTACGGTTGATGAAACTTGGGATCCCGAGCGCAAATAACAAAATATGGAGTTGCGTCATCCAGGATCTCCCCCTCCAAGCAAATTTCGTCTACAGGCTTCATCGGGCAAGATAATGGCTACAGCTTTTTGGAATGCTGAAGGAATTTTACTGGTAGAATATTTGGAATGTGGCCACAGAATCACTGGTCAATATTATGCAGCATTAGCTACAAAAACTTCGTTATAGCATTAAAGGAAAAAGAAGAGAAAAACTGTTGCGCGGAATTCTCTTTTATCAAGACAACGCCCCAGTTCATAAGAGCCTTATTTCTATGAATGCACTTCATAACCCTGGGTTTGAAGTTATGGAGCATCCGCCCTACTCCCCTGACTTAGCTCACAGTTATTTTTATTTATTTCCAAAGCTGAAAGAGAGTCTTCGGGGAACAAAATTTGAGAGCGATGATACAGTTATGGCAGCAGTGCAGGACTTCTGTCATTAAGACTCCGAGTTTTTAAAGAAAAGTGTTGCTATGCTTGAACATAGGTGGAATAAGTGTCATCACGTTTGTAGGTAGCGGACCGCGAAAATTTTATTATTGTAATAAACGTTTGTCATATCGCCATTGTTACCGCAATAGAAAAGATAATTAGTGGATTTTAATATCTTGATAATACGTCGTAATTTGCTAATGTTTTCGGAATATTTTATTTTATTTAAGAAATGTGGGAATTTATGTAATTGATATTTGAGTAAAGGTTGAACAGAAAAAGGTTAGAGAAACAGGCGTTACGAATTGTTGAAAACATCTATACACGCGCTCTTGATGTAAAAACGTCATTGATTTAATAAATAATTACGTCTGAACATAGTGCAAATCCAAAGGGATCTTTGTTTGGCACGTTGAAACTCGAGACCTAAATGTAAGGCTTGTTACGGACGAATGCATATTTTTAAAATTAAGATGTCGTTCAATAATTAATATGAAACCGTTCCAACGTAATAGTTTCTTGTTCTTTTATTACTTTAGAAAAACTCGGGTTGTTTTTCGGGGGTAAAGATAGTTACTTTGAAATCAGAGAAAAGGGGGGGGGGCAGTTACAGATAGAGCATCGATCGAGCCGGATCGATTTGGTTAAATCAATACCTTCATTGTAAACAGTTTGTCTTTAAAATACTTCTTGCGTGTACATTTTCTTCGTATTAGCCAACGCTAATTTGTCTTTTCTTTCGGGTGTTAATTTTAATGTGTTTTTCAAATATTAATCTATAAATAAGTCACCCTTTTTGAAGTTAAACCACGAAGGTTAACGATTTGTGTGTGTGTGATCAATTAAAGGAACATTATATTCATGTGTACGATTTGTGTGCGTGATCAATTAAAGGAATATTATATTCATGTGTAAGGTATTTTTATATAAATCTCCTAAAATAAAAGACAGTACAGGGCTCCCTCACTCTGGTATTCGGGTGAATTAGCATTGTTGTTGTTTATATTTATATTTGTGTAGAGATGGGCCTGGTGAACGGGTACAGGATACCGCTTAGTTATTAATTATAAGAGGCAATTGCGGAGTGTGTACATACTCCCGGGTCCAGATGACCTTTAAACACCTCGAATTTTATTTTTATTGTTGTATAATCAATGTGTAACCTGAGAAAGGGTCGCTGTATTTTTCTAGCTCACTCAACCTTATATGCCAGTCACGATGTTATGATCTATTTACAATTTACCCTTGTAAGGCTTTGTTTATGAGATTTTTGTGTCAGTTTGTTAAGTAGAATTGGTTGCCTACGAGCTATTATATATATATATATATATATATATATATATATATATATATATATATATATATATATTGTAATTTTACGTATGTATTTTATGCTTTAATAGTCATTAAACAATTGTGTAAGTAATTAAATTTTTATTTTTAAAATTTAAAATTAAAAAATTGTGTAAGTGTAAATCCCTTGCCTATTTACTTTTGTCCTCGCCTTTACCTTATTATCACCTGTGCAATTTTACTGTGGTATTTTATATTTTTACGTATGTATTTTGTGCTTTAGTAGTCACTAAACAATTGTGTAAGTTTAATCCCTTGTCTATTTACTTTTGTCCTTGCCTTTACCTTATTATCACCTGTGCAATTTTACAGTGGTATTTTATATGTACCGTAAGTTGCCTTATTGTTTTATTTGCTGATTTACTTAAAGACCGGCAGTATTGGTTTTAAAGGCCCACATGTTTGGTATTACGATTTTTATTCGGATTATTTATGACACAAATGTGGGTGTGACTACACGGTTTTTTTTTATTGTGTTTATGTGTAACTAAACTGCTTTTCATTTATTTTTCTCTTAATGTTATAATTTTGTACGCACATTAACCTGATTTAATGGTGTTTTGTTATATATTTAACCCTTTCATTGTTTTTTTTGTTATCTGATTTATTAATGTACTTGTGCAATTACTTATTTATGAATTGTAACAAACTTCGAACGTGTTGTTAATAATTCACCTTTCTGTAGGCAATTTACGTGCATTTCGAGCCATGTGTGCTGCATATCATAGGTGCATAAAACATAATTTACTTATTTGAAGTAAAGCCTTCCGCACATATCGTTTGCACTTTCAGTTTCAGACATGTTCATGCGCAAAGACCTTTTGGGAGCGTCGTTTTTTGTGCGATAATGAAAGGTAGTAGAGCATCCATTTTTGCTCTGTTAAATAATTCTTATTAAAAGTGCGGTAAATTTTACGGTAAGTTTATTTGAAGTTAATTTACAATGTTTAAGAGGTTTGCATTTCAGGCACTTTTACTTTTACTTCTTATTTTTTAATTTTTACTCTAACTTCACCTTCACTGTTACTTTTTACACGTTTATACACATCTACGCAATTAAATATATTACCGTTAATCCAATTTACGGTATTAGCATGATTAATAAAGAGTGAGATATTAACCTTCGTTAATGGGAAGTGGCATTCTAAAACCTCTTAATCCTGCAAATTTATTCAGTTGGGAATTATAAAGCATACAAATTCAGATTTATTTCAACCCTGAAGTAATATTACGCAACAATTTCCAAAACGCTGATCCAGCATGCACTTGTTTATTTCATATTTAAAAACAAGTTGGCGCCCGAGTATTTAACAGTTAGTTTAAGGAAGACGTAACCCCGATTTTAAAGCGAACATATCTAGGTACACATAAATATTTTTTGGTTAATCTACGAGCATAAGGCACAAAACCTTCTAGTTATTACCAACTGTTAAGTAGCTAAAATTTTTAGCCATGGGTGTAGAAGGGTTTTACAGAATAAAGTGAGTTTTATTGGTGGTTCTTTCCCACAATAGTATATTAACGGGCTGAACCATCACTGCGCAAAGCTCGTTAATTTTAATTTCAGTAGTTTCATTTTTTTTACTTGCCCCACACCCCACATGATGCAACACTTAATCTCGTCCAGCCTATCTAATTCAAACAGCACAACGTACCTACCATTAGACGGTCAATTCGTTTGATCAGATTTGAGGTTTGCAAGTAATTAAATATTAGACTTGTAAATAAATTCTAATGTTTTAATTAGTGCCAGGAAAGTTCAAGTAAGGCAATCAAGTAATTTGAGTAATAGTAACATTATTGTCAGTAAAGTCAAAATAAATCACTTAGCGATTTTTTTGTTCTTGACTTTGCAATCTTGCAAATAAGTTCAAATTACAACTTTCAAGATAGCGTACCTGGGAGACGCAACACGTTCAAGGAGATTATGTACATACTGTACATCCCTCGTATATAAAAACTCGTTGGTGTTTAATATGAGTTGACATCAAGTTATATTTTTTGATTATATTTATCCAATGGTCACTTCTTATTGCAAACAATCTTGGGTGATTGGTTTTAGTTCCTTGGATTGTGACAAAAACTGATTCATTTTTATATTCAATATCATCAATTTGGATGTTAATCAGCTGTTGACGTCTGCAGGCGCCCGAGTAACCCATAATTAAAACCACCCAAAAACGGTATTGTTCTATTGTAGGTCACAAAATATCATTAACTCACCTTTATTGGTGCACCATTAATACATTTTTCGATTCCGCTATATTCCAGTATTTTTGATTTTCATTTGAAGTTTCAATGAATTTTGATAAATCCACGTTTTGTGAAATGTTTATCACTGATCGTAGTATGGAGTAAGTATTCCATAAAGTGGAACATTTGTAAGTTTCACTAAGAATTTCGAAATAGGCAATCAAGACATTTTATGTAATGGCTTGTGCATTTTTTTCCTTGCACCACCATAAAAACTTATGTTCTTTTTCACACGCGGCTTTCGATTTCGGAGGCACCAATTTGTTCACAAGTTCGTGCAGTTCAGGTGGCGTTAAAATTATTTCCGATGTTGACATTGTTCTTTTCTATTTACTAAAATTTAATTGATTAATTGTGATGCTTACGTCTCAAATCTAACATTAATACCGCAGACAATTAATAACACGTTTATTTGGATATTAAATATAAATGTTTCTTAGTTGCTTGGGAAACTATCAAATTAACGCATTATTGCCAACCTAATCATTTTACAACCAGTTGCCAGTAATTAATAAATTTACGATACACTAAATAAAGCAAATTATTCCTTATTTAAACATGCACAATAAGCAAAGTATTCCAATAAAAAAGAATAAAAAAATAGAAATTAAATCTACGGTAACCTAGGTTACCGTAGATTTATTTCCATGTTTTATCTGATCATATAAATCTACGGTAACCTAGGTTACCGTAGATTTAATTTCCATTTTTTTTTTTACTATTTTTATCTTGATCATGCGCAATATTGGAATAATTTACTTGATGTGCTGTCTCGAATAAATAAGATGAAATAAGCCCGAACCGAAGAAAATAGTATATAACATTCGTTGCCGAAGGCCTTCTTCTAATCACTCGTTCATTCGAATGGAATCTTCAACTCGTGTGAGAATAGGTTGGCCTTCTGCAACTTATGTTTTAATATACTATTTATTCTAATCAATGAAATTATTCTTAGCTCTTGATATTTTAAATGCAAAACTCTCAATCGTGATTATTTGTGCAAACAAGGAAATGCTTATTCATTACAAAACCTTGAACTACGAATGAATTCAATAAAATATTATGCACGTATTTCACAACACGTGCGCTTAATTGATTACAGTCCGCTTTGAAATTCAAGATAAAAAACCTTATTCACTGTATTATCAAATCCAGAAATACGAGGAACTAGATATGTTCTACATCTAAGTAATAAACTTGCGGTTTTCGTGATTATTCTGTTTTTTAGTGTAATTTGCTTCAGCGCCAGATTTGATAACTTCTTTTCTCGAAGATTTATTTGCACAAAAGAACTACTAGAACAGATTCGTATTTTGATCTATGGGCTCTTTTCTATTCAAAAGGATCAGTTAACACTTGCTTAGAAGTTTAGCCCTTTTTGGGACCAGAAAATACCAACGACAGTTTGGAGGTACAAACTTCTCGTGACAGGAATCCTTCATCGTAAAAGCTCTAAAAATCTAACTTTCCCTTTCAAAATCTCAATTTTTCTAAGTAGGCTTCGCCCATGTATAATTGTTGGAAAAGTTCTGTTGCATATAATTTTATGCCTTTTGAAATTCAACACTATTCCAATAATTTGCTTTTTGTTTTATTTGGGCCCCAAAGCTGAAGTACCATTTTAGGATTTTTGATACCGGTATGTTGCTCACTGTTGTAGTGGCTCACGTTATTCATAATGTGTTAGAATTATAAACTGTGATGTGAACAATTTGATTTACCGTATATTATTCCAAATTCATAATAAAATTTGAGTGCTCCTTTGAAGTTAGCCATAAATTCCATGCATAAATTTTTTTTTCGTTTTTCGAAAAAATTTCGATGAAAACCTATAAAAAATTAATAATCCAAAACATATTAAAAGGAATATTGATATAAATCACACATTTTCCACAAATTAAACGCTTATCGCGATCTCCTCGGTCAACGCTCATGAACAAATTCTTTATGGATGATATGTGGGAAAACTTTTTTTTTATTTTTTTGTCAAATCCTCGAAGAGTACATAATAATACATAACATATCCAAAAATTGAGAAATAATTATTTTTTATAAGACCAGAAAATGACTGAATTTGGATGTTTTTCGGGAACAAAATTTAGTAAACGCGCATGAACAAATTCTTTGTGGATGATATGTGGGACAACTTTTTTTTTGTTTTTCTGTCAAATCCTCGAAGAGTACATAATAATCCACAACATTTGCAAAAATTGGGATGTAATTATTTTTTATAAGACCAGAAAATGACTTTGAATTTGGATGTTTTTCGGGATCAAAATTTAGTAAACGCTCATGAACAAATTCTTTATGGATGATATGTGGAAACTTTTTTTTGTTTTTGGCAAATCCTCGAAGAGTACATAATAATACATAACATTTGCAAAATTGGGATGTAATTATTTTTATAAAACCACAAAATGACTTTGAATTTGAATGTTTATCGGGATAAAAATTTAGTAAACGCTCATGAACAAATTCTTTATGGATGATATGTGGGACAACTTTTTTTTTTTTTTGTGAAATCCTCGAAGAGTACATAATAATACATAACATATCCAAAAATTGAGATGTAATTATTTTTTATAAGACCAGAAAATGACTGAATTTGGATGTTTTTCGGGATCAAAATTTAGTAAACGCGCATGAACGAATTCTTTATGGATGATATGTGGGACAACTTTTTTTTGTTTTTGCAAATCCTCGAAGAGTACATAATAATACATAACATTTGCAAAAATTGGGATGTAATTATTTTTATAAAACCACAAAATGACTTTGAATTTGAATGTTTATCGGGATAAAAATTTAGTAAACGCGCATGAACAAATTCTTTATGGATGATATGTGGGACAACTTTTTTTTTGTTTTTCTGTCAAATCCTCGAAGAGTACATAATAATACATAACATTTGCAAAAATTGGGATGTAATTATTTTTTATAAGACCACAAAATGACTTTGAATTTGGATGTTTATAGGGATCAAAATTTAGTAAACGCGCATGAACAAATTCTTTATGGATGATATGTGGGACAACTTTTTTTTTGTTTCTGTCAAATCCTCGAAGAGTACATAATAATACATAACATTTGCAACAATTGGGATGTAATTATTTTTATAAGACCAGAAAATGACTTTGAATTTGGATGTTTTTCGGGATCAAAATTTAGTAAACGCGCATGAACGAATTCTTTATGGATGATATGTGGGACAACTTTTTTTTTTGTTTTTTTGTCAAATCCTCGAAGAGTACATAATAATACATAACATTTGCAACAATTGGGATGTAATTATTTTTTATAAAACCAGAAAATGACTTTGAATTTGGATGTTTATCGGGATCAAAATTTAGTAAACGCGCATGAACAAATGCTTTATGGATGATATGTGGGACAACTTTTTTTTTTGTTTTTTTGTCAAATCCTCGAAGAGTACATAATAATACATAACATTTGCAAAAAATGGGGATGTAATTATTTTTTATAAGACCAGAAAATGACTTTGAATTTGGATGTTTATCGGGATCAAAATTTAGTAAACGCGCAAGAACAAATTCTTTATGGATATGTGGGGCAACTTTTTTTTTGTTTTTTTGTCAAATCCTCGAAGAGTACATAATAATACATAACATTTGCGAAAATTGGGATGTAATTATTTTTTATAAGACCAGAAAATGACTTTGAATTTGACTGTTTTTTGGGATCAAAATTTAGTAAACGCGCATGAACAAATTCTTTATGGATGATATGTAGGACAACTTTTTTTTAAATTTTTTTGTCAAATCCTAGAAGAGTACATAATAACACATCCAAAAATTGGGATGTAATTATTTTTTATAAGTCCAGAAAATGAGATTGAATTTGGATGTTTTTAGGGATCAAAATTTAGTAAACGCGCATGAACAAATTCTTTATGGATGATATGTAGGACAACTTTTTTTTAAATTTTTTTGTCAAATCCTCGAAGTGTACATAATAATACATAACATATCCAAAAATTGAGATGTACTTATTTTTTATAAGATCAGAAAATGAGATTGAATTTGGATGGTTTTCGGGATCAAAATTTAGTAAACGCGCATGAACAAATTCTTTATGGATGATATGTGGGACAACTTTTTTTTTTTTTTTGTCAAATCCTCGAAGAGTACATAATAATACATAACATATCCAAAAATTGGGATGTAATTATTTTTTATAAGACCAGAAAATGACTTTGAATTTGGATGTTTTTCGGGATCAAAATTTAGTAAACGCGCATGAACAAATTCTTTATGGATGATATGTGGGACAACTTTTTTTTTAATTTTTTTGTCAAATCCTCGAAGAGTACATAATAATACATAACATTTGCAAAAAATGGGGATGTAATTATTTTTTATAAGACCAAAAAATGACTTTGAATTTGGATGTTTTTCGGGATCAAAATTTAGTAAACGCGCATGAACAAATTTTTTATGGATGGTTTGTGGGACAACTTTTTTTGTTTTTTGTGAAATCCTCGAAGAGTACATACTAATACACAACATATCCATAAATTGGGATGTAATTAATTTTTATAAGATCAGAAAATGACTTTGAATTTGGATGTTTTCGGGTTCAAAATTTCAACTTTTTATTTTTTTTAATTTTTTATGAAATCCTCGAAGAGTACACAATAATACATAACATATCCAAAAATTTGGAGTAACTATTTTTATAAGACCAGAAAATGACTTTGAATTTGGATATTTTCGGGATCAAAATTTAGTAAACGCGCATGAACAAATTCTTTATGGATGATATGTGGGACAACTTTTTTTTTTGTTCTTCTGTCAAATCCTCGAAGAGTACATAATAATACATAACATTTGCAAAAATTGGGATGTAATTATTTTTTATAAGACCAGAAAATGACTTTGAATTTGGATGTTTTTCGGGATCAAAATTTAGTAAACGCGCATGAACAAATTCTTTATGGATGATATGTGGGACAACTTTTTTTTTTTTTTGTCAAATCCTCGAAGAGTACATAATAATACATAACATATCCAAAAATTGGGATGTAATTATTTTTTATAAGACCAGAAAATGACTTTGAATTTGGATGTTTTCGGGATCAAAATTTAGTAAACGCGCATGAACAAATTCTTTATGGATGATATTGGGACAACTTTTTTTTTTTTGTGAAATCCTCGAAGAGTACATATAATACAAACATATCCAAAATTGGGATGTAATTAATTTTTATAAGATCAGAAAATGACTTTGAATTTGGATGTTTTCGGGTTCAAAATTTCAACTTTTTATTTTTTTTAATTTTTTATGAAATCCTCGAAGAGTACACAATAATACATAACATATCCAAAAATTTGGGATGTAATTATTTTTATAAGACCAGAAAATGACTTTGAATTTGGATATTTTCGGGATCAAAATTTAGTAAACGCATGAACAAATGCTTTATGGATGATATGTGGGACAACTTTTTTTTGTTTTTGTCAAATCCTCGAAGAGTACATAATAATATATAACATTTCCAAAAATTGGGATGTAATTATTTTTATAAGACCAAAAAATGACTTTGAATTTGGATGTTTTTCGGGATCAAAATTTAGTAAACGCGCATGAACAAATTTTTTATGGATGGTTTGTGGGACAACTTTTTTTTAATTTGTTTGTCAAATCCTCGAAGAGTACATACTAATACATAACATATGCATAAATTGGGATGTAATTAATTTTTATAAGATCAGAAAATGACTTTGAATTTGGATGTTTTTCGGGTTCAAAATTTCAACTTTTTTTTTTTTTTTAAATTTTTTTATGAAATCCTCGAAGAGTGTACAATAATACATAACATATCCAAAAATTGGGAGTAACTATTTTTTATAAGACCAGAAAAATGACTTTGAATTTGGATGTTTTTCGGGATCAAAATTTAGTAAACGCGCATGAACAAATTCTTTATGGATGATATGTGGGACAAGTTTTTTTTTATTTTTTTGTTAAATCCTCGAAGAGTACATAATAATACATAATATATCCATAAATTGGGATGTAATTAATTTTTATAAGATCAGAAAATGACTTTGAATTTGGATGTTTTTCGGGTTCAAAATTTCAACTTTTTTTTTTTAAATTTTTTTATGAAATCCTCGAAGAGTGTACAATAATACATAACATATCCAAAAATTGGGAGTAACTATTTTTTATAAGACCAGAAAAATGACTTTGAATTTGGATGTTTTTCGGGATCAAAATTTATTAAACGCGCATGAACAAATTCTTTATGGATATGTGGGACAAGTTTTTTTAAATTTTTTTACCAAATCCTCGAAGAGTACATAATAATACATAACATATGCATAAATTGGGATGTAATTAATTTTTATAAGATCAGAAAATGACTTTGAATTTGGATGTTTTTCGGGTTCAAAATTTCAACTTTTTTTTTTTTAATTTTTTTATGAAATCCTCGAAGAGTGTACAATAATACATAACATATCCAAAAATTGGGAGTAACTATTTTTTATAAGACCAGAAAAATGACTTTGAATTTGTATGTTTTTCGGGATCAAAATTTAGTAAACGCGCATGAACAAATTCATTATGGATGATATGTGGGACAAGTTTTTTTTAAATTTTTTTACCAAATCCTCGAAGAGTACATAATAATACATAACATATGCATAAATTGGGATGTAATTAATTTTTATAAGATCAGAAAATGACTTTGAATTTGGATGTTTTCCGGGTTCAAAATTTCAACTTTTTTTTTTTTAATTTTTTTATGAAATCCTCGAAGAGTACATAATAATACATAACATATCCAAAAATTGAGAGTAATATTTTTTATAAGACCAGAAAAATGACATTGAATTTGGATGTTTTTCGGGATCAAAATTTAGTAAACGCGCATGAACAAATTATTTATGGATGATATGTGGGACAAGTTTTTTTTAATTTTTTTTGTCAAATCCTCGAAGAGTACATAATAATACATAACATATCCAAAAATTGGGATGTAATTATTTTTTATAAGACCAGATACTTTGAATTTGGATGTTTTTCGGGATCAAAATTTAGTAAACGCGTATGAACAAATTCTTTATAGATGATATGTGGGACAACTTTTTTTCATTTATTCCAATAAATCGTAACCGAAACTATTGGATTTTATGTGAAATAGACTTTATAAACCAACAGTTTAATATATATGACTGCTACAGGCTCGTGAATAAAACTCTAGCAATCCGTTACAGAAATTTGATTTCTTTGTACTTTATAGACCGACCATCGGGGGCCTGCTTTACGAAATACCAAGTACGGGACGAGTACATGTGTTAAAAAGAGATGTTCAAAACAAGTAAAAAATTCAACTATAGTGTATTACCCATTTTTTTAATTTTTTCATTGGCATAAATCAGGGGAGGGGCCTTACTACCAAAACAAAAACTTATGATGCTCTAGAAATTTTAACATAACCGCCGATGCAGGTCATACATTAATTTCTTTCGTTCATTAATTGTTCACGCGTCATGTTAATCAAAGCATTGGAAGGACCTATACTTATGAATGTTGTTTAAAGGGGCTAGTACAAATTTTATATATATATATATATATATATATATATATATATATATTCGTAAAAAATCGGAATATTAAATATTTTTTAATTTTCTCTATTTTTTTAACTCTTTAACGTGCAAAGATATTTTTATTTCCAACAATGTTTCTGTGTGATAAATATTACTATGAACGCAGTAATGCTAGAAAAATTCTTGGACGCTTCTGTAGGGCTAAAAAGGGCGGTAGTTATAGCTACCACTGATCATCCCCACCAATACCTTGATGCTAACATTCATAGCTACCAGAAGAAAAAAAAATTAGTTTACATTAGAAACGTATATATACTATATTTAATACAAAATAAAACATTATTTTACAAAAAATAGCAAACAAAAACGTAATTATCATAATAAGCAAAGCATACAGATATAATATTACTACAAAATCAAGATAAGTGATACGGAGTGAAGCAATATTTACATAAGGCCACGTTACAGACTTAATAAATTATATTGCTTCTAACTTGCTTATTTTTCAGCGAGCTACACCTTACACATCTTCGATATTGGCAGATGAGAAGAGACGTTTGACGATTTGGGCGTTTGTAGCCCAGGCTTTTTCGGCTGGAAAATTTTGGTCGTCTGCTAGTTGACTGCGAAACTGTAAATGTGTTTGGCCCTTAAATCCTTCTTTTCAAAATCTTCTTTATATAAAACATAATTGTTTACAATAACTGCATACACTAGATAATAGAAAATTTTTATCCACCAACGGCGAGATTTCCATGCAATTGAGTAATTGGCGTGGTATTGATCCCATGTTGATGTTGTAATCAGCTATAGCTTCGGGACAAGGCACACTGTCTCTGGTCCCTAGTTGATTTGTTCGTAGAACTTGGATTATAGATTTATGATTATGTTTGTTACTGGCAAGACTAACACATTTCGTTCTGCGATCTTTCCATTTGTATATTGGTATATCACCAGATGCAACAGAATCTGAACGATTTTGGACAATGCCTTTGTCGAACGATAAAAAGTTTTTTGGGAACATTTGTCTATCTTGCCTTAGAGTACTTTATCTAAAAGAGTCTTCATCGAGGAAATAGCAGTAAAAAAATTATCGAAATATAACCAATATCCCCGGTTTTGAAATTTTTTTGATAATTCTAATACGACACGTTCACCTAACATATTTTCAGTGTTATTAATTTTTCCTTGGTATATTTGAAAATTCAGCAAATACCCTGTTTTGAAACAAGCCAAAGCCCATATTTTAAACCCCCTCTTTATAGGTTTCATTGGCATCTATTGCTTTAGAGTTGTACGTCCTTTGAATGCATACTTATATCGATAGACAAATTTCTGTAAGGTGTAAAGGCAGTATGAAACATGTTTGTTACCTGATTCACCAATGGTCTAAGCTTGTACAACTTATCATATGTAGGAGACTTTGGAGGGGGCATTTTTTCGTTGTCATTGAGATGTAAGTTTCTTAATATTTTTAAAAATCTTTTCAATGTAAATACCTTTGTTATTCGCTCAACATGAAAACTTTAGTTAGATGACCAGTATAATCTAAGAGAAGCAACCCATCAATGTCAGGACTTTCAAAAATACATCAAGCTTCTCTTAATCTAATCCTAGCTCGGTGTAATGCTCTGTGGCATATGGGTTGGACTGATGCAGTATATGTTGACAAATATTTTTGTAAAAGTAAACTCTGAAATAATCTATAGACTTACCAGAAGTGACTTCTACGTTTACTTTTGAGGACTCCGTAAAGTAGTATGATTAGAACTTCAGTACCTGTTCATCATGCTTCGACCTGGAAAAGGTATACCCAGGTATCGAGGGTTCAGGTGAAGGAACAGCGGTTGAATGGCCTTGTAAACAAGATACTGGTTCTTCTGCATTCTGCTCTTCATCATCATCTTCTTCTTCGTGCTGTAATACCCTTTCATAAATTCCAGGTAACCTTTTTAAAAAATTATTTGATGTACCTTCATAATTTTTTTTTACTGTTAGTATTCCCAAACAGGCTAAGATTTGCCAAACGTGCTAAAGCACTCAGGAACACTGGGAGGGTTTAGGGATATTTTTTGGCTGCCGAGAAATGTTTATGAATGGCTAGCTTAAATTGACTTAAGTCAAAGTTTGGAGGAAAACAGGAACAGGGTAGTGCATTCCATAATTTGGCCGCCGTGTGGAAAAATGTCGATTGAGCCCGTTTAGTATGACACGAAGGAACTTTGAGTGCGTAATTATGGTGTGAATAGGCAAAAAGAGTGTTCCCAGTGAAGATGGCCTGCGAAGGTATTAAGGAGTGTATTTCGGAGGCACACTTGCCATGGTAATAGCGATAGAACAAGGAAAGAACAGAAACTATTCTTCGAAACGATCTTCCAGATTTAATTGAAGATGTTCCTCTAAGAACAAGAACAAATATGTGGCTTCTACAAGATGGCGCCCCTCCATAACAGCCAAACTGCTGTTCGTAGATATTTAGGTAAGGTATTTCATAATCGTTGGATCGGAAGAGGTGGACCAATAGCTTGGGCACCGCGATCGCCAGACCTTAATCCAATGGATCTTTTTCTTTGGTGGCATTTAAAGTCCATAGTTTATACATCGTCTGTTAACGAAGTCAATGATCTGCGACAAAGGATTATTGATGGGTGTGAAACAATTAGAAACAATATCGGTGTTTTTCATCGTGTCAGACGATCATTTTTAAAACGTGAAAATGTAAAGAGGTGAATGGAGGTCATTACGAACATTTGTTATGATATACTTGTAAATTGTTACTTACTCTTTGTAACTTTAATTCAATATACAATAGTTTTAGAAATGTTAGTAACTTTTAATCCTTATGTTATGTGTATAGTATTTTCTCTTGTATTGTTGTTTATGTATTTATATTTAGTTTTTTTTTCAGTTTGTCCTGTAATTGGTACTTGTTTCTGTTGGACAAATAAAATGTATTATTATTATTATAAAATAGGAGAATCTGGCATACTTTGTTCGTGTAATTCCACTATCTAACGCTATTTCTTTGTAAAACCAGAATCGTTAATAAATAAAATAAAAAAATTAATTTTTGACAAGCCGTAACTTGCAAACAAATGACAATCCAAAAAAAATTTCCTTACAAACTGCTATTATTTTAGAATCTCCTCCCGGAGTTTCCTTATGGACTTTTAGAATACCCTGTATATATATATATATATATATATATATATATATATATATATACAGGGTGTTTCATTAAACTACCCGTTCCCATCCAGCGATTTGGGTATCTAACATTTAAGAAATCACGGACTCTTCCGGAAGTGTGAAGGACATCCATCATGTTGATACCACAGGGATGCTCTCACGTCAAGGGGAATGTCTTCTAAAAGATTGGACAAGTCATTTTGTAAAAAGTTTAAATAAGATTCACCATTTAGGTGTCCATGAAAAACAAATGGTCCGATAATTCTGTCACCTAAAACACCACACCACAAATTTACACTCCATCTGTTTTGGTGATCCACTTCGCGCATCCAGTGAGGATTTGTTTGCGACCAATAATGCATATTGTGCAAATTAACTCTGCCGCAGCTAGTAAAAGTAGCCTCATCGGTCCATAAAACTTTGGAAAGGAATCGAAGATTTTCACTACACATGTCTCTCAGCCAATAGCAATAGTCGAGCCGCCTGTCAAAATCAGTGTCTGATAAAGCCTGGTGTAAAACTAGATGATAAGGATGCAGCTTAAAATCCCTTAAAATTCTGAACACAGAAGCAACACTTACACCTAGTTCTGTGGAAATCTCCCTGATGCTTACGTGAGGCTCCGATTCTACGTACGCAAGAACATTAATACTATTGTCTTCATTTCTTATGCGACGTCTTCTGACAGGAAGTGGAATACGTCGTACATTTCCTGTTTGTCTTAAACGTGTTGCCATTCGCCGAAACACTATTTTAGTGTAGTGCCTTCGATCAGGATATCTGATAGCGTATTGTCGTTCCGCAATAGCTGCATTTTGAAAACATTCATAATACACGGCAAGCATGTCGTAAGCCTCGGCATTGGTATACGACATTTTTGAAGGATAGCACTAATTTCTGATAAGGTACAATGAAACCCAAAACTAATGAAGGAAAAAATTTTTACAACACAACATCAATCAAAATTAAGTAAGTTGACAACTTTTCAATTTATTTACCTCCATGGAAACGAGCCGACTTTGTTCCGCAGCAAATTAGATTATTATTTTAACACTACATTAGAATTAGGCCTTAGAAGTTTTATATGATGTTATAAACGCACAGAAGAAGAATTAATAGTTGTTTTTTTACAAAACGGCCGTCAATTTGAACATTTATAGATTTTCACCAGTTTTTTAACAGTTGTTCATGATTTTGTACCATTCTATTGAAAAGTTTCTTAAACAAAAATCAATCATTACTTTGATATCGTTGTTATGGCCCGTTGGCCTCTAAACACGCTCCAAATTTTGCAATTTGCTTAGTTTGGACTAGCCCTAAGCCTAGATAGTGTGAAGGGAGGCACAGACTATGATAAATGCAGATTCCTCATTACTAATCCAACCTATACACCTTAAGAAACCATAGCAACAATCAATTATTAAATTAAACGGTTAAAAAATCTTCTTTTCGCCATAACTCTGGAACAAATAAAGATATCAAATTGCGTTATTTACGTTTTTTGTTACAAATTTAAGCTACTTTCCGCTTATGATGTCATAATTATACCGTATGATTTAATTTTTCCGAATAAAATCAAAAATACTGGTATTATTACAAATTGCGCCCTCGAACAATTTTATTATGAGCTATCGCGTACCAATGGATGCGACAGTTAAAAGTACTTACCTTTTTCTTCTAAACAAGCCTAGGTTTACTACAATCGGATAAGTCGTTTAAAAATAACAGCGATTTAAATGATTACACATTCAATAGCTTCCCCCACTCTTATTAAGGTCGGTACGCCAATGAGCCTTAGACCAAAATGATGCAGAATTGTCTAAGCGTTCTAACGATGTTACCAAAGGTATGCCTTAATGTGGGAATTTTCGGAGAAATTTATAATTTTATTTTTAATTTTCAATTGCGCCTTGCGATGAATTACGGAACTTAAAAATAATTTCCAGGATTTTCTCGTGGCGACTTTTATAATGAATTTTTTCTCCACTTTTTATGTCCACTAGTTTCTGAAATATGGCCGGTGGCCAGCCTTAATGAAACACCTGTATATATATATATATATATATATATATATATATATATATATATATATATATATATATATATATATATATATATACATAAAACTCTTTCGTGGCTACGCAGAAGTTTATTGCGCATGTTGCGCCGTGACTTCTTGCAGGTGTATTGCGCTTAAGCTCATCGCGCATTATTGGGATCCATATGGGTTTCATTTTGCACACTAGTTTGGCTTATTCTGCTAGTGCGATGTATGTGGCTTCTTTGAATTTCCGACTAGTTGTGTTCTCGTCCTTTGCCACTATCTGTATGTTATTCCATTGGATGCGGTGGTCTTCGTCCCAGACATGTTCGGCGACTCTTGATTTTTCTGTTTCGCCCTTGCGAAATATATATATATATATATATATATATATATATATATATATATATATATATATATATATATATATATATATATATACATAAAACTCTTTCGTGGCTACGCAGAAGTTTATTGCGCATGTTGCGCCGTGACTTCTTGCGCAGGTGTATTGCGCTTAAGCTCATCGCGCATTATTGGGATCCATATGGGTTTCATTTTGCACACTAGTTTGGCTTATTCTGCTAGTGCGATGTATGTGGCTTCTTTGAATTTCCGACTAGTTGTGTTCTCGTCCTTTGCCACTATCTGTATGTTATTCCATTGGATGCGGTGGTCTTCGTCCCAGACATGTTCGGCGACTCTTGATTTTTCTGTTTCGCCCTTGCGGATATTGTTCTTATGTTCCTAAGTTCTCACTTTGAGTGGTCTACTGCTCAGCCGCATTCGCATAGTAGGTTGTATACACAATTCTTGGAATTCTGATCTTCATTGTATGATTTGGTTTTGGTTAGTATTCCCCTGAGCGTTCTGGTCGATTTGAAGGCAGTGCGTATCTTGTATTTGGTGCCTATCCTTCGTATTTTGTCTGAAGTACCTTGTATATATGGTATTATCGCTGTATATTTAGGTTACCCTTTTCCTGTTTAGGTTAGGTGTTAGATCGGGGTCGCCAATTTCTTTGAGTGTTCTAGCGATATTTTATTTTTCTTTGTTCAGGTACTCTTGTTTGAGCATATTGTTTTTGCTCTATCGTACAAGCATTTTACCATGCCTAACTTCACGTTTGAGATAAAACAAGGTAGTGTGGAAATGAAACTCATATGGATCCCAATAATGCGCGAAGAGCTTAAGCGCAATACACCTGCGCAAGAAGTTACGGCGCAACCTGCGCAATAAACTTCTGCGCAACCATGAAAAAGTTATTATATATATATATATATATATATATATATATATATATATGTTCTAAAAAATATTGGATTACTCAGTGGCTCAGCGGTAAGCTGTCAAACTAGTAAGTGAAAGGTATCCAGTTCGATCTGTCAAGTGCTTGGGAAAAAATTATATATAACATATGAATTCGACCCAAGCGCTTCTCAGGACTAAGCCTGATGACGGCAGCAGAGTCCGCTTTCGAAACATCGCGCTCAAAAAGCAAAAACTGTGGATCAACTCAACTAATATGAAACCACAGTTACAACTCTTATAATACAGAATATATTTTGTGCTTTGACGGCAACCATTTAGTGAAGAATTAGTAATTAATTTTTAATGTAAAAGAGAAGGCTGATTTTAGGTTATGGCCCAACATGAAAATATAATTTAGATTTTCTTCAATAATAAAATGTATAATAACTACGAAATTATTATAAATTGTCTACAGAAACATTATTAATTACTTGCCTTATCTTGTATGATAATAATTTGTACTAAAAAGTTTTATTAACAATTGAAGTGGCAGTATACACAATTTGCAGCTTTAGTTAATTACAGGAATGGACACTGGCAGCTAATGCTACCGTACGTGCTAAAACAAGATTTTACGGGGAAACTATGCTATTGCTCGGTATCTACAGCTACCAAGGAGCTTCCCTGCATCAAACAAAATTCAATTAAAATTAAAATCGAGTGGCCGGTTATGGAATTATCGACTTTATTAGCAAATGGTAAATATGGCTACCAGAGAACGTTAAAGGGTTAAGCCGAGGACGGGGGCTAGTTTAAGGAGGATGAACCATTCATTATGCGAATAATGATGTTTTGTAACATCTTTTTTCGATAATTTTGAAAACCGTTCCTGTTTTCCCGCCCGCTAAAGTTGTAAACGTAATATTTTTAATTTTTGCGAAATAAAACAATTTTGCTTATAATCACAACACAAGTTATACCAACGGCCATTTTGTAAAATAATTTTAAAAGGGATCATGTGGCAAGTAATACCTCATGTGAAAGCTCGTTCTCAGTGCTTTTCAACGACATTAACAACATTAAAATATATATTCATGAGTTTCAACCCAAAAACGCCTATTAATGTTTTGAGGTTTTTAGATTGAAACTCATAAATCAGTAGTAATATTTTAATGCTGTTGATGTCGTTGAAAAGGGCTTGAAACGAGCTTTCAAATGAGGTATTACTTGCCATATGATCCCATTTAAAATTATTTTTACAAAATGGCGACAGGCCGCCATTTTTAATGATTACGCCACTAAAGACCACCAAAAAGGTGGTATATGTGCCTTGGTTCGGTTTCCCAAAATTTTATTAATTTGTTTTATGGTGCACATTATAAAGTGGGGGGAGTGATTTTAGACGGGCACACTATAATATTTTGCTATCAATAGTTATAGAACGAAAATCGAAAAAAAAATTATTACATCACTTTCTTCTTAGTGTCTCTATACAAATATTTTGAAACACATTCAAATTACATATCTTAAATATTAATTACGGAAATAAGTTGATCATGCAAAAATAAGCTGGCATAGTTTTACATCTTTAATATGTGCCAGAACAAGGTAACGTTTATACTTAAACGATCTGAATCCGAGTTTTGAGAGGCTAAAAAAATTGGAAAATGTAATAAATTCGATAAAAGTGGAAATTCGTTGCATTATGAAACGTTGTGTAGTAGCAATTCGAAAAGTGAATGAATTAAAATTGTATGACGACACCAAGGTTAATTTCGTTTGTAAATTCTAAACAATTGGCAACCTTATTGTGAAGGTTAAATTCCACTATTTTTAAATATTGATAAAGAGGAATTACTAACATAACATAGAGCTATATTAATGATGTGCGAAAAGAAACATTTTTAATAATCAATCTAATATTATTATATAAACTTGTTTAGAAAATTATTAATCAATTGTCAATTTACTTTGTAATATTTTTTTACCCATTTCTTGCCACCGCACATTGCGGTTTGTGTTAGAATTATTTGGAAAAATGAAATAATAATTAAAGTAATTCTACACAATTATAAACTACAGTTTTACTGATTCTATTTCAATTTCAGCAAACACCGCAGTTTCAAAAGAAAACTACAATCGCATATAAAGAAAGAAACGTAAAACAACAAGATTGTTTTATTTAAAAAACACTATTTATTAATCGAGCATAAAACAGGCAATCTTCGGAACTCCTCAAGAATAGCTTCGATTATGATAATTTTTTTTAAACTTGGTTTTTTTATATTATTCAAACGGAATTATTTATATTGTTTAAACAATATCTATCATTATTAGTGGAGTTTATCGGCCTATTTCCACACTTTATTAGTTTATTAGTCTGACACCTTTACCGCTGAGCCACTGAGTAAACTCACTAATAAGTGAAAGGTACCAAGTTCGAATCTGAGAGTAGTCAAGTGCTTGGGAAAAAATTATATACAACATATGAATTCGACTCAAGTGCGAAAACAGTCCTCCTCAGGACTAAGCCTGATGACGAAAGCAGAGTCCGCTTCCGAAACGTCGCGCTCAAAAAGCATACACTGTGGAAATAAGCCGATAAACTCCACTAATAGGAAACCACAGTTATAAAACACTTATAATACAGAATTAGTAACTCGGTACGGCCCCGAAGTCAAACAGCTTTTCAGAAAGCTTGAAACATCAATGAACAAGCTAGCACTAGAGGAGAACCACCTAAACCTTCCTCTGCAAAGCCCGTGATAACAACGTAATACCCATCTGGCTCAACATCAAAACTCCGATACACAGCCGGAAAATATTACTAATCGCAAAAAGAGCTAGCGAAGCGTTAGTCAAAGAACGCATTAGACCACCAATCCAACGAGATTATAGAAACCATTCGAAATCGAGTGAACGAACAAGATTTTGATAGGATAAACACGGCTACCAGAAGTAAATATTCGAAGATCAAGGTAATGCACAAGGAAATTCAGCAGGAGAAACTCGAAAAGCTAATGAAGAAGAAGAAAGAACCAACCAGCATCAATCGAAAAAACACTGTCATAAACATCTCTAAACGACAGTTGAACGAAAACGAAATGCAGGTTCTGGACAAAGGCTTGAACTATGCGATAACACCGAGATATATTCCGAAAGTAGATTTAATAACCGCAGTCGAAGAAAAAGCTATGAAATTAGATCCTGAAGAAGCCGAAGAATACCGAAGTAAGGTTAGATCAGTCCTAGAATCATCTAGACGAACTAAACCTAACCTCTCTAACCTAGAAAGGAGAGCGGTCATTTCCCTTAAGAAAGACCCAACGATCAAAATTCTCCCGGCAGACAAAGGAAACGCGCTCAAAAAGCATAAACTGTGGCAATAGGCTGATAAACTCCACTAATAGGAAACCACAGTTACAAAACACTTATAATACAGAATTAGTAACTCGGTACGGCCCCAAAGTCAAACAACTTTTCAGAAAGCTTAAAACATCAATGAACAAGCTAGCACTAGAGGAGAACCACCTAACCGTCCTCTGCAAAGCCCGTGATAACAACGTAATACCCATCTGGCTCAACATCAAAACTCCGATACACAGGCGGAAAATATCACTAATCGCAAAAGAGCTAGCGAAGCGTTAGTCAAAGAACGCATTAGACCACCAACCAACGAGATTATAGAAACCATTCGAATCGAGTGAACGAATCGAGTGAACGAACAAGATTTTGATAGGATAAACACGGCTACCAGAAGTAAATATTCGAAGATCAAGGTAATGCACAAGGAAATTCAGCAGGAGAAACTCGAAAAGCTAATGAAGAAGAAGAAAGAACCAACCAGCATCAATCGAAAAAACACTGTCATAAACATCTCTAAACGACAGTTGAACGAAAACGAAATGCAGGTTCTGGACAAAGGCTTGAACTATGCGATAACACCGAGATATATTCCGAAAGTAGATTTAATAACCGCAGTCGAAGAAAAAGCTATGAAATTAGATCCTGAAGAAGCCGAAGAATACCAAGTAAGGTTAGATCAGTCCTAGAATCATCTAGACGAACTAAACCTAACCTCCTCTAAAAGGAGAGCGGTCATTTCTTAAGAAAACCCAACATCAAAAACTCCCGGCAGACAGAAGGAAACGTCGCTCAAAAGCATAAACTGTGGCAATAGGCTGATAAACTCCACTAATAGGAAACCACAGTTACAAAACACTTATAATACAGAATTAGTAACTCGGTACGGCCCCAGTCAAACACTTTTCAGAAAGCTTAAACATCAATGAACAAGCTAGCACTAGAGGAGAACCACCTAAACCTTCCTCTGCAAAGCCCGTGATAACAACGTAATACCCATCTGGCTCAACATCAAAACTCCGATACACAGCCGGAAAATATTACTAATCGCAAAAGAGCTAGCGAAGCGTTAGTCAAAGAACGCATTAGACCACCAATCCAACGAGATTAAGAAACCATTGAAATCGAGTGAACGAACAAGATTTTGATAGGATAAACACGGCTACCAGAAGTAAATATTCGAAGACAAGGAATGCACAAGGAAATTCAGCAGGAGAAACTCGAAAAGCTAATGAAGAAGAAGAAAGAACCAACCACATCAATCGAAAAACACTGTCAAAACATCCTAAACGACAGTTGAACGAAAACGAAATGCAGGTTCTGGACAAAGGCTTGAACTATGCGATAACACCGAGTATATTCCGAAAGTAGATTTAATAACCGCAGTCGAAGAAAAAGCTATGAAATTAGATCCTGAAGAAGCCGAAGAATACGAAGTAAGGTTAGATCAGTCCTAGAATCATCTAGACGAACTAAACCTAACTCTTAACCTAGAAAGAACGGTCATTTCCTAAGAAAGACCCAACATCAAAATTCCCCGCAACAAAGGAAACGGCTCAAAAGCATAAATGTGGCAATAGGCATAAATCCACTAATAGGAAACCACAGTTACAAAACACTTATAATACAGAATTAGTAACTCGGTACGGCCCCAAAGTCAAACAACTTTTCAGAAAGCTTAAAACATCAATGAACAAGCTAGCACTAGAGGAGAACCACCTAACCGTCCTCTGCAAAGCCCGTGATAACAACGTAATACCCATCTGGCTCAACATCAAAACTCCGATACACAGGCGGAAAATATCACTAATCGCAAAGAGAGCTAGCGAAGCGTTAGTCAAAGAACGCATTAGACATCACCGTTTCAGAAAGTACCAGCTCGAACACCAATCCAAAGAGATTAGAGAAACCATTTGAAATCGAGTGAACGAACAAGACTTTGATAGGATAAACACGGCTACGAGAAGTAAATATTCGAAGACCAAGGCAATGCACAAGGAAATTCAGCAGGAGAAACTCGAAAAGCTAATGAAGGAGAAGAAAGAACCAACCAACATCAATCGAAAAAACACTGTCAACAACATCCCTAAACGACAGTTGAACGAAAACGAAATGCAGGTTCTGGACAAAGGCTTGAACTATGCGATAACACCGAGGTATATTCCGAAAGTAGATTTAATAACCGCAGTCGAAGAAACAGCTATGAAATTAGATCCTGAAGAAGCCGAAGAATACAGAAGTAAGGTTAGATCAGTCCTAGAATCATCTAGACGAACTAAACCTAAGGATCATTACACGCTTATCGGGAAAAACCGAGTCTATGGTCAAGAATACGCAGCACTTCGTGGAAACCATCACAAACTTCCAACCAAATCACGAAGAAATACTGTTAAGCTTCGACATTGTGAGTCTATTCACAAATGTGCCTACCGATAAGGCACTAACTATTCACAATGGAATTGGAGTCGGAACAAAAACTGTCATTCCTGGATGTACTTGTAGACAGGAATGACAACACTTTCACGACAAGTCTACACAACAACTCCAATCACTACAAAAACGTGAAGTTAGGCGTGCCAAAATGCTTGTACGATAGAGCAAAAACAATATGCTCAAAACAAGAGGACCTGAACAAAGAAAAAGAAAATATTGCTAGAACACTAAAAAAAAACGGCTACCCCGATCTAACACCTAACCTAAACAGAGAAAGGGTAACCGAAAAAGAAGAACCTAAATATACAGCGATAATACCATATATACAGGGTGCCTCCGACAAAATACGAAGGATAGGCAGCAAATACAAGCTATGCACAGCCTTCGAATCGACGAAAACGCTCAGGGGAATACTAACCAAAACCAAACCATACAATGAAGATCAGAATTCCAAGAATTGTGTATACAACCTACCATACGAATGCGGCAGAGCATACATATGAGAGAGCAGCAGACCACTCAAAGTGAGAACGCAGGAACATAAGAACGTCAGCAAGGGCGAAACAGAAAGATCAAGAATCGCCGAACATG
This sequence comes from Vesta saturnalis, assembly GCA_036346205.1. Taxonomy (NCBI): domain Eukaryota; kingdom Metazoa; phylum Arthropoda; class Insecta; order Coleoptera; family Lampyridae; genus Vesta; species Vesta saturnalis. The sequence continues at coordinate 873,299 of JARFJB010002117.1, forward strand.
TCTGGAACGAAAACCACCGCATCCAATGGGATAACATACAGATAGTGGCAAAGGACGAAAACACAACTCGTCGGAAACTCAAAGAAGGCACATACATCGCACTAGCAGAAAATCCAATAAGCCAAGCTAGTGCAGAAATGAAACCCATATGGATTCCAATAATGCGCGAAGAGCTTAAGCGCAATACACCTGCGCAAGAGGTTACGGCGCAACATGCGCAATAAACTTCTGCGCAACCACGAAAAAGTTATTTACATATATATATATATATATATATATATATATATATATATAAGTTCTAAAAAACATATATTGGATTACTCCACTGCTCAGCGGTAAAGGTGTCAGTTCGAATCTGAGAGTAGTGAAGTGCTTGGGAAAAAATTATATATAACATATTCATTTCTACTCAAGTGCGAAAACAGTCCTTCTCAGGACTAAGCCTGATGACGAAAGCAGAGTCCGCTTCCGAAACGTCGCGCTCAAAAAGCATAAACTGTGGAAATAGGCCGATAAACTCCACTAATAGGAAACCACAGTTACAAAACACTTATAATCCAGAAATATCTATGATATTTATGCAGAGAAAAATTTTTTTTTATACAATATCCGTTGAAAACTTGAAAAACAGATATTTTTTTATATTGCTATTGTAGCTGGTTTCAAATTATATTAACAAATGTTATAAACAATTATCTATAAGTAAATGAATGGAAAAAAATTAATAAATCTTTATTAATTGTAGGAAATTTATTTGTGTTTCGGAGACTTCATCTTCTACAAGTGGTGGGTGGTTATTGCAGTCACTTCCACTGCAAACAATGCAGGCTGGTGAGCAGCCACACGCCTAACCGCATCCTGTTTTGCAAAATATGATTTTTAAAACGTTGTTAGGTACTGCTGGTTACGTCATTTCGATTGTTTTCAGATAATTATCTTTTTGCCAACCCCATTCTTGTATTGAAGAATTATTTTTCCATTGCTGGACTTGCAAGTAGACTCTCTTAATATGTTGATTTGCTGCATTTTCTGTCGGCGGTAACGAACTAAGTTGTACATTTTTATCTTTTGAAGCTAATGCTATGCAACGTTTATATCGCAGTTCATTCAAGTTTTTGGCAGTTTTAGCACAATACATTGTTAGAATACAACTAATATCGTCATTAAAAACCACTTCTTCACTTTGCTCTTCAACCATAAATGTTTCAGCTGCTGCACGTAACTTCTGATCATCATTAAAAATTTTAATAAAACTATTTTTACCTTTGTTATAGAAAGCGGATGTAGTGTCACATCCAGTGAATGCATGAATAAAGAAAAGATGGTCTTTTCAATATTTACATATTTCATTAACATTGTTTTTGTTGAATAAACTTGTTGCAAGGCATTATTCTTTACTGGTTTAAAAAAAAACATTTCTTTATCATCAGGTGCTAAAGCCATCAAAACACTAAGACATCAATGTCCTCTGCTACAACAACCACATGAAGAGAGGTACAATCTACAGCGATTGCACAATTAAACGATCAGCATCACTTACTTTCTGCTTGACTCCACTCAATATTATTTTCGGCTAGTTTTTTACATACAGAGATTTATAAACCTATTTTTATTTTTGCTGTTTCCTAAAAAAATCTCTTTAGTTGTATTTAGAGGCATGTCTTCTTCGAATAAATAATCAATTGAAGTATCTACGATTTCTCTCGGACGCATTAGTTTCATCATTATTATATCCATCAAATACAACTTTAATATTTGTGCCATAGTTATTACGAAATATCTAATGTACCGTTGACAAATATTTAAAAACTTTTTATTTTTTTCCAATTTTAATTTATGAAGTAACATACCACTATCATAATGTAGAAATATCAACATCAATAACATCCGTTTCACATTGTACAAAAACATCATATAGTGTTGATTTGGTCGTTTTCCTCATTCCAGTGTTATCAAAGAGTGAAATAGGATAGGGAGCCACCTCGTAGTCAAAATATTGCCGAAGTTTGTCATTCATTACCTTTCCTCAAAAAGCATAAACGTTGAAAAATTAAATTTGGATCTACAGCAACTTCAGTATTATTAACTTTAATTTTACTGCTCATGCTCAATAAAGATTTAACGGTATCTTTTGTGGTCATTTTTATATCTTTAAAGTTCAAACCTTTCATTTTATTTCTTAAATTGATTCCAACATCAAATAGTTTCGTTACCTACAACTCCTGTGGAAATTGCCATGACTTCCTGTACATCAGGAAAGGGGTTGTGAATTCCAAAAAACTCTACAATTTTATCTACTGCTTTAGAATCTTCATTTATTCTGCAATCACTAGCGTCAACATGCTGATATGATGATGTGAAGGCAACTCCACAAAACTCTTTCATTCCATCTACTACGTCTGTTGTAAATAACGTTGCTTTTATCCATTTGAAAACAACACTTGGTGTTGCTCCACGCCTAAAAGGACCCCCTTCTATTTTCATAGAATTAATATAAGTAGTACCCGGACACCTTCCGCCGCCATCTTGGATTTTCATCCCTAATTATGGTCTTTTTGACAGTAATTTTTTTTCGACCTCATTTTATGGTTTCTTTTAGAGCCTTTTTGACAGCCAAGCCTTTTTAGTACTTCCTCACGTAAGGGGTGTATTTAGAGTTTGGTCTTGGACTTGGGGTTGGTCCAGGCGCTGGTCTTGGATTTGGGGACTGGGGCTGGGTAACGGCTTCTTTTCGGGGAGCCTTTTTCAACCCTAATTAAGGTCCTTTCGGTAATATTAAGAGCAGCACAACACCTGGAGGTTAGGCAATTGCACGTGTTATGATTGAAAAATAATTTTATTTAAGCTGTGTTTATTAATATGTATTAGGACCCATTTTTATTTTATCAAATGAGATTGCATAATTGTATTTCTTTTAATTCCTATCTACAGATTGCGATCTTTTACCTATACGAAAATTTATTTATACATTGGGGTTGTATTCTAATAATTAAATTTCACAGCCATTTTAAATTAATCTCAACACGCAATGCAAAATATTATTTAAAGTTAATGAAATACACGACACAGTAATCAGAATATTGTTTTTATAAACGAATATTAAAACTGGTTGCTTACCTTTGAAATATCTTTAATCACCATCCTCTCGTTAAAATTGTTGCATATACACAGGTCCTCGGTATTCAAACACTTAATATTTTAAAAAAAGATATGTTGTTTGCACTAGCTTTAATTAAATCTGTGCAACTAAATAAATAAATTACGGTTATAACTACCGTTTTCTGCTGCACGTATAGGCACAACAATACCACTTTCTATGTTTTAACTTATGCTTAATTGATATAAAACTGGTTATCGAGTAAAAGTAATTTTTGGAATGTACATAAAATATTATATGCTGTTTTATAGAAAACGAATTCATTATAAAATCCTCATTAAAATATAACATAGAGTTAATTACCGTTGGTGTAATTATATAATACCAATATTGAGTAGCATACTTTGTTTAATAATAAATGCTAAAATCATAAATTTTTATAAAAGAAAGAAAAAATAGTAGGTATTACGTAACGCTTAATTAAAAGGTAAAATATAACGGTGTCGCAGATCACTTGGTATTTAAACGAAGATGATAACAGAGACGCTTCAGTATCGTTTAGCGATCCGAGATGGAGCTTAAGCACCCCTTTTCGGCAATAGTAGCGGGGCCATCTGGTTGTGGGAAATCGTATTTCATTGTAGATTTTCTAAAAAATATCGAAACTGCCTGCGATACAGCTTTTGAAAAAAATATTTGGTTTTACAGCGAGTGGCAGCCGTTGAGCAATCAATTAACATGTTCTAGTTTTAGAATATGAGTTTTATAATAGGATTTATTTTAAAGAGGTTGCAAAATTATCCTCTGTGATAAAAATTGTATTCTAATAAAGCACAATGACATGTAAAGATAATGACAAGTGTTATATAATAAAAGATTTTATTTAATTAATTTAACCAGTTAACATGTGCCAAGATTATTTTTATTTTATAGAAGCGGTCGGCCTTAGATTTTTTTTAAGTTAACATGTATCATATACGTAAAATTTCGCGACGCGAAGATTTCGGCGAAGGGTGTTTCGGCAATTCCACTCCAACCCTCCCCGAGCATAACCGAGATTGTAAGACAGGTGTAGGGTGTCACAACTTGTTCTCGGGTCTTTGTGTCTTGTCGTGATCGCAACTTGTTCGTAGGCCTTCGTGTATTGTCGTGGTACTCTTGCCGGAAAATTTGAATTTGTATTATAATAATAAGGAGCCTAATGATAACTTGTAAGGCAGGTGTAGGGCTGCACAACTTGCTCTCGGGGCTTTGTCCCTTTTCGTGGCCCCAATGGCGAAATTTGTATTTGTATTTAAGTCTCTGCAGGTTATGGCTGGAAATATAAATCTGTATTATAATAAGGGGTATAATGCTAACTTGTAAGACAGATGTAGGGCTTAGCAACTTACTTTCAGGTCCTCGCCCCTCGACCAAAAATTTGAATTTGTTTGTGACGCCATCTATGAGGGGAAATCTGAACTTGTATTATAATAATAAGAAGGCCTAATGCTAACTTATAAGATAGACGTAGGGCTTCGCAACTTACTTACTTTCGGGTCGTCTTAGCCCCTGCCCCTTGGCGGGATATTTGAATTTGGATTTGTATTTCAGCGTTTACATTCTGAATACTTATTGCGAGAAATTTGAACTTGTATCAATGTTTCGGTGATGTGATGTGGGGATATACAGGGAGTTACATCAAGTGAGTGTATTCAATATTACTCTAATGATATATAAAATGTGGTTAGGCTAGGAACCATGTGGTTTTGAAGTTTTCATTTTTAAACATGTATCGTTAATTAGGGTGCCATATTAATTAAGTGTGCCTGAATCAATAGATGATTGGATGTAATTTTACGATTATGAACTGGTCTGAAGTAGTAGCGGAGAACATATACAGTGACAATGAAATCTCGGTTGTAATAGGGATGGTTTCAGGTGGGGTGAATAATTTAGTGCTGAGTGGATGTGAGAGGGTGTGTTTAAGATGGAGAAGTACAAATAGGTGGTATAGTAGGGGAATTAAGGGCAAGGGAACTCGTATTCGAAGCTTCAACTGACGTCTACGGTCCAGGAGGGTAATTAGGTGTCGAAGGGGTTGATTTGCATACAAGTAGCTATCTGTTCGTTGAAATAACTACGTCGATAGTGACAATTCAGAAGCCCACTTCAGTGCGGTTGCAACCAAAATGTTTTGTAGAGGGTGGTGATATTCAATTATATGTGATTAACAATACGGGGAGGTGCCTCCGGCAAACTAAGTACAGCGTACCTTAGACACATACCGACTAGGTGCTAAAAGCAGCCAAGAGCGTTTTATATAAACGTGCCTACAAAAAGGGTGGTTATAGGTATAGTTATTTAATGAATGTAGAGGCTGGATGCCAGTGGTGTAAACAAAGTGTCAAGTTCTGGTAGGACAGGTAGATCAGATTTTTCGGTAATAAACGGAGGTATATCTGGTATGAATGTGAAATAATGAATGATGGATATGTCTGCTATGAAAGTACTGTAGAGGAAAAAGTGAAAGGGTGGGATGTGTGGGTGGGTGGGTGTGTGTGTGTGTGTGTGCGCGCGTGTGTGTGCGCGTGCGTGCGTGTGTGCGTGTGTGCGAGTGTACGTGTGTGCGTGTGTGTGTCTGTATATGAGGTTAGGGTTCTTGTAATACTGGTCGGGGTGCTGGATGCTTTGTAAAACAGGTATAAGTATAAATTTAATAATAAATAAGTGTAACAAGTGAGAATAGGTAAATAAGTGAAGTTTAAATGGTAGTTGGTCTGGTATTTATGAGGGAAATCTAGAGAGCGGAAATAGGAAGGGCAACTGATAACATTTATAAGTAATGATAATGCGATTGTGGAAATAACTAGGAAATAAGGTTTGATAGGAATTATTTTCCAGGATAGGAAAATTTGCAAAGGATTTCCAGGATCATTACAATGCTACGCCATTGACCCTTGTATATCATTCTTATTATGTGTTCTCTAATTAAATTGTAATTTTCTATTTTATGGATATAAATAATTATTTAACCCCTTGTTATGTATCTTTATTTTCTCATTGCTATATTGAAATTAACCTAATGACATAATTATATAAATTTCATAAAAATTTATGACATCTAGTGGTAGGATTAGAATTCAACACATAAGATGCCTTCTTTCCAAAAAAATATTGAGTTAAAAAACGCGTGCTTTAGAGTTCTGTTTAATTTTTAATTAAGCAAAGTTAATTGGAATATAATCTAACGCACTATTTATATTGAATAAGGGCTACTGTATACCCATTTCAATGAGTTAAATTGCGGAAATAAAGTTTTTTCACATCTACATATATGTTCAATGTGGGCTTTGACTTTTTTGTACCATTCGTGTACTACGGATGATATCACCATTATGGGTATGTTCGAAAAATAAACTTCACGATTCTCGTTGAAATAACATCTTTAATCTATGTATCTACCTGTAAATTTTATTATCTACAAACTACCGATACATCTATGACTTTCATATCTCTCATTGAAGACATCGAAACAGGTTAGTGTACAATTACATTCATTTCACCTGGTTGTCAAGCCAATCAATTCCTGATAACTAATTATATATACACCAATCTACTAACTGTTTTCACAAGTGGAGATTGTGTGGCTATTGTATTGAACATGATGATTTCAGTTGAACTATTTAGTTGTATCAGTTGTACGCCTATCTACAATACTGACTGTTGGTTAAATGTACCAATTATATCTATAAAATTTATTTACTTGTATATTCTCTAATTTATATACAGCTGTACGCGTATCTAATAACTGTTAACCATTGTTTACTTACTTGCTCTGTTAATTTACACTGACAGAATATATCAGTGACTCTTGTGCAGCTTACCTTCAGAGTTTTGTGTCTCAGAGTTATGAATAAAGAATTCTATTTTATTTGTATTTATCTATTATTTCGGGTAGACAATTTGTGCTGCGCGCATATATTTTTCTTTATTAATTTGAAGTAGACAGTATCACATAAATATCGGTTTAAGGTAAAAGTACTAGCATTTTACATAGCCCATAAACCTTTCTTCTCAGCTTTCTTCTCTCTTTACTCCCTTTTTGAATTTACAGGGTCGCAGTTCAGAAAATTTACGACGTCTACTACTCTTAAAAAGTGCTCTAATTACCTCGCGAGCTGCTGGCTTATACTTTTTAAATTGTGCTGGGTTAAAGCCTACGAGTCACAATCGATCTGCGGTATTGTAAAAAAGCCATAGATAAACAAATATTGGCACCCGTAACAATTTTTAATTAATATGATAATTCTACGCCCAACAATTACTTGTGTACATACAAAAGTATTTGTGGGTAGCATTTCCGTCATTTTGGTTTCGTTAAGGCGCTTATAATTGCTTTTTAAATCAAACGGTTCTCAAGCTGAATTAATGTAATTCCTGGTTTAATTAAAATGAATTGCGGAGTAATTAAACTTTTCAAAGTAAAAATTAATTCCCAATTTTCAAAGTCAATGAATTAACCTGTGGTTAATTTCCCGTTTAATTTGCGCAGTAATGAAATTAATTCGCGTTTTCAAAGTCAATTAAACTAATTCGCGATTTAATTCCGGTGCAATTATAATAATCCTAGGTTTAATTCGTAGGTTTGAAGGCCAATTAAATAAATTAATTCGTAGTTTAATTAGTATTTTTAACATGAATAAAATAATTCGCAGCTTACTGTTTATTTAATCTGTGGTTTGGAAGGTCAACTAATTTAATTCTCGGTTCAACGGTTTAATTGAAATAATTAATGGTTTAATTCAAGGTCAATTATATTAATTCGCAGTTTGATCAAATTCATTTTAACGATTTCCGGTTGTAATTAGTAGTTTCATTTAATAAAATTAATTTGTTTGATTTCGTAGATTATTAAAATAAATTAGCGTGTTGATTTTGGCGTTATACTCCTGATGGCATTTTCACTTTTGGAATAAGTCACATTTTTAGAGAATTTAAAAAACTTTCACTTTAGACTTTTACTGACTTCTTGGAACGAAAAGTGCTGTTTCAACATTAATTATATAAATTCCCGTTTTCGCTCGTTAATTGAAATAGGTAAGTGTAATTCAGAAATTAATTCGAGACTTTCAAGGACAATAAATTAATCGGTAGTTTATTTTCCGTTTAATTCCTGAAGTAACAAATTAATTCGCTGATTTCAAGGTCAACTAACTAATTGACGGTTTAATTTTCGGCACAATTACATCAATTGTGTTGGATTTCAAGGGCAATTAAATACATTAATTCGCATTTTCAACATCAATTAAGGTTTACTTGTAATGATCCTGCCTGAATCCTTACAAATTTTCCATTCCTAGAAATAATTCATATCAATCCTTATTAACAAATTGTTCCCCCAACTGTATTATCATCGTTTAAAAATGATATCAGTTGTTATTCCGTTTCCCCGCTCCAGCCTTCTGCCTATATATAACCGCTCCTCAACCATTAGATGACATTACTTTTACTTTACCTGACCTCTTAGTATTTACTAACATTATAATTATACCTGACCTGATACAAAACACATTCGACATTCCCTATAATTATTATTGTCACTCTCACCACCCAAGTTACTACCAGTCCTGATCCAAAACCGGTTACCAGACATAGTCAACCCCCTCTCATACTTCCAACTACCCTAGTCGTAGGCATATTGATATCCAACGTGCTTGGTTGCTATAGTACCGAGCTCGGGATAACAAATTGTCTAAAGCACGTAATAAGTGAATTGCCGGAGGTACTACCCCGTATTTTCACATAGTGCGTCCTTTGCTACCTGTTATATAATTATATCTTTTCACCACAAGAGCGAAAAGCGATTTAAACCAAATTTATAATTTGAACTGACATTGTTGGCTGTTCTGCACCGACTTGGAGGTTTAAAATATAAGTCCAGAAATGGCTATTCCCCTAACAAATAGTCACACCTGGGTCAGCCAATCAAACCTAAACTATCTCAACATCCCTACAACAAGTAAAAGGAGATTTCGACCCCGAATACACAGTTCCATATCTCTACGGTCCCAAAACCACTTTCTTCGCTGCATACCACTCCCTAGTCATACCTGATTATTTAATACATCCACTCACACATCTTCGAGTTTTACAAATTCACATTTGTAGAAACACATGGTTGGTGATCAGCCACATTTATTACCAAAATTTAATATTACCGAATGTATGCACCTAATAGGACGGACATATACCCCGGTAGCACTTCACTATAATCTAAATCCACCAGACAGATCACTAGTAGAATAATTAACATTTTTCACACTTTCACTGAGCTAAAATCATCCAATTACTAATCGATATTTTATAGCATCCTCCAGAAACGGCGATATCGACGCTCTATAAAATTGACAGTGGCGTCCCGTCTCGAGGGTCCATCATAATTGTTGTTTTATTTTTCATTAATTATTAATGTACTTAAATACCTGAAATTTTTTTAGTTTATATTTATTAGTATAGAGAATTCCTTTTATTTTTATATTAAGAGTATTGAATAAAACTTGTGTAATCCGATTGTGTTCGAATAAGAACCCGATCCTGAAGGTCTCATGGATTACACACGAGCTACCAGAAATTTACTTTGTTGACGAATCTGATCTGTGGTTTTCATGATCAACTAGTTTAATTCAAGGTTTCGGGGGGGGGGGGGGATTTAATACCAATTCAATTAATTCGCAGTTCTATGGTTTATGTGAAATAAGTAATGGTTTGATTTAAGGTCAATTACATTAATTCGCAGTTTGACCGAATTCATTTTCGTAATTTCTGGTTGTAATTAGTGCTTTTCATTAGTGAAATTAATTTTTTTGATTCCGTGGATTATTACAATTAATTAGCGAGTTGATTTTGGCGTTAAAGCCATTTTAATGACTTCTAGGAATCAGGTGTGCGGTTTCAACATCAATTATACAAATTCGTGGTTTCACGGGTTAATTCAAATGGGTAACAGTTTGATTCAAAAATTAATTCGTTGTGGTTTATCTCCCGTTTACTTTGCGAAATAATTAAATTAATTCGAAGTTTAATTCGCGGTCATTTAACGTCATTTAAATAAATTAATTTCAGGCTTAATATTGGCGTTTTCAAGGCCAATTAAATGAATTAATTAAATAATTAAACACTTATAATACAAAGTTAATTCGTGGTTTACGATTGATTTAATCGGTGGTTTTCATGGTCAACTAATTTAATTCGGGGTTTAATTAAAATAATTAACGGATTGATTCGCTCTTTTCAAGATAAATTATATTAAGTCGTAGTTTGATCATTATCATGCTCGCGATTTCCGGTTGTAGTTGGCGAATTTATTTAACGAAATTAGTTTGTTTGATTTCGTGCACTAGCAGGTTGATTTTGGTATTATACTCTTGACTATGATAGTATTCTTTGGCCAGTTGACTTGGAATAAATCAGATTGTTAGAGAATTTTAATTTTCACTTTGGACCTTGGCAAAATTTTTTCTGACTTCTTGGAAGCAGGGGTGTAACACTCAAAACCTACCCCACAATGACTGTCATCTTCAACCCTTAAAATGTATCTAATGTAATAACAAACTAAATGTATAAGCAATATGAGTATTTTTGAAATTTATAGAAAACTCAACAGTGAGTCATATGTTAAACCAGATAGAGCTAATGGAGCGCTGTAGCAATACCAGAAAAAACGTTTTACAATAAAATGAAAATTTTAGTGCGTGTTGATTACATATCAGATTAAAAATTTAAGCAACATTTCACTGCGGTTCCATTAAAGTGTAAACATTACAATTCGGAAAAAAGTAAATGCGACACTTGAAGAGAATAAAAATCGAAAACTCTAAGCCTATATATTAAATGAGCCATTAGACTACAACGCTACACAGAGCGAGGTGGTAGGACTTGTGTGCGCATCACGCACCTGTCTTTTCGTGGTATTTTTAAAGCTATTTTGTTAACGTAATCTTAATTTTTACTTTTTTCCTCACAATGTTTAATTCCCAAATTATTTCAATTATAAACTCAAATTACTCTAAGATGTTAATCATATTACTCCGAAAACAGTTCGCCACAGTTATATTCTGTCAATAAATACAAGCCACACACACTATATACGAATATCGTCTACGTAAGTAGGTAAACTTTGTATTCACAATTGGTTCATTTACCAAATTTCAATAATTTAGAACGTACAACTTGTACGAATAATGAAATGGTTCAACTATATGAAATATATAAGCTACACAAACCGACAGTAGATTAGTATTTTGTAATTGATTAGTATGGCTTGTAGTTTGAATGTAATTGTACACTAACCTTTTACGATGTCCCCGAAGAGACAGATGACAGTCAGAGGTAATTCAATTGTCGGTAGATGATGAACTTAACATCTGTACTAAGTAATCGTAAGCGTAACTAGAAAGTATCCATGTAATTTATTCTCCGAAAAGGCCACACAACGATAGGTAGATGGTTATAATGTTGACATCAGTGTTACAGAAAAAGTCCACATTGCAATTAGTTGTTACAAAGAAAAACTTGCTTTCCGAGACAAGCTCGTTGAAAAGGAATAGTTAGCTATAGTTGGCGTAGTAGTAATGAAATTTAAGCTCTAATTTATGTATTATAAGTTGTGTTAATTTCAATTTAGAAATAAATAACCGTCTATAATGATGAGTTAAATAATTATTATGCATATTAACATAAACTTTACTATAAAATTATGAACGAGGGGAAAATATCTTGTCAAATTAAGCACGTTACATACTTCACACCAATAGTTCAATCTGGTTTAAATACAACTACTCCGTTTCAATTTGCATAAATTTTAAGTTCCGAAGATCACAGTGATGTCGAAACTAGGCACCACTTGTTAATTCAGAATATAATAAAACATTGCGGACAAAGTTTTAAGTATTACCACACTTCTGATTATTACAACCTCTATTTCTGGATACTAATATGGATTTATACAACTTTTTGAAATTTGACTTTTCACTTTTTGGTATGAGTCATCAGTTTTTAGAGGTGCACAATTTGTCTCGGGCTGAGTGGGCACAGATTTAAGTAAGTATACACTGTACTAAGAAAATAATAATTGTTGTTAAACGAAATGCGAGCATTTTATGTGCAAATTTAAGCAATTTACATAAAGTTAAAATAATAATTACCAGTTGATATGTGATTACATGGACCTGATTCAGATGCTGCGAATTATATCGCGATTAAAACAATATGATATGCGGGTTGCTTATCTCAAACATAAAATAAACAAATGGAATTTCCTTCAGACTGTATAGGCTAACGGTGTTCCCATAATGTATTTAAATAAGAGTTAAAAAACACCTTTCACCTTCAAAACCAGTGCTAAACTATACAACCAAATATCTATAACTTCTATAAATCTCATATGTATTAAAAGATCCGGTTAAAGTCAGCAAACAAAGTTTAAATATTTTACTATAAGTTCACATTTTTTTTCAAGTTGTGGTCCCGAACCGACAAAGTTTAGCGAAGATGCATAGAATGATAAAACTTCCAAGATATGCCCACGAACGGCATAAGTGAGAGGAAACATGAACTAGGAAAATTATTCCAGAGTTTAGAATGTGGTAGAAGACTATAATATGTAATAAAAATATATTCATTTCGTAACAAATATGAAGAGATATACAAATTTAGTTAATGTTTGCATAAAATTTAAAACGCATTTTGAAAATATTGTAAATACAACCAATAAAACAATGCTGTATAGACGCCATACTATACGTATAAATACAAAACAGAAGCATAAAAACAAACGCGCAAGTACAATCACTCTTACGGAAATAACACCTACACGACCTCGACCTCGCGCACCCACACTTCTTTTACTTGTAGGTGACATTAGTCAAACTCTGAAACTATGAATAGCTGTTGCCGCCTTCCGATGACGACTCGAAATTAAACTTTAGGTGTTTAACATGACCTCCCCGAAGGACGGAATGTCGACGATTTATGAATTGAACTAAATGGGTTAGAGGAATCTATCTTGTCAAACTCAACCGGCAACAGTACATTTATACCGGGTAACATAAAAGTAAAAAACCGACCTTGATCATGACCTTCAAGATCATTTGAACGTCAGGTCGATTTTTCAAATGAGACCTCCTACGTTTAACCCCAGAAATGAAACTAACGGATAGCTTTGCGCTCGGATATGACCTTCGTTACTTAAAAAGTTTACCCTTGAAGGTCATCTGAAAGACAAAATAAAGGTCGATAAAATAAGTAATGCGAGTCACAAAAAATGTCCAATACAAAATTTGTAGAATATTTCACTGAAAATATGATCAATGTCAAAGATATGATGATATCGTCAAGGTCACCCTTGGATAGCCAGCGAAAAATCCAAAATTTTTGCACTGGACATTTCTGTGTAACTTACTTCTTCAAATGGCCACTTTGGCGTTCAGTTGATCTTCAGAGGTCAATTTTGTAAGTCACGAAGCTCATAACGTATAATTTTCCGCTCGTTTCATTTCCATGGTTAAATGTAGAAAGTCCCACCCGTAAAAATTGAGCTATAATCGGTCGGACAACGGGCCAGCAGGTATTGAATTCGATAGATGATTTTCTACGCAAAGTGTACAAGTATAAAATAAAATTTACGTTTAAGCTCTTTATACAGAAATATAAAAAGATGGCTGATGTTTAGTCACCGAAAGCAGTTTACAAATTTAGCGATAAAACAGCCACGTATATTTTATCAATTTAAATTGACAGTTAAAACAAAAAAGTAAATTATAGCGTACAATTATTAAATTGTTTATACACATAATATATAAATATAGAAAACGTAAGTAAATTATGTACGTCTTTTTGCTTCCCTTAACCAAATTTCAATATTCTAGATAACGTGCAACTGGCACGAAAGATCAAACAGTTCAATTGAAACTACTATAATCAATACATGAGCTACACAATTTCCTTTGGTACAAACCGGCAGTAGATTGACGTTATATAATTGGTTGAATGCTTCGACAATCAGCAGGTGGAATTAATCGTAATTGTGCACTAACCTTTATGATCTGTGCGGAGAGAAAGGCTACTGCTAGATGTACATCTGTAGTGTGTAGATGACGGAATTAACATTTGCTGCACTAAATTGTTATCATTGGCACTTAATTCGTACCTAATTATGAATTGGGTAAGAAGAAAATGCGCAAATGAGCATTACGGTAACATAATTTGTATAAATTTACTTTATAGAAACTATTTAACTATCTTTATTTGTCTAATTATTTATTTGTCGTTAGCTGCCATAATTGTATGTGATTCATTTATTACACAATAAAGATTGGGTATTTATTTATAATCTCTCATCACAACTATTGCAGTTGTTGGCCTTGTTTACATTTATTATTCGTTCATGTTGAAGAATTCTACATGAATTTAAATACCAAGCTATAACTCTCGGTTTTGTTTACATTTAATTAGCAATGCATACTTACGTGTATAATCTATAAAATACTTGACTATCACTAATTTTTCCAATTCAATTTCTTTAAAACGAAAATAATTCAATGATTTTTTTTTTAATATAAAGGTTACGTTTATATTATTAAGTTACTTACTGCTAAGACAATATACTTACCCAACAGCGCCTGAACTGGACTGCTTGATTATTTTAATAACATTAATTTTTTATTTTATTTCATTTTTGGTAAGCTTCAAGTAGATCTGAGGAACACATTTTAATAAAAGGACCTGTGGCTCCCCCTGCTAGCTAGTCACGACTTGTTTTGACTTATCTCTTTATCTCTTACATCTAAAGTATCTAGAAAGATGTCTTCCTTCTTTAAGCTTAACATGCTACACTGTTGTGATTTATAGCATACGGTTAGTTCTAAAACGGCGTAGGTATTATTATTTAAATTATAAATAAGATCGTAACAGTTATAGAAGCAAAAGCAATTAAATTCTTATCTAAAACCTAAGAAGTATAGAAATCCTTAATGGGAAGCAAGCCCTAAACCTATCATATGCATGTTTTACAAGCAGAACCGAAAAGTAATCGGCAAGAAAGCATATATCACTTAAAAGTGTACGTTATATCCGCATTTTACAATTTTTAAAACATTAAGATTTATTTGTAGAAAAAATGTACTAAATTGGGTTAGGAATGTCAAAAAATAGTAAGATTTATTGGAGTCTGTTCAACGCCAGTAAATTCCCAAAGAGCTTTATTTAAATGATACAATAGTACCATTTAAATAAAAGAGTAGTACGAGCGCCTTTTACACAAGTTTCCCACCCCGCAATAAATTTCTTTTGTTGGTTTAAATGTAAATAAAGTTTAAGTTAAAAAATTACCTTGTGTAAGTATACGGAAACAGCAAATATTCACCTACCTGAAACAAAAAGAAAAAACAATTTTAATTAAGCCAAGACAACACGCACAATATTTTTTCTATAAGCTACGAGGGAGGGTTAAATATACTCGGAATTTAGTTAGTTTAAAAATTATTTATTAAAAAATAAAAAAGATTATGATTTATTTTTCTACATAGCCTCCTACTATAGAAATCCATTTTTCCCAGAGAGAAGGAAGGTTTCTTATTCCAGTGTCGTAGAATTGATATGGTTGAGCAAAGGAGCCAATTGTGCACGAATTCCTACACTCCTGCATGATCTTCGAATCGCTGGCCTCCTACAGCTTCTGTAAGCGGGCCAAACAAGTAAAAATCTCAGGGCGATAGGTCCGGGCTGTAGGGAGGATGATCAAATCCAGTGCAGTGCATTTCGTTAGGTTTTGAGACTGTTAGAGCTACAGCATGACGTTGTCATGGACGCGAATGACATCTCGAATCGGTTGGTTTCGTCTCTTGCACCGTTATGTAGCCTTAGCTTTATCCAACAGCTCGCATCAAAGCAGCATTGATAGTGCGTCAGGCATGCAAAAAATTAATGTGCAAAATCCCTCGACGGTCGGACACTAGGACCGCCTCGCCTTTTTTCCTCCACTCCATACTGGCTCTTTTCGACTTGGGAGTGTAAAGATGGATCCACGTTTCGTCACAGGTGACGACTCGACTCAAAAATAGACCACCTTATTCACTACACCTTGCTGTAAATGTCCGACAAACCTCCAAACGTTTAAACCTCTTCAATGATGTCTCGAACTGCTCCAATGTTTTCGCTTGTGATGCTGGTCCGAGGACGGCGATAGTGTTTCTGACTTTCCACTCGTGTCCGTCCTTCCTCGAACTGTTTATGCCAGGCAAACATACGAGTCATCCACAGTGTTTGATCCCCAAACTGTGCAGTCAATCTGCCAAACATTTCCGTCTCGTTGACTCCTTCACCAGTAAGAAATTGTATGATGATGCTGTTGCACAACAAATATTGCTCTGGCATCGTGAGTACTACTGACGAATTGGTTGAAAGTATGAAACGGTCGGCGTTCCTCACTCCTAATGACCCTACCCAACCAGACTAAACGCGCGGGTCCTGTAATGACAACCTCAATTACTCAGGAACAAAAATTCCGTTTATATTTGAATCACCTTCGTATTAGATGTAAAACCGCTATCACTTTGTAAGATTTGTAAGAAACTTAGGTAGGACAAGAATGATATAGCCGAAACGCTCTTTGGCTAGGTCTAGAACAACGCCCAATTTATGAAAAAAATCACTTAACCAAAACGCATTTTAACTAAATGTTCATTGACTTATATAGTTTATTAACCTTGAACTTCATTGATCTGGATACACGAAGAATACACACGACCCTCACGGACTTGAGCTAATAAGCACGCACTTTAACTACAACTTTAATTCCTTGATATGAAAATAATTTACTGATCCAAACAAGAACTACATAGTGGAGACACACTATGACAAGAACCACGCTCACATTGACTAAGACCAGACTCACTTAACTTCGACCTTTATAACGTTCATTGATCCCAAACTGTCTGACTAGGATATAACTTCCTATTTCGCTCTCTCAGGCGCAATAATTGATTCCCATTACGTACACATTTGGTATGAACGCATAATGGAATAGATACAATTTTGAGCAATTTTTACATCTCACCATTACTCAAAGCACTAACGAGCAGTCCGGTGCTAATAGTTAGTGTTTCTTAATGCCTTACACCTTGCATCAGTGAAACCGACCGTTTCTAAAAAAATTGATACTTCCCTTGTTCGGTGCGGAAGTCCCACAAATATTGAACGCACTAACGATCGGTTCACTGCTGATCTTGTTTCTTCGTGTTTTATAATTTGTATTATCGAAACCGACCGTTTCTAAGAAACAGGTTTGTGCAGTGCTGACATCCCACACTCCTAGAGTACACTAACCACTCCGGTGCGAATCGTTAGTGCTTTTAGATGATTTATACCTTGCATCAGAAAAACCATCTGTTTCTAAGAAAAATCTACTACCTTGTGCGATATTGACGTCCCACGACCGATAGCTTTAGTTATGATTATTTGTACTTTATGCTTTACATTAGCGAAACCGGCCGTCCACAAATATAGAGCGCACTAACGATCGGTTCAGTGCTAATCTTCTTGCTTTTTTGTGTTTTATAATTTGTATCAGCGCAACCGATCGTTTCTAAGAAACGAACACAACTTTGAGCAGTGAGGACATCTCACAATTACTGAAAGTACTAAGAACCAGTTCGGTGCTAATCGTTAGTGCTTCGTAATTCTTCATATTGCGTCAGCAAAACCGGTCAAGAAATAGATATCTCCCAGTGCAATGCTGACATCCCACACTTATTGAGAACACTAACTAGTCCGGTTCTAACCGTTAGTGCTTTAGTCATTTATACCTTGCATCAGCAAACGTCCGTTTGTGACGTTCGTCATCAAATCAAATTTCTGGTAGTAAGTAATGATACCTTCAGGATCGGGTTCAAACCACCTTTCTATTTTGTGGTTATAATCTTATTCACCAATCGAACATTTATCAATCGGAATATACAGGACTTATCTATACTAATAAAAATAAAATAAAAAAATCTCAGGCATTTAAGTAAATGAATAATTAAGAAAAAAAAATAAAACTACAATTCTGGTGGACCCTCGGGACGGGACGCCACTGTCAATTTTCCCGACCGCCGGTATCGCCCTCTCTGGAGGGTGCTGTTAAATATCGATTAATAATTAAAAGATTTTTATCATCAGTGAAATTGTAAAAAATGTTAATTATTCGACTAATGATCCGCCTGGTGTATTCAGATTGAAGTGAAGTGTTAGTGGGATATATAGTCTGTTATATTAGGTGAGTATATTCAACGATATCCAATTTTGGTAATAAATGTGTGTGGTCACCAACTATGTGTTTCTACAGAGTTGAATTTGTAAAACTCGGAGATGTTTGAGAGGTAATAAACAATCAGGAAGTAGGGGTTGATAATAGAGCGTAGAAAATGATTTTGAGGACCGTAGGGATATGAAATTGTGTATTCGGTGTCGAGACCTCCGTTTATTGGTTGTAGGGATGCTGAGGTAGTTTAGGGTTGACTGATTGACTGCGGTGTGAGTATTTATTCGGGGCCCAAACCCCCGGCGGAATAGCCACTTCTGTACTTATATTTTAAACCTCCAAGTCGGTGCAAAACAGCCAACGACGTCAGTTCAAATTAAAAAATTGGTTTAAATTGCTTTGCGCTGTGGCGCACTTTACGCTTTTGTGGTAGCAAAGGACGCACTATGTGAAAATACGGGGTAGTAACGCCGGCAATTCACCTACTAAGTGCTTTAGACATTTTGCTATCCCGAGCTCGGTGCGGTAGCAGCCAAGTACGACGGATATCAATGTGTCTACGACTGGTCGACTGGTTTTGGATCAGGACTGGTAGTATCTTGGGTGGTGGTGGTAAGAGTGGCAATAATAATTATAGGGAATGTCTAATGTGTTTTGTATCAGGACAGGTATAATGTTAGTAAATACTAAGAGATCAGGTACAGGCAGATTAAAGTAAAGTTAATAATAATGGTAATGTCAAAATAAGTAAGTGACAATAAGTGTGTTTGTGTGGCTAGGGATCTAGGGAAATTTGGAGAGTGGGAAACAGGATAACAACTGATATCATCTTTAAACGACGATAATACAGTTGGGGAAACAATTTGGAAATAAGGATTGATATGAATTATTTCTAGGAATGAAAAAATTGTAAGGATTCAAGCAGGATCATTACACGTTTCTCTCAAAAATTTGCTCCCTTGTGCGATACTGACGTACCACCACCGACTGGTTTAGTGCCAATCGTTAGCGATTCATTGGGATTTACGCTTTGCTTTAGCGAAACCGGCCGTTTTTAAAAAATTGATACCTTCCCTATTCGGTGTGGACGTCCGACAAATACTGAACGCATTAACGATCGGGTCAGTTCTTGCTTCTGTGTTTTATAATTATCAAATTATTGAAAGCAGAAGCAGTAACAACCAATCCGGTGCTAATCGTTAGTGCTTCTTAATGCTCCATACTTTGCATCAGCAAAACCGGTCAAAAATAGATATCACCAAGTGCAATGCTGACAACCCACCCTTTTTGAGAAGACTAACCAGTCCGGTGCTAATCGTTAGTGCTTTTAAGTGGTTTATACCTTGCGTTTATAAGAAAAATCCACTCCCTTGTGGATACTAACGTCCCACCACCGACCGGTTTACTGCCAATCGTTGGTGATTCTTTGTGCTTGATGTTTTGCATTAGCGAAATCGGTCGTTTCCAAGAAAGACACCCCTCTGTGCAGTCCTACCATTATCGAAAATCATTTAACATTTATCACAAACGACTAAACCAGTGACAATCATTAAAGGCTTGTTGGTGATGCTTAGTGCTTAAGTCTGGTTTTCAGGGAAACCGGGAATTTCTAAGAAATAAATACCTCCTTGTGCCGTGCTACAGTGCTGATGTCTTACGATTATGTAAGCAACAATTGATCGGCTCGGTGTATATCGTTAGTGCTTCTTGCTGCTTTATACCTTGCTTGGAAGGAATCGATACCCCATTGTCAAGTGCTGACGTCCCACTGTTATTGAAAACACTAACGAGCGATCCAATGCCAATCGTTACTGCTTTCATCAGCGAAACCCACTTTTAAAAAAAAATGAGACAGCGCTGACGTTTCAACCTTATTAAAAGCACTAACGACCGGATCAGTGTAAAACACTTTACTCTTTGGAGATTTTAAATTACGGCATAATATAACTCTTAAGTTTTTGAACACAGACAACAATCGAGAGGGCTCGACGTGAGGTTTAAATAAAGAAATTCACTTCAATTGGTATTGTTACTACTGATATTATTGTTATTATAAAACAAAACATTCAAGGCGTTTGTTTACTCGTGTAAACAGTTGAAGCAATAAATTAAAATCTCGAAAATGTAAAGTGGTCTGTAATGATCCAGTGGTTAGCGATTTCAATAACGGTAGGACGTTAGCGCCCACAAGGAAGTATCTATTTCTTGTAAGCGGCCGGTTTCGCTGATGCATGATGTAAATCACGAAGAAGCACTAACGATTGACACCGTCCAGTTATTAGTGCTTTCAATAACTGTGGAGACATCAGCGCTACACAGGTATATTCCTGGCAGCGGCCGGTTTCGCTGATGCAAGGAATTCATACACTAACGATTGGTACTGGTTCTGTCGTTAGTGCTCGAAATGACTGAGCTAACTTCACGGACCTCCTAACTGCCCGACCCTAAAGATAAAAATGAATATTTTTGAAAATCGTAATATTTTGATATGTTTTTGAAAACATATATATAAAATTATTTATAAGCAAGGTGATGTACGCTTCTCTTTCATATGCGTATTTGCACAACTTCTCTATTTTGTATGTTTATAGTTTGTCGTTAAACTTTTAATTTTTATTATGTTTCTCCATCATAATTATGGTTTTAAGCATTTTAAGCAAATTTAATCAAAAATGGTCAAGGCTAAGCCGATTACAACGACACTGTAGTTCTCTCGCCACAAAAGTAAAAGTCACTTAAATAAATTACTAAATTGGTAAATAATGCCTCACGTTTATTTGTGTAGATTTGGTAAATAATGTCCAGAACGCTCTATAACGTTAGACATACTTATCATTTTATGGATAAATTGAGCGAAAAGAGATAAATAAGATGACAACCTACTCTGCCATTGTAATTAATCAGATTTACTAAGAGCTTACACGAAATCAATGTTGACTGTATAGACTCATTCATTTCCCAAATTTCAAACAGAATTCCACCTAGTCAGACCAAACATAAATGAAATTCCAATTTAGACGAAAATTAATTAATACCCCTTTCTGTTATTCAATTTTGTGGTTAAATAAAAGATGAATTGAGCATAAAATTAGAACGTAACGCTGAAATTCTCTCAATATATTTTAGTGGTTATAGATAGTTCAATAAAGAACAACTTCGAGAGCGGCCCAAATTAGACTTGGGAAAGTTTGAAAAAAAAATCAGGTTTAACTACGAACAAGCAATTTTAAATACTTTTAGTGCATTATGATCTTCTCGAAACACTTTTTTCGGGTGCAGTTGTTCTAAAATCGTTAATTAGTAACAATTACAGACACACAAAAATATACGGTCGTTGTGTAATGTTAAAATTACACTATTTTTACCCTTCCAAGTATCTATTAAAAAATCACACAAATTATAATATAATAATATATTGATAATCTTAAGAAAAATGCCTTTTGTTGTATAGTAAATTCGCCTCGGTAAATTCGCGTCCAAAAACGCAGAATATTCGTATACAAAGTTTCCTTTAATAAGAGGCGTTTAGAATGAAACAATTTATAAACCTAGAAAAACATACTGTCGTTGGTTAATGTTCAAATTATACTTTGTCACCCTTTCTAGTCGACCGCTGATGATGATAGCGTAGCTATCGCAACGCGTTCGGTGTTTTTTAATTTTGTGTGGTACGTGGGTGTATTTTGTTTGTTACCCTTTCTAACAAAAATCACAGAAATTAGGTTGTTAATAGTTAATCTTTAAACAACATGCATTTTTTGTAGTTTTGTAATCTTAAATTTTTACCCAGTTTTGTCCAAACAAACAACACATCAACGACTGTAGGAAAATTAGTCCCAGAAAATTCGCACCGGTAAATTCGGTTCCGAAAACGCGCCCCCGGATTACTCGACCTTAAAAAAATATCCCCCCGGAATATTCGACATCGGAAAATTCGCCACCGGAATATTCGCCACCGGAATATTCGCCCTGCAATATTCGCATCAGACATGTAACATTACTCACAGAAAAATGTACTTTCAAAAAGACAAGTTTACAATGAAACAATTCATAAACAGAAAAACATATTGTCGTTGTGTAACGTTCAGATTACCTTTATTACCGTTTTCAACCAAATTAGAATATTGGCCCACGGAAAGTCGCCCTACGAAAACGACGCAAAATTGCCAATTAATGTTTATTGGGAGTATGAAAAAAGCACAAGCCGGTAGTAGAAGGAAGACACCTTGGCCGCCATTTTGTTTTTTGTGACGTCACCCTTGGGACATCTTTGGTCGCCATTTTTTTATATACCCACGTGGGGTCGTATTTTTTTCACATAGGGACTAAAAAGATTTAATCTGTTATTTATTAGGGTTGTTTTTATCAAGGGAGATTGCATAATTGTTAATACATTTCTTTTAATCCTATCTACAGATTGTGACCATTTTACCTATACGAAAAATTTATTTATGCATTGGGGGTTGCATTCTAATAAGGGGCCCTAGTCTTGTAAGACGAGAATCTGTTCGCGGGCTTCGCCCCTGTCATAATAATTGTATTCTAATAAGAGGCCCTAGTCTCGTAAGGCATAGATGCCGTAAGACTAAAACTTAAATATGAATTAAAATGATTAAATCGTATTATTGATGTTTTATAGAAGCATTTTTTTTTAAGTTAACATGTCTATTAAAATTATTACAGGTAGTGTAAGCCTAAAAATTAAATACGTATGAAAAATGATGAAATCGTATTATTGATAGAAGCAGATGGTCTTGGTATTTTTTAAAGCTGGTGTTTATGTCTATCTAACATGAAGTTTAAATATCACTCTGACAGGGATAAATGTTTTTGTTTTTATAATTTGGTTTATTTTTCGTAATGCGTTTATTATAAATGACATTGCATAATTGTATTTAAAATTATTATTATTTAAATTATTTCATTTCGATGTCATTAAAATAAAATGAGTAATTCAGTTATACCTAATTAGTCTGCTTACGGCAATAATATGCTTTAAAATGATTTTACCTATAGAATGCATTTATTAAGTTGTTATACAATGCAATCGAAAGGTAACAACCACTTATTGACATCGTGTTAAATGAATGTGTTTTCGTAATAGGGTTTATTATAAGGGAGATTGCATAATTGTTATTAAAATTATTATTACATTTCTTTTGAGTTCCATTTGACGGTTGTGACCTTTACCTATACACGAATTTTATTACAACATGCTTACTTTTACCTTGAGAAAGCAAAATTATACATAATTAAAAATGAGTAATTAAGTTGCCATGCTTTAAACGATTTCTACCTTGAAAACATAAAATTATGTGTACAAAGTCTAAGCAGAAATAAAATGCATTAATACGATAAATAGTTACACATATGCATTATAGTCTGTTTTACGCTTCATGGTGTACTCCCTTTAATAGTGCTATCAATTAAAAATAAAATATTGAACGTCGACTGCTAAATTATATGCTCAAGGTTTAAGTGGAAAATAAAATTGCATTAATACACATATAATTAAAAGCAAATATTGAAGGTTGACAATTAAAATTATGTGTACAAGGTCTAAGCAGAAAATAAATGCATTAAATGGTTACACATGTGCATTACAGTTGTTTGTTTTACGCTTCATATAGCAAAAATTTTGTGACGCGAAGCTTTCGGCGAAGGCTGTTTCGGCGACCCCACTCCAACCCTTCCCGAACGTAACCGAGATTGTAATACAGGTGTAGGGCGTCGCAACATGTTTTCGGGTCTTCATCCCTTGTCGTGTTCGGACCTTGTTCGTGAGCCTTCGTGTATTGTGGTACCCTTGGCGGAAAATTTGAATTTGTATAAGGGGCCTAATGCTAACTTGTAAGACACGTGTAGAGCTGCGCAACCTACTATCGGGGCTTTGCCCCCTTGTCGGAAAACTTGAATTTGTATTTAAGTCTCTGCAGGTAATGGCTGGAAATATGAATTTTTGTTGTAATAAGGGGTATAATGCTAACTTGTAAGACAGATGTAGGGCTTAGCAACTTACTCTCAGACCCTCGCCCCTCGACCAAAAGTTTGTATTAGTTTGTAGAGCCATCTATGAGGGGAAATTTGAACTTGTATTATAATAAGGGGGCCTAACGTTAACTTATAAGACAGCATAGGACGTCGCAACTTGCTCTGAGTGTTAGTCCCCTGGTCCCTTGGCGGGAAATTTGAATTTGTATTTAAGTGTTTACATTCTGATTACTTATTGCGAGAAATTTGAACTTGTATTCTAATAAGGGGCCGATTGCTAACTTATAAGACAGACATAGGAACTTGTGTTAGGGCCAGCGCCCTCCTGTCGTGGCCCCTTGTTGGGAAATTTGAATTTGTGTCGTCATCTAGTTGTGTATGGACTAATAAATATTTTCTGTAATAAGGTGGCACCACCTAGCGTTATATTTCTAGGACTAATCAGGGTTTTGTTTGTGGTACTATGTAGTGGTATATTTTTAAACTAGCGAATGTGTTCTGTAATAGAGGTGGTGCCGCCTAGCGGTATATTTCTAAGACTAATTAGGGTTTGAGATGCCATCTAGTGGTGTGAAGACTAATGAATGTTTTCTGTAACAGAGGTTGATCGTGTTCGTCTCTCCATCATCTCTCTCTCTCTCGTCTCTTTCTAAAACAAACAAATCAATAAATCAAATCAAATTTATCAATTAAGCAGATCAATCCCAAACAAATCAATCTCAATCAATCAAATCATAACTTACAGTTCGCAAAAACTAGCTTACAGTTCAAAAATACTGATTGGACCTTGTTACACTTTGCTAAAACCAACCAACCACAATTCAAAAATACCAAATTGATCTAACTTAATCATACAAAATCAGCTCTCAATTCCAAAAATTGCAGTATGATTTAACTTACAGCGGGCAAGAGAAAGTCAATCTTACATTAATTGTAATTACCCATTTAACACGCCCTTTCGCATTAACTGCAGTACTGTTAGTGCAGTTTCGAACGCCGTTAGGAAAACAAGTTTATTAATAAAAATTGAAGGACAGCTTAGCGTTTGAAAATATATTATAAACACGCTCCAATAATAATAAAGAGGGCACTAAACCGTTAGAAAGCCCCTTAACACTTTTTTCATATTTCTTGACAATGTATTGCTATAATTAATTGTACAAGAAACAAATCGATATGTGGAACAAAAAAATCGTAATTCTAAAATTGATATATCAGAAATAAAGTGCTTTCTGGGTGTGCTCCTTCTCAGTGGGTAAGCACCTCTTTTAAGCTAGCAAGACCAAATGAGCAGAATCAAACGAAACTTATTAGATTATTTAGTACTTATTTTGTACTAATTTGAACCATTAATAAAAATTTTGCACCCCATGCCGTTTTTAAAAAACCCGTGGCGCTGCCACATTAAGGGAAGTTAGCAGGACCATAATAAAAAAAACGAAAAAATGAAAATTAAGATCAGCAACAGAAAGAACTGAATTTGTACTAATGTACCAGAAAAATATAGTTTTAGATTTTGTACCCCCACTGTTCCTTCGAAAACTGCCCTCGACCTCTATTAGGCTCAAGAGTAACCCACCTTTTTCCATCAGCAGAATCAATCGCTACTTACACTTGCAACGTTGCATAATTTGTACCGACAAAATATAAAGTTTAAGATTTTATACCCCCGCTGTTCCTTCGAAAACTACCCTCAACCCCTATTACGCTCATGAGTAAACTACTCTTTCCTATGAGCAGAATCAATCGCTACTTGCACATGCGACGCGGCATAGCATGTACCGGCAAAATATAGTTTTAGATTTTGTACCCCCGCCGTTCCTTCGAAAACTACCATCGACCACTATTATAGAATAACCCACTTTTTCCTATCAGCAGAATCAATCGCTACTTGCACATGCGATGCGGCATAGTACGTACCGGCAAAATATAGTTTTAGATTTTGTACCCCCGTCGTTCCTTCGAAAACTACCCTCGACCTCTATTAGGCTCAAGAGTAACCCACCTTTTCCCATCAGCAGAATCAATCGCTACTTACACTTACACAACGTTGAATAATATGTACCGACAAAATATAACGTTTAAGATTTATTAGGCTCATGAGTAAATTATTATTAAAATAAATCGCTACTTGTACATACGAGGTGGCATAGTATGTACAGTTGGGGCAACAAAAAACGGGACACTACGGTTTTACAAGTTCAATGGGCATATCTACTTTAATTAGTAACTGACTACTTAATTTTATTATTGATTAATCCCAACACCTTAGATTATTAGTAATAATGACAGTATGACAGATAAGGGTTTTGAATAATTACTTATTTCTCATTTCTAAATACTCTTGTGTTCCGTTTAGTTTAGTTTAATAGTATTTCAAGGATTCCTTCTAAAATGCCTGTTCATACTACCATTGATTTAAAAGCTCGTATCGTTGCTGAGTTAGAGAGTGGTAAAAGTGTTCGCGAAATTTCGCGATTTTTAAATGTGTCGCGATCTACTGTTGGACGAGTGCAAATAAAATTGACTGTCCAACATACGATAGCGAGAGCAGTCGGTAGTGGCAGACGAAGAATATCTACACCAGCTGAAGACGAAGAATTAGTTGCTTATGAGCTACAAGGTTGCTAAAAATGAAACAGTATTTCCTGGATGTCGTGCAACGGTTCGGGCTAGATTAAAAAAAGTTGGAATAAAACAATACGAAGCGGCCACTAAAGAACTATTAACAAATGATAACAAAGGATGTCGTTTAGAATTTGCCAGGCGATATATCAACGAGCCCTTGGAGTTTTGGAGTCGAGTTATTTTCAGCGATGAAAAAACTTTCAGTAGCTCTAACAATCGACCTCTAAAAGTATTTCGACCGGCTAGAACCCGATGCGAAACAGAATATGTTAATTTTAAAAAACGTAGTGGTCGTTTTTCTGTTAATGTTTGGGGTTGGGTAAGCCATCGCGGGCCGGGAGTTTGCTGGATAATTGACGGGCGCATGAATTCCGAAGCATATTTAGACATACTGGAAACTATCATGACTCCTTCTGTTCAAGTTTTATATGGTGAAGAAGATTACATTTTCCAACAAGTAAGTTAAGATATGAATATTATCTTATTTAACTTTTGAATTTTTACTGTGGTTATAATGAATTTATTGTTACAAGGATAATGCACCTAAACACACGTCACGGAGAGTCCGAAATTGGCTTCAGGAAAACAACGTTCGTTTGTTACCGTGGCCAGAAAAAGCCCAGATCTCAATATCATTGAAAACGTTTGGGCTTTGGTCACAAAGACAATTCAAGACCAACAAGAACTACATTTCATTGGCCAAAACCGTGACCAGTTAATTGCGGCGATTGAAAATGCATGGGAGGCTGTTGGAATCGATTATCTGCAGCATTTAGTAGCGTCAATGCCTAGACGATTGCAGGAGTGCATTGACGAGGGCGGTCTTACACATTATTAATTTCATGTTACTGCATTAATCACTAAATTACTCTAAAAGTATTTCTTTATTAATTTTTGTTTTAACAATTTCTGACCTAATCACCAAAGTATTATAATTAGATTTTTTAAATGTAGTTTTTCAAATTTTGTTTTTTTTTTTTTTTTTTTAGATTTTAGTTACTTTAAGATATCAGACCAAAGTTTCTTTTGTTGTATATTCTAAAGCATAATAAATTAAGATCAAAATTGATCAGAGCATTCTACTTATGTCATCGATGCATTGCATTAAAGTTTGACTGAACTGCAGTTGTTATGTACGAAGGTCAAGTACTAATGTGTGTCCCAAAATTTACGCAAGATTTGAATTTGCTGCCATTTGTGCAGTAAAGTGTTGGCAACCCTGAAAAATAAACAGTTTAACAGCTGACAGTCTAGGGTTAGTAAAAATGGAGCGTTACACGACAGAACAACGTGTTTTCATTGTTGAAGAATATCTCAAAAATAATGAAAGTTTGGCGGCCACAGTTCGAAAATTTCGTACAAAATACGGTCGGAATGTTCATTTAACTTCGTCAACTGTGAAGAGAGTAATTGAAAAATTCAGGAAGACTGGATCTACTGGTGATGCTAAACATTCTGGTCGTCCAAAACAAGCCGTTCAGATGTCAATATCGAAGCAGTGCGTGACAGTGTTGGTGAAAACCCAAGAACATCAATTCGACGACGTGGACAAGAACTGCAAATTTCAAGAAGCTCTCTACAGCGTATACTCACTGAAGATCTGCGGCTACATGCCTACAAAGTTCAATTAACACAAGAACTTAAGCCTAATGACCATGCCCAACGAAGAGAGTTTGTTGAATGGATTATCGAACATCAACAAGTGGACCCTGATTTTTCGAAAAAAATCATCCTAAGCGACGAAGCACATTTTCACCTTGATGGCTTTGTTAATCGACAAAATTGCCGCATTTGGGGTTCAGAAAGAACCCACCAAACGTGTCACTGTTTGGTGTGGATTTTGGGCTGGAGGCATTATAGGACCATACTTCTTCGAAAATGAGGCTGGTCAAGCAGTGACTGTTACTGGTACTCGATATCGCGACATGATAAGAGAGTTCTTTCTCCCTCAATTGGATGATATTGATGTGGAGAACATGTGGTTTCAACAAGACGGTGCCACATGCCATACAGCCCGTGAAACAATCCAATTACTGAATGAGACATTTCCTGGTCGTGTTCTCTCTCGTTTAGGTGATCAGAATTGGCCCCCTAGATCATGCGATTTAACACCATTGGATTTCTTTTTATGGGGTTATTTGAAATCAAAGGTCTACGCCAACAAGCCCACAGCAATCCGTGCGTTGAAGGAGGAAATTCAACGCTGCATTACTGAAATTGGGCCACATTTATGCACAATTGTCATGGAAAATTTCGACAAAAGAGTGCGTATGTGCCAGCAAAGCCGTGGAGGGCATTTGCCCGATGTGTTATTTCATACATAACCCTATTGTGTGTACTTTATGATTCATTAAAAAAATAATAATTTAAAGAAAAATAAATGTGTTTTATATTTAATTCAAATCTTGCGTAAATTTTGGGACACCCTTTAGTTAAAGTAGATATGCCCATTGAACTTGTAAAACCATAGTGTCCCATTTTTTGTTGCCCCAACTGTACCGACAAAATACATAGTTTCAGATTTTGTACCCCCGCTGTTTCTTCAAAAACTACCCTCAACCCCTATTAGCCTCATGAGTAAACTGCTCTTTCCTATCACCAGAATAAATCGCTACTTGTACATGCGACACGGCATAATATGTACCGGAAAATTTAGTTTAAGATTTTGTACCCCCGTCGTTCCTTCGAAAACTACCCTCAATCCCTATTAGGCTCATGAGTAAACTACTCGTTCCTATCAGCAGAATCAATCGCTACTTGTACATGCGAGGCGGCATAGTATGTACCGACAAAATACATAGTTTTAGATTTTGTACCCCCGCCGTTCCTTCGAAAACTACCCGCAACCCCAATTAGACACGAGAGTAAACTACTCTTATTGAAATCTGAATATTTACATTTTGTAGGTATATATTATTTCGCGTCGTGTGTGTGTATACAAGGATCCTGCCTATAAAAAGAAGTACTAGCCTAATAGGGGCCGATGGTAGTTTTCGAAGGAACGACAGGGGAACAAAATCTAAAACTTTATATGTTGTCGGTACATATGTGCAAGCAGCGATTGATTCTGCTGATAGGAAAGAGTAGTTTACTCTTGAGCCTAATAAGTCTGAAATCAATTGGGGGTTGTCTTTCACGGAATAAATGAAAATATTTAATCTATTTTTATGGTACAAATTAGTACATATTCAGTTTTTTCTATTGCTCATCTTAATTTTCTTTTTATCGCTTTTATTGTGGTCCTGTTAGCTTGCCTTAATGTGGCAGTGCCACAGGTTTTTTAAAAACGGCATCGGGTACAAAATTTTTATTAATGGTACAAATTAGTACAAAATAAGTGCTAAATAATCTGACACGTTTCGTTTGATTCTGCTCATTTGGTCTTGCTAGCTTAAAAGAGGTTGGGTATGTTCAAGTATCACGACGTCGTATGTATTGGGAGTACAAGAGAGATAATCAAAATTCCTTGGTATCAGAAGCAATTTGCAGAAATAGATATTAATACATCGTTTCCAATTTACACCTGGTTGACAATACAAATTTAGATGTATCTGATAAATTTGCAAAATTCAGGTCTCTCTTCTAACATATCAATGAAAAGTTTTTGGAAAAGAGTGTATTCCAAGAGATACAATCCGTTGATGAAGCAATGATACCCTATTTTGGGCGTCATGGGTGCAAGCAATACATACATGGGAAATCAATACGGTATGGCTACAAATTTTGGGTTGGAGCACACGTTTGGGGTACTGGAATTGGTTTGAGCCGTATCAAGGTGCCTCAACAAATATAGGTGACAAATACAAAGAATACGGAGTAGGGTTAGCTGTAGTTTTAGAATGTATCCATTCACTGAGGAAGAAATGGCCAGATCAGCAGATCCACATCTTTTTTTCCACATTGCGCTTATAACTCTTGTCAGAAAAAAATGTTAATGCTTCGGCGACATTACGTGAAAATAGAGTTCAAAGATCTCCTCTAATGGATTCTAAACTAATAAAAAGAGCAACGTGGCTTTTATGATTACAAAAGGGTTGAAGATCAGTCACTCATTCTGGTGATGTGGCATGATAACAATGTTGTAACTCTATGCTCTAATGCAGGAGTAAATCCTGTTCATTCTGTGAAGCCATATTCTTAGAAAGAAAAGAATCCAGGTAAGGTATAAAATTTTGTGCCAAGTTGTCAAAAATATCATAGCAAAAAAATATTTTAAATAGGTACCTCAGCTTAACACTGTCAAGCTATAAAATGCAATTATGGGTCGCGTGGAGAGATGCATGCAGATGCAGATGTTTATACAGAACTTCGATTCGCGGAAAGAAATGGTACTTTCCACTTATTGCACACTGTATCGACATGAGCGAACATAATGCTTGGCAGTTGCACCGACATCAATGATGAGAACTCGATCAAGGGCCATTCCGTATCAAATCAACACCCTTTTAAGAGATTTTTCCCTCATTTTAATTAGGTTATAAGGACAATCAATTCTAATCACTACTTTTGTTTGTCGCAAGAGTTTAAGACTAGCTTAAGGTTAGTAAGAACGAACCTAATTAAGATATATTATTTGTAAAAGATTTGGGCGTAACTGTAGCAGTTATTTTGTGTTCATTTACATAATAGTAATTTTAATAATCCAGGGGTTTTAAAATTAATTATGAACTTAGCTTTTCTGACGTAATAGTTTTTGGTCCCGAACCGGCCCAGATAAATAATTAATACACATTTTGTGAGGATAGTCTATTCCTTTCATATTAATTTATTCAAAAACACATAATGGTTATAGTGATTTATTATTTATATTAATACAATCATTTGGACTGTTCCCCAACAATTTTATTTGGAGGTTTATTTAAGTGTTGCCGGGTAGTAATGCCTTATTACGTTTTTTTGTTTTTTTATGTGTAAAGTTATACATACAAATTCAGTAATATGTTGCTTTTGGATACATTTATGAATGTTGGCTTGAAATTACAATTCTTTTCGACAAGCCAATTAGAAAATTTAACTATTTTGAGTTCGTTGTGGAACTGAACATACAATACAGATCTCATCTTCAGTTACTGTTTATCACAATACTAGTCATTATTTATTCAGTTTTATACCAAAGTAAATCATACATGTAAACGTTTAATATATTAGTTATAAAAGATTCAAAGAAGAATAGTTGATGGAAAATATGTACAATTTAACAATAGATCGTTACAATGGGTGTAGTCGTAAATTATCCAGTGCGGGAACGCCAAATATTTGTGTAGGGTGATGCCATAAAAAGCGCAATTTGTAATTCCACAACTTCCTAAAACAGCTAAGAGCTCAGAAATTGGAGCTCGCTGTACTACGAGTTCATTGAAATTTATTTAAAATATTCATTCTTAGTCCCAGGATACATGATTTCAATAAATTGCTATTTTTTGCCTGTAATTTTTTCCAGCAAAAGGATATTTGAAATAACACTGGATATCCTACGTTCTTGAAAGTTATTTAAAAATCCATTTCTATGGATTTTTAAATAACACAGAGAGAAAATAAAGTAATGTGTTATAGTAAACATCATAAGTTTATTTGTTTATTTCGACAAAATAAATTTAAAATAAAATGGCCTTGCACTCAAATGTTTACAAAAGATTTGCAAATGAATTTTCTTCTTCCATACCAAATTTATCAGAGCTCGATGAGTTCGGGTGTCATCAGCAGAACGGTGTCAATATAGACATGTCTTGACGTAAGGCTCCGGATACTTGGTCCATTTAATTTTATAAACATTAGGGCCGAAACATGCAAGATGGACAAGCTTGTTTGTGTTGGTAATATAATATTCATGTGACTGAAACCTCGTTCGCACTATAAAGAATTGCAAGAGATTAACTTAGAGCAATTCATGAGTGGGTGTAATCCCTTGGATTACACCTCACGTAACTCTAGAACTAACCTATTGCTTTTTTTGTTCAGAAGTCTTTTTTAAGGTTGTTTATTTCACTTGAAAGCAATTGTAGATTGTTAATAGCGGTTCATGTACTATTATTTATTAGAAGTACACCCCAAAAGTCGCCTTCGATTACCGCTTTATTTGCCTCAAGATTCTTAGTGCCAACAAAAATGTACCCAATATACGACCAATTATTCTCAGTTGTAGATCTACTTTTTTAGCACACTCGCTAGTTCGCTATAGTTTTTAAGCGATTTGCCATAAAGAGTATATAACCTATCCATAAAAATTTGGAAATGGTTAACAGCACCCACATCATCAATTAAATCACTTATAGCTAACTCTATTCTGTGGTTCATACAGTGCTAAGGAACAAGGTTTGGAAACATTTTTGTTAGCATTTCTTGTAACAACAGATTTTTTCTCCAACGTAACACTGGCGAATGCTACCAAATTCTCTTTTAAGTACTCGTCATCAACCTCGAGTTTACTCAAACAATTTAAAAGGTCCTGCAAAATAACATCAGCAGTCTGATTTGGCAGTTCAATTAAGTGTAAGAATAAAACACTTGGTGTAATTTACCAGAAATACTTACAACTGGATTGATAATTCGTGTTTTCATTACGTCTAAATCTAGAGTGTAATCCTACACCAATATCCACACCATTTAACATTTGAAGTTCCAAATATGATCAAAAAAGGCCTATCATTTTTCGATAAGTGGTGGGCCGATGTAAATATTTTCATGGTACATTCAAGATGAGACATGTTCTTTTTATCGCAAACATTTTCAATACTTTGAAACCCGCTTAACAAATATGGTGTCAGCTAACAAGTGGCCTACTGATTGTGTTGAAAAACTTTTTTTCTTAAGAAAGTGATTTGCAGATTTGCTAAACCCGTTATAAGAAATTGTGAACGAATGCCATTCTTTTGAAATTTCAGTGCGTTCTTTTCTAAATGCTCCAAGATCGGAAACATTTCTGCATAAAGTACAGCCTAGTTTACCGTTTTGGCAATCTAACAAAGGAAATGCTTCTTTTTTCCGTTCAATTTGCCTAATCTATATTGGAGCCCGTACTCTCAACATTAACATCATGTGGTATAGATGAATAACTTATAATTATTGCTAGACATTCCACTTTTTCATTTAAAGGCAGAAGGTAGAATTGGCTCACGAGGTAGATGGTTGTGTAATCATGGTTGTTTGTTGAATGAAGAACGGTATCAAGGTTTTATACTTTTTCTTGGACGATTCCATGGTGTAAACCTTCAAAACGTAAATAAAAAAATGACATCTATTAACACAAAACAACAATATAATTATAGCAGTTCCACTTTTTGACTACAAAATCACCGTCACCGAGCTATAGACAGTAACAGACAAAGGTATTAGTCGTCACTTATCGTATGAAAGTCGCGCTGCTGATGCTTGGGCGAAGAAGCCGGACTATTGTCTGTAGGAGTGAACGAGAAGGTAGAGCGCAAGGACAGGCTTGGTTGTTGTAGACGGGTGTACCACCCACTGTACGGCGTCAGTTCGTCATCGATGACCACGGTGGATTCGTACTGTGGTCTATTAATTCTTATTACTTTGTACAATACTAGCAATTTACTTTAGAAACTCATTGCTTATTATTTCAAAACAAAACAAAAGGGTGCATGAGAAATATTTATTTAGTTTTATGCGTTAATATATCAAAATATATACCCATTAATAATTTTGCTTGAATATATAACTATATAGATATTTATTATGAAATCATAGAAAAAACAGTATGGGAACGCTGCTCTCACGCGTTCTCACTTCACTACACCCCTGATAGCTACGCCAGTTTTTATTCTAAAATAGGCAACAATTAATTAAAGTTTCATGCATATTTAAAGATTTATCTATTATTTAGTGGGAGTACGTTTGGTTCTGCTTTTAAGTATACTCCATTCAGAATTATACTTCATTTACTTATTTAGGATTATTGTTGGTATAGTCCGTAAAATGGATGATTGTGAATTTCGACTTAGCGGTTTATTTGGCGTGCACACTCGTGGTTTGTATCTATTTCGTTCTAACACACAATATTTGGATATAGAGAGAATGGAATGCTACATTATCGTCGCTGTGGGTGGTGAACTGAGACGGACACTACGTTTAAAACATCTTTATTTGTGCCATGTGCGTTAGGAGATAGTAATATTTGTTTTGACAGTGGCATTCAAACGTTTCTCTTCGCGTGTTAGTAACTAACAACTACTGAAATATGTTATATTCTTTCAATTTATAAAAAAAAATTAAAACGTAATTGAAAATATAATAATATAAACTATCTTTATAAACATAATTGGAATTGAATTATGTTATTAAATTGAATACAACATGGTAAATAATTTTCGTGATATTTTTGAACTACAATATTTTACCCAATGGAGTAATGTCTACAGATTGAGTTAGTAGAATGGGGATACCTGAGGAAGTGACGTCATCAGTTGTGGAGTAGGTTACGCCCACGTGGCCGGGGCCATTTTCTATCCCTATGGCTTCTTTTCGGAGTCGTTTTTCAACCCATAGTCGAAATTTTCAACCCCTTGATGGTATTTTCATCCCTTGATGACATGTTTACCCTTAATTAGAGCCCTTTTGGCTGGAGCCGGCTTCTTTTCGGGGCGATTTTCAACCCCTTGCTCGTATTTTCAGCCCTTGACGGTATTTTTACCCCTAATTACGGCCTTTTTGGTGTTTCAACCCTAATTAAGGCCTTTTTGGTCGTATTAAGAGCCTTTTGTCAGTATATCCAGTGGCAGGGTATGGGAGCGGGTCACGTGACAACCCTAATTAAGGCTTCAACCCCTGGAGGGTAAGCGAATGTGCGTGTCCTGATTGGTGGACTTGGGGTTAGATCATACCCCTTAGTTCCTGGTCGGTCCATGGATATCGCCCCCATGGCTTCTGATGGTTTGAGGTGTACGGCTTGTCGGCCATTTTGTAGTCCATTTTGGTATGGGGCCTAATGCTAACTTGTAAGACAGGTGTAGGGCTGCGCAACTTGCTCTCAGGGCTTTGCCACATTGTCGAGGCCCCATTGGCGGAAAATTTGAATTTGTATTTAAGTCTCTGCAGGTTGCGGCTGGAAATATGAATTTGTATTCTAATAAGGGGACCTAATGCTAACTTGTAAAGACATGTGTACGTTTGCGCAACTTGCTCTCGGGACTTCGCCCCCGTGTCCAAAAAATTGAATTTGTTTGTGGCGCCATCTCGCGGTATATTTTTCAAAGTACATACAGGGACCTGTAATGGTTATGAAGGAAATTTTGAAGTAAGGAGTCTAACACTTCCTCCGTCATTATTGCTTTTAATTATGAGTCATAATCACTCTTAAATAAAACAATTAAAGAAGTAAAACCTCGTTTTTATTCATCAGATTAGAATAGTAGTAGAAAAACAAACATACAGTAACTTGATTATTTTATCATTTATAATTAAACATGTAGTACAAAGCTTATTTACAAAATCAATAATTGATAAATTATTTAATCTAAAATACACAAACATTAACGTATAAAATCCACACACATTCGTATGGTAATCCTGCAATATCGTTTTGTTATAATGGAACCATCTAGCATTCTTCTCTAGGAAACGTAAATGATAGCCTTGTGGGGGCAGTCCAAAGGAATCAAAATACTCGCTGTCACCATTCTCGTCAATGTAGATAGCGGTCCAATGTTGACCTGGTTTGTTTGCTGGATCCGGATTTACAATAATCGCACACGGTCTAGCCACCTACCTCGGTAGTTGATTAGAAGCACATACAAGTCGAAACACATTTTTGGGGATGTGGATCGATTTCAAACATTTTAACACCTGTACCGCATACATCTTTGGAGTTGGTCTGCGTACAGTCTTGTAATAATAATCCGTTTTCCAGTACACAAATAGGTTTAGCGATGTTATGGCTTAACCAACTATAAGCCTTTAATTCTTTTTTCAATTTTTTAAGTGATGGACAACCAGTCTCGTCCAGGTTTATTATTGGTTTGTTAACAATTTTCAAAAAACTGCTGTTTTTCACTGCCCTTAACGTGAATTTTGTTAAGTGGCCGCGGCGCTCTTATCTGATCCTCTTGGAAATTGTTGTAGGCTATATACCCCGATCGCCATTTCAAACCCAGGAAATATTATCCAATGATTTCCGTTGTATGCGCGCAGGTATAGTTAACACTTTCACGTCTGTCCTTGTAACATGGTATGATCTAAAACCCCAAGTCCACCAATCAGAACACGCACATTTGCCTACCCTCCAGGGGTTGTAGCCTAAATTAGGGTTGTCTCGTGACCCGCTCCCACACCCTAACACTGGGTAGACTTACAAAAAGGCTCTTAATACGACCAAAAAGGCCTTAATTATGGTTGAAATGCCAAAAAGGCCGCAATTAGGGGTGAAAATTCAATCAAGGGGTTGAAAATCGCCCCCCAAAAAAAAACCGGCACCAGCCAAAAAGGCTCTAATTAAGGGTAAAAATGTCTTCAAAGGGGTGAAAATTCCGACCAAGGGTTGGAAAACAACCCCGAAAAGGAGCCATAGGGGTAGAAAATGCCATGAAAGATTTTAAACGAACGTTGCCATGAACTCGTGTTTAATGTGCATAACTATTTTTGTAGCGAAATGGATGTTAGTCCTCTGTTTAATGTTGACGCAGTGAACAAAAGAACCGAAGAAGCTTTAAAAATTAGCCTCAATACGTTACACAAAATCGTCGAGAGTAAATAGCGGAACATTTCATTGTCAAAAACTATCAGAAAACCACGAACTAAGTGTAAAAGTGATGATATACAAGAAGGGCTAAAACATACCATAAGAGACATAATTTATGACATGTATTCCCAAAAGAAAGCGGTTACATTGGAGACAATTAGTAATATATTACAATAAAAAGGGTTACTGACAGCATCCAGACCAACTATAAGTAATATTATACATAGTATAGGATTTAAATATAAACAAGACCGCAATCGCAGAGCACTTTGTGAAAAATCAAATGGTATTTATAGGCGAAACGTGAATCTTTTCTAAGGGATCACGTAAGAGATCTTGGCAAGACGACACATCAAAGTGTAAAAAATGGAGAGTGGGAAAAGATTTATCATTTTACACGCCGGTAATGAATATGATTTTATTAAAAACTGTAGTTCAGTTGTTGCGGTAAAATCAAAATCTAGTGACGCTGCACGTTTTCAGAAGTTGTTTGAAACATCAGCTGTTGCCTAATCTACAGGAACCGTTATTGATTATTTTGGACAATGCATCATATCATTCTCGGCTTATAGAGAAAACGCCTTTGAGAACATGGAAAAACGGAGAGTTGCGAAACTGATTAACAAAAAAAAAAAATTCTTTTGCCGACACGGATTTAAAGGTAGATCTGTTGAACCTTGCTAAACAACATAGAGAACTGAAGCGGTACGTTGTAGATGACATTATTAATGAATCTGGTCATTTCGTGCTTAGACTACCTCCGTATCATGGCCAATTTAATGCTATTGAGAACATTTGGGATATCTGCAAATAATATCATGATAAGCACATGGGTAGAAAAGGTTACTCTGATGCCGCTATATTACAAATGTGGGAGGAGGCTGTGAAACAATGTGATGGAAAAATATGGGAAAAAAACTATTACACATACAGAAAAAAATTTATCTCAATGGTGATAATGTGAAAATTTGTGAGAACGATTGGTAATTTGAATGGCGATACTTCAGATGACAGTGACAGTTAATGTTTTAATTTTAAGTTTATGTACATTTTTTTTTTAAGTGTCAATGAAATCTTGTTATTATTAAGAACACAGTGTTACAAATTAAGTTGTAAATTAGATCCTTTTTTATTTCTCCTACTCTAATTGTAAAAAAGCTTTTTTATGTAAATATTACACTCTTCTAATTAAAATTGCATATAAAACTACAAGCTTATTTACAGTTATTACTTGTAGTTTTTATTTAATGCAAAAATACTGAAATTTAAAATTATAAGTGGTTTGAACAAAATTAAATTATTTGCATACATATTTGTACACTTTGCTGCATTGCGTAAAATAATGATATATTAATGACCCACATTCTTTAATGTACTTATTTAGAAAGTAGTTCATTATAAGGTAATTTTGTTTATAAGAATAAATTATATTATTATATTTTCAATTACATTTTATTTTTATTTTTTTTTATAAATTGAAGGAATATAACATATTTAGGGTTAGTTACAAACACACGAAATAAACTTTTGAATACCACTGTCAAAGGATTACAACAGACAATTTAGTCTTTAAAGAGACGCCTAAAACAAATATTACTATCTCCTTCTAACACACCTGACACAAATACAGATGTTTTAAACGTATAGTGTCCGTCTTAGTTCACCACCCGCAGCGAGGATAATGTAGCATTCCATTATCTTTATTTCCAAATATTGTGCGAAATAGATACAAACTACGAGTGTGCACGCCAAATAAAGCCGAAATTCGCAATCATTCATTTTACGGACTATAGCCATAAATATTAATTCATATTTTTACGAGAGTGGAACAAATGGTTCAGTTACGAATGATACTATTTTAGATTTTTGTTTTCAAAAAGTATTATAGATATATCGTGGTGAATGTCATAGGATATTTATTTTTTGAGCTTTGCTTTAGGATAGGTGTAAGGTGATGTCAAATTCCAGCCATTTTACGTTTTACCTCGACCACGCCCATCACCATGGTAGTTAGTCGGCACCCTGTTTATTTGATCGTGTAACAAAAAATGTTATTGGTATACATTATTACCTTAGCTTTTCAATTATTTGTGAAAAGTGCGATTACGGGAAACTTCTTCTCCAATAATA
The DNA here is from genome assembly GCA_036346205.1 of Vesta saturnalis. Classification (NCBI taxonomy): domain Eukaryota; kingdom Metazoa; phylum Arthropoda; class Insecta; order Coleoptera; family Lampyridae; genus Vesta; species Vesta saturnalis. Next base: position 913,115 of record JARFJB010002117.1, read on the forward strand.
CACACGAAACAATCGAGTCCCGTTTATCTCATTAAACTATAAGTAAACACATGCGAAGTGGTTTAATGAAATGTGAAAGCACATCCTCATTGGCATTATAAATATAGTTAATTACTAATTTGAAACCATCGTAAAGTTACACAATCACAGCAAAAATATATAATGTGTTAGTAGTTTCAATAACAATTATATAAACACAAAAATTTAAATAATTTCACTTGATACGAAAAGAAGTATTACCACTTTCACTATCTTACTTAAATAGATGGATAATCTTAACACTTTCGCTTTTTAACGCTAAATCTTACAAATAAATAATGTACAAATACACCATACAGCGTATACCAAATGTAAGTGTTAATAATACTTTAAAATATTTGTTGTAAGCAACGTTCCTTGAAGCATATTCATTTGCAGATGTCTAGTGTACCGGGTGGCCCGTTTAGTAGGACCTTTATAGGAGAAAGTAAAATAGGTGCAAACATTGTTTTCAAATAAAAGATGCTTACACTCATCGGAACTTTATCATCTTGTAAAAAAATTTTGTTCAAAAAAATATATACTGTGTGGCAACAATAAGTTACATTTTGTTAAATTGAACACCCTTTAATCTGTTATATATTTAAATAGCGCTTCAAAAGACAATTTGAAAAATATATCTGCCTTTTATGTTTCACGAAATATTAATTTTTCAGTAGATTTAAATTTTCACCAAACCTGGTAGTAGAAGACGTAAAATTTTATGCACAAACCGAAAATAAAATAAAAATTGGGGCATTGTATTTAAAATAACAAAGTTGGTATCGACTTCCGGTATAACCGAAAGTGACACCGCCATGAAAATATTTTCAGTAAGTAGACCATGTTCATTTATATGAAGTTACAAGTTTTCAGCTGAACCGGTTTTTCCGTTCTAATTATTCGTCTAACATGTTATCGTCGAGACACACCCTGTATCGGGTATAATAGTATTTAAAAAAATTGAGAAAAACTATTCTCAAATGTTGGCAAAACTGATTTTTTATTGATAGCTTTTAATATTTGAGAGCAACAATAGAAGATTAAATTTCAATTTTCTTGGCGCCGCGTAAATGTTTCTAGGTCCAATAGAATCCATTTTGGAACTTAGACGACACTTCTTAACAGATAAACGCTTATAAGTTAGAAACAAAAAATCGCAGACCTCTCTTGCCTTATATTTTTGAAATTGTCGTTTGAAGATCTATTTAAATATGCAATAGTATACAGGGCACTCCACTTAATAAAATGTAACTTTTTGTCATCACTCCGTATATACATTTTTTTCAGATAATTTTTTTACAAAAAGATAAAGTTCCGATGAGTATGAACAACTTTTATTTGAAAAAAATGATTGTACCTATTTTACTTTCTCATATCAAGGTCAAGGCATGTCATACTAAACGGGCCCCTCGGCCACTTTTACCAAATAATCAAATAAATGCAACTAACTTTTCACACCACCTCATAATTATAACAAATAAAGATTTTTGTTGTGTTGATTGTTATATTACAAAGGTAGATTGCACCACGGTCTAGCTCGGTGAGGTACAAACTTATGAAACTTACGGTAATTGAGAACTCATTGATTTTCAGGTGTGAGGGAAGCAGAGAATTATCCACAGTTGTAATCAGTATTAGCATTTGTTTTATTGTTGGGATCCCACTCAATGTATACGTTTGATTATTAAATACAACAAGAATTGAGAAAGGTTGTATCTCAAAGCATAACAGGTAATCTGAATAAACACTAAACAACTGTATTTATATGTATATTTAATAAAGCAAAATGTCTGATTAATATCAGCATAAAATAACTAAAACGATATTTCTTGTGAGACCATACGATCTTAAAATTACTAAATTAAACACTGTACAACCTTATAATCTATATATACTTAAAATTCAAAATGCAATATGATCAACACTGTATTCAATAATGAAACGTGTATTGACCTATGTCAACAAATTACAGTTGCGATAGGTTATGAACCCAAATGTTTTTAGCTTAGGAGCGGAAGTCAGCTGTTCCTTTTTAACCGTACCAAAATAACACTAACGGATTTGTTATTTACTTAAATTGCACTAAAAGTTTTACGTACTTACTTGTACAAAATGAATATAACTTCGTCTTAAAATGCAATACAGTCGGAGATTTTTCATTTCCAATTCATAAGATAAACATACGATAAAGGCAATTTCCATTTTGTCGTACAAATAAACAAACGGTAGATCATAAATGCAGGTAACGTAAGGTAAGGTACGATAGTCTTCATTTGTTAATAACGTACAAGTAAACAAACTGTAGACCATAAATAAAGGTAATTTTCATGTCTTCCACATACCAATAATGAAAAAACTACAAACGCTGGCAAACTAACAGCAATCGGGAATGATACGAAGGTATCCCCATTTTTAATTATTCAAGACAAAAATTGCATATCATCCACGCCATTTTATGCAAGTTAAATTCGTGGCGTCACACCACGCTTTTACAACGATACGGAAATTTATCCAAATAAAAGCTTTTTCTTAACTTAAGCGGTTTCATTTCTATAGGGGCGTACCCTTTCTTTGCTCCCTAATAAATGTAATATATACAAATTGTAATTAGAAGCCTTTACATACCTTATAAAAGGAAAGCAAAACTTAAAAAAGATAACGTCTGAACTGCACGGGATAAGAAACGGTAATGAGTTAAGCGTCAAAGAGTATATACTATACTACATCAGAGGTACTCGTATTTATGTAGACTAAAGTAAAACTATCGAGATATAAAAAATTTAATTATTGAACGAAAAAAGAAATGCTTAAAGATATTAATGTAATGTAAATATATTTATCAATGATAATGCAACAATAGCCAAAAATTGGCACGTTACACATGCGACTCAGTCACAAAAAACAATAAAAAAACATGAATAAGACCCGGAGGAATCCTAAACTAAGCCACAAGTTGTTCGAAGAGTTACGATCCAGATTGTGTTACTATCATCACCCATACATACAACAATCTTACAACATTTGCTTCCACAGACACACTCACAATCAAACTGTAACAATATTAACCAAAAAGAATACTAAACACGACGAAACAATTGAAACTGAACTAAACTAAAATGAACAATTAACTATAACTGAAAACGTATACTAATCCTACCTAACTATAATAAACCATATTTCCTTATATACAAAACTTATTCAAAACTTGAAAAATTGGGTTTCAAATCTTTGACATGGAACTGACCAACATTCTTTCCATTCAAATCTTGGAGTTCATAAACGAGAGGAGATAGTTTCTGAATAACCTTACAAGCAACATATTCTTAGAATAATGAGCACCCACATCAGATAAGGTAAAATTTCTCTTCCATACTATATCACCAACATTAAAAGTTAAATGACGCTTACGCAAATTATATTGTTTTTCATTACCAAGATATGCTTTATGTAATCTTTCCTTGACTTCATCATATAATACGGGAAGAAAGGCATTTTCTTTAGACCAAAAGAAACGATTTGTTAACTGCACATTATTTAAGGGATCGGAGTGCCATAAAAATCTCCTGTCACAGGAACACGATGGAGGGACCTGAGTTACTTCATGACGAGCAATACAAATTGCTTGGGCAATCTCAAAAATATGATCATCCCATTTGCAATGGTTGTCTTTAATGTACGAGGAAATAGCAGTGCCAATGACTCTATTAACTCTTTCGGTGGAGTTAACCTGGGGATGATACCTAGCATTATACCACATATTCTGTACCTTCAAAGATTTCAGAAATGTATGAAATTCTTTGGAAACAAATTGCGATCCATTATCGAACAAAACTGTTTGAGAGACACCAAAAATTGAGAACACTTGTCTTTCAGAAAACGTATTTAGTTTCGTAGGAGGCTTGCCAAGAGGTTGAACTAAAACGAATTTTGTAAAGTAATCGGTATCAACAAATAAATCCATAATATCCATACTAACCATTTGGAAGGAAAACAGACATCTTTCTCTTTACCCATTAATCCAGCTCTTGCTAAATTTTCTGCTTTATGAGCACCACAAACGCTACAAGACTTAATGTATTTACTAACAGATAACTTTAACTTAGGCCAATAGTATTCGAGCCATAATTTTCGAAACACCAAAATGTGAAGCAGTAGGATCATAATGGCATTCTTTTAATACGGAATCACGATTATCTAGAGGTATAACTACTTCCAATCAGAAATATTCGACTCAACGGGGAACGTAGAAGGAAGATACTTAAATAAATAATTATCATGTACACGAAAATTCGGATACTGATCTGGACTGGACTGTACTTTCTCAATCATATCTTTATACCATTTATCGGGACTAAAAGCTGAGATATCAAGAGAAGATATTGCACAAGACAAGGTACCTGGAACAATATTTTGTTTACCAGAACGATGCTGAACATCAAACGTAAATTGGGACAAACGCAAACTCCACCTAGCTAATCGACCAGTTGGCTCATGAATGTTATGAAGCCACTTAAGTGCTGCACAATCGGTAATAACGGTAAAATTTGTACCTTCAACGTAACCACGAAAGTGTTCGATACCAAAAATAATTCCGAGAAGTTCTCGTTCTGTAGCTGAATAGCAGAGTTAATGCACGACTTGCAAAAGCAATTGGGTGTTCAGAACCATCACGTTCCTGAAACAATACTGCACCGACAGCTAAATCGCTAGCGTCAGTCTGAATGTAAAATTTCTTATCGAAATCGGGAGACACAAGAACGGGAGCAGAGGTAATTCGCTTTTTAATTAATGAGGATTCGGCTTCATTAGTCCGCTTAATAGTTTGATCTTTAGCTTTACCTTCCAACAACTATACCATCTGCGTACTTTTGCTGACGTTTGTAGAAACACGAGTGAGGTTTTCTATCGGAAAGAACGCGCGCAACGCGGTGAGGGTGTCATTGGCTTCACAATGGAATTGCGAATCGTCGCTTATTCCTATTTCAGTAATTGCATGCTAAGGTCTTTTCACTACGTTCCTTCCATTAATCATTTCCACTTCTAAATCGTTACCTTACTTACTCTCACTCCAACAAAAGGCTTTTAAATCAACTTGACCAAAAATCAACTGCGCTTTAATATGATTAGATAAATAACACTGGCCAACGGTAAATTTTTTACCTGAAATCTAATAGATGTTTTTAACCATACATATCGTGCAAATTGTGAAAATGATACCAAATGTTTCCGTAGCTCTAGTTCTATATTTCCACGAACTACAAAACATTCTTTTACAGGTCATTCTTGAGTGCATAACTCGAGGTCGATCTTTTTGTAGACACGGGCATTTGGAGAAGCCACTTCGTTGAACCACGAGAAAATGACCATTTTCACTTAGTTATGTTGTCGATATTTAATTCTTTCCAATACTAATAGTTTTATATTTTTCTTTCATAGGCAATAGGTACCGACCCACACTTGTTGCCGTTGACGAGTAGAACACATTTCAAGCTTCTCTTATAGCTATCTATAAAGACACCAATCATTTGGACTGTTTGTTTCAAACCCATATTCTGAAAACGACCCTTGATGTCGGTACAAAAAAAAAAAAATCTTTTACAATTGAAAAATATCCCAACAAGTCCTTTTTTCAAGTTCGGTAAGTAGTAACTTTGGCATCTGGATATAGCAAATTCTTCTCTTTTAAACGGAATGCCAAAAGTTCAGAAGCTTCTTTTGACGAATTTAAGTCCCTTATTAAATCATCTAATTGTTTTTGATCAAAAGGTTGAAGATGTGATGAGTGGAATGTAAAATCTAAATCTTCAGCACTGTCTGATGTTACCTCTTCTTCCGTTTCTACATAATGTGACATGGAACTTCTTGATCGTAAATCAACTGGGGATGTGTTGCCAGAACGTCGAAAAGGTCGTTGAGCAGAGGGCACGTTAGGATATTTCGATTTCCAGAATTAAAACCGTAAAATTAGCCAACATCATGGTGATTTATAAGTTCTCACCAAATCATAGGTTTTTTTAAGTTGTTGATTAGACAACTATATGCGGAAGTAATTAAAAGACAGCAAACCTCTACTGGAGACAGACAGCAACGATGCGGGTGAAAGATGTATCAGGGGAAATACACATTCAATGAGGAGTCAGACAAGGTTGTGTTCTGTCGCCCCTAATGTTTAATATATACTCGGAGATGATATTTTTAAAGAGGAATTATGCGAGACTCAAACGGGAATTAGTGTTCATCTTTAAGCCATATTTTTGGTTCGTTGCATGGAGTGCATTAAGTGGTCTGCAGGTCTTCAGCAGTTTCGGCCAGAAGCAGGTTATCATCTGCTTATCAGATATTGTTAACCACTATAACAAATATAAATTAGAGTGTGATTATTTGGTATATTAAAAAGGTAAATTGCTCAGTAAGGTCCACTACTTACGAAACTTACTATAGTTGAGAATTCTTTTTAACAGGTGTGAGTGAGACAGAGACGTGTCCATAAATATAATCAGTAATGCATTTGTTTGTTTTTCTTGTTGGACGCCACTCAATTTTATAGGTTTAATAATTAAAATACAACAAAAATTGAGAAAGTTATACATTAATACGACAGGTAATCTAAATAACACTAAACAGCTGTATTTATTTGTATATTTAAGAAACCAAAATGTCTGATCAATTTCAGCATAAAATAACTAAAACGGTATCTCTCGTAAAGCTTTACGATATTAAATAACTTCTAATTTAACACAAACTACATAAGCATATGATCAATTTTTACTTAAAATTATAAATGCAATATGATCAAAATTGTATTTAATACTAAAACGTCTTATGTCAACAAATATTACAGTACTATAGATTATTATAACCGTATCAAAACAACACTACACTAATCTGTTATTTCCTTAAATGCATTCTTGCATTAAAAGGATACATATTACTTAGATGTACTCAAAATAAATATATTAACTTCGTCTTAAAACGAACTGTTGTATGAGAATTCCATTTCACATTCATAAGATAAACATACAGTAAAGCAGATAAGATAATTTCCATTCATCTTCAACGTACAAATAAACAAAATGTAGACCACATATAAAGGTAACGTAATTTTCATATCATAAACGTACGGTAAGGTACGATAATTTTCAGGAAATGTAGATCAAACAACAAACGCAGGCTTCGAACAACGAAAGCGGCATTAAACGACGAAAGCAGATACAACAGCATGCGTTATTGATGCAAAACAAATATAATTCGTGAAGATGACATTGCATTATCAAGCATGGCATTTTATGCATATTCACTTCGTGACGTCATCAACCAGGCTTTTGCAACGATAAGAAATTCATTAACATAAGAGCTTTTCCTCAACACAATCGGTTTTCCTTAATGTAGAGTTCCGTAGTTTTTTGTTCCCTATTAAATATAATATATACAGAAATAAAATTAGAAGCCTTACATATCTTATACAAGGGAAGCAAAACTTAGGAACGTAACATACTAAACGGAATAGTAGAAGAACCGGAAATGATGTGGCTAAAATAACTTTTATAAAGCAACACTAAAGAGAAATTATCGAAATATACATAAATTTAATTATTGAAAAAAAAAGATACCAACGTAATGAAAATATATTAATCAACAATAACAAAAATTCAAAACTTAAATTAAGGTAACGATAGCCAAGAATTGGCACGTTACACCACTACGCCGTTGATAGCCTGCTTCCGGTCGAAACTGCTGAAGACTACTTAATGTACCCCATGCAACGAGCCAAAAATATGGTTACAGATGAAGATAAAAAAGACGAAATACATGACAGTACAAAAACAAATACACAGACAAATATAAAGATAGACCAGAAGAGAGTTAAAACGTATAAACAGCTAAGTAGAATCATAAAGGGAGAATGGAGACAGGAATAGGAAATAAAAAGTACAATAGAACAAGCCAGGCAAGTTTTCATAAAATGAAGCAGGGATTTTAGCATCTCCCCGAGAAAACAAAATTTTAAAATGTTATATATTTCCAATTGTGCTGTACGGAGTGGAAGCATGAACCCTAACTGATAAAATGTGTATGCTCCGGATTTCATGGAAGGGTAGAATCACAAATTACTGCTTTTATACACCGCAGACACACACCAGACATCACGCAACCCGGCACGCACGCACGCGCACTCATGCACCCACCCACCCTGGAAATATCGTGGGCACTAACACATATCCATATACACACGCGCAGACACACCGCATATCACTCAACCAAGCACGGACCCACCCACCTAGACGCACATGCACCCACCCATTCAACAACAGTTTGTGAGTATATCATTTCTCATAAATTACATTTTCAATTTAAGCACGTAATTTAAATATGTGGAACTTTTGATGTATACAATGTTTGGCATATTCATTTTTTAATTGGTGAGGGGATCCAGCTTAATGTTAAGTTAGCTCCACCCAAATTAAATTCACACACTAAATTTTTAACAATTGTTAAAATGAATTGGGCAACAATTAAACGAGCAATGATTCCGTTTTCGTAATGCTGTTAAGTTACTCTGCACGGCTAGCATTTCGAAAAAAGAAATTTGTATAAATTTACTGTATAGAAATTATTTTACTTATTTCGTATATTTAATAATTTTTTTTTTTTTGTATCCTCTAGCATTTACCTAATTATTTAGCGTTTGTTGTTAGCTACCATATGTTCTTCAGAGATTCGGCATTTACTTACCCTCTCTCATCACAACTTGTAGTTGTTGGTTCCCTATTTTTTTACATTTCATTAGCAATACATGCTTTAGATTTTTGTATAAATTGTGACATATTTGAATACCACTAAACGATCAAATTCAATTTCATTATACCGAAAACAATTGCTATGATTTAGTTTTTGAATATAAAGGTTGCGTTTATATTATTTATTAAGTTACTTATTGCTAAGACAATACACTTCCCCAACAATGCCTGAACTCGACTGCTTGATTATTTTAATAACATTAATTTTTTATTTATTTTTAATACGCTTCAAATAGATCTGGCACATAACAAAATTAGAAACTGCTGTACTTCGTTATTCTAGCTAGCCAGGACTTCCTTTGACTTACCTTCTACTTCCTACATCTAAATCATTTACAAAGATTTTATATCTTATCCCTCATTAACCTTAATTTACTAAACAACTGTTGCGATTTACATACGTTTAGTTATAAAACGGCGTAGTTGATATTTATACTTGTGTAACTCAAACGATAAACACGTTTAGATCAGTTATAGACGTAAAAGAAATTAAATTCACATCTAAAACCTAATAAAAGTATACAAATCCCTAATGATTAAAGGAGAAGCAATTTTACAACCGGAACTGAAAACATGTATCACGTAGAAGTGTACGTTACATCCATTTTTAATAATTTTTAAAGCAATAAGATGTACTTGTAAGAAAAAATGCACTAAATTGAGTAATGCATATCAAAAATTGTAAGAAATATTGGAGTCTGTTGAACGTTTGCACGCATGATCAGTAAATTCCTAAATTAAATAGTTTTATTTAAATGGTATAATAGTCCTTACGAGGCCTTTTACGTACGGTCCCCATCCCACAATAATTTGTTTTGTTTGTTTAAATGTAAGCAAACTTTAAATTAAAAAATTACCTTTTTAGGTACACGGAAACAGTAGATGTTCACCTACCTGAAACAAAAAGGAAAAACAGCTTTAATTAAGCTAAGACAGAACACAATATTTTTTGTATGTATCCATTATATGTATAACCGAAATCACTTTGTAAGATTTGTAATGAACTTTAGATTGGACACGAATGATTTAGACAAAACGCTGCTTATCTAAGGAACCACGTCCAATTTATGACCAAAACGCATTTTTGCCAAAAGTTCAATAACTTAGACACCTTGAAGTTCATTGATCTGGGTACAAGTAGTATGCATACTTCACGGATTTTAACATATCACCTAATAAAGACGAACTCTAAACTTCCACTTTGACGTGAAAATAATTCACTGACTCAGACAAGAACTACATAGTGAAGACAAGCTAAGACAAGAACCACGATCACATTGGCTAAGACCAGAATCATATTGGCGAGACACGGACCACAGCCAAGACGCATTTGACCTCAACCATTATGAACTTCGTTGATCCCAAACTGTCGCACTATCTCTCTATGTATCTCGCTCTCTCTCACTGCTAGAGCTCTATCAGGCACAGGTATGAATGTATCACGTATATTTGGTATGAACGCATGATGGAATTAGAGACGAGTGATGTCTGAATAGAATCGAAAGGAACGGACTTAGCATTACTGTCGGAGCCTTCCCATAAATAACCACACATATCGTTGATCGTATTCAAAAGAGAGGCTTATAAATGACCCGTCCTTAACTTCTCACATACAGTCCCTTGAGCATAGAGGGATGGTTTCAGTTCTTTCTTTGTATTATCGTTATTACAACGGCTATTGTGCTGCTGAATTATATTCTTTAATACCATATCGGGCTATCTTTGCGAGAAACACTCGGTTCGCTCATTCACATCATCAGTATGGAGTACAAATCTCCACTTGTCGTACCAAACGGGCGCAATCCACATTTTTTTACACGGCTTCTAAACTCTGGAATGATCTCCCTAGTTCCTGCATTCCACTCACTTATGATATGAGAACATTTAAGGTAGCTGTTCATAGGCATCTATTGGCAATTCATTATCCCTCTATCCATCCTCCTAAGTGTTCCTGAGTGCTGTAGCACGATAGGCCAAATTTAGCCTGATCAGGTCCACAATCATAAAAAAAAACATTATATACGCAGCACACATACCGAAAATATCTGCGAAGAAAACCTAAAATCACGAAATTTTTTTGCCGAAACAGATATCCAATGAAATCAACGAATTTGTCGTCATGTGATTAAAATAGGCCAACATCATTAAAATTACACTGAAAACACACCATGGTAAATTATCAGTTTTGATTGATCGGTCGCTAAGCAAATTCCGTCACGTTTAATACACAAATTTAAATATGTAAGAATCAAGTATTAATGACAAATATACTGTATATGAGAATCTAATTGTAAAAAAAATTTCTACGAATACCCCTCGAACAGTGATAAATACGAAATAATTTTATGACAACTTCCTCAAGCATGTTGCTATTAGGTAACACGATTTCGGAAACTGTCAAAATTATTTCCTATTTATCACTGATAACTAGAGAGCGGATTTTATGCACTATAAAATGCCGAAATATGTGCATATATATGCACTTAAAAACCTTAAAATATGCATCAAAAATGCATTATTAATTCAAAATATGCATAAATATTGAATCTTCTATTTACCTGTGTTAATTCCAAATTATAACATTAATATATAAAAAAACTATATATGCTTGTAATTTTTTAATAGGAAAAAGATACATTGCATACAAACTTATTATTTTAACATTCAAAATTATGTGTTATTTAAAAACTACATATTTACTTATACACTATACATTTATAAAAACTGCACCCTGTCATTACTACTTACAAAGCAATTATTATTTTAACATTACTTTAAAATTATGTGTTATTTAAAAATTACATATTTACTTATACGCTATAGATTTATAAAGATTACACCCTCTCATTACTATTTGCAAAACAATTTATAACTAAATATTTTTCCAAGTTTTCGGCGGAAAATTTTGGCGTCTGTCCGATAGTATGTTTTGTACAAAGAAAAACTTCTTTCTACATCCACAGAAGTTATGGGTGCATATTATAATGCGGCTAATATGGCCAAATCTAAATTTATAACAAGATCATCGGAATTTTCCTCAAGTTTCAGAACTTTATTATTAACTTTTAGTAACAACTGATATCCACTGTTTTTTTGTAAAATTTCATTTAATTTATTAGAAATCGTGTTACCAATATTTCCTGAAACAGCAGAAATCAGCTGTTGAAATTTATTAATTATTTGCATAGATTCATTTAATGACAATGCTTCCGTTTCTAATTTAGCAATGGTTGAACTTACAAAATAGTAATTTGCTTTTATAAATGCCAGCTCATTGCGCAATTGTGTTTTCTTTAAAATGGATTGAGCTTTTTGAACGTAAGTACTTGAATTATCAGAAATTTCTAAAACTAACTCCTTTATTTTTCCAAATGATCTGCATAAAAAGAGCTGCATTTAACCAAGTACCCCAACGCGTAATCACAGGCTCTGGCGTAGAGGAATATTAGGTAACTTTTCTTTGTATAATTGAATTCGTAACGGAGCTTTTAACAACACTTTCTTTATACTACTTATTAAACTATTTACTAATGGAAATTGATTACGAATTGTTTCTGCTACTCTATTAATACCATGTGCGAGACATGTTACATGTATTAAATTTTCATAAAATAATTTTAATTGCTGTCCAGCTTTTACCATATACGGTGCTGCATCAGACAGCATTAAAACTATTTTATCTGTTGCAACAATATCAGGAATAAAAATTGCATGAAAGCTTCGTTTATAAAGCGAACTATTGTTGCATGATTGGTTTTCTCAAGAACTTTGGTAGCGATTAAATATGATATACTAGACTGCGCCTCACTTAAATAACCAATCATTAAATTTGCCACATATCGCCCGCAACAATCTGTAGTTTCATCTACTATAAAATAAAGATATTTATTTTTTGTAATTTTCTTTATATGCCCCATAGTTTCAAGATATAAATCATTAATATACCTTTTTCGAAGCGTGCTTTCATCTGGCACTTGCTTTTTACTAATTTTTTCTAAAAATGACCTAAAACTAGGATTTTGCAATTTCTTTAATGGAATATTGGCTTTAACAAGTGCACTACACAATTCGAAATTAAATTCCTCTTGTGCATTTCTTTTGGCCGTTTCTTGAAACAACGACTGGCGCAAAGGTTGAAACAACGACTGGCGCAAAGGTGTCTGACAAACTTTTGTTTTCTTAAATGTTTCTAATTTTCTTTTATAAAGAGAGGTTTCAATGTGCTGTGTAACTTGAGATTTCCTTTCGCACATGATCTAAGGAAAAATTAATTTTAAAAATAAGTATCTAATTGCGTTTAAAAACTGATAAAACGGTGAATTCAATAACCTACTTCAATTAGTAAGGGTTTAATTTCCGAAATCAATTAAAAATATGTAATGGTACTTACTATTTTTCCACAGGCTATGCAAAACACTTTTTCATCATCCAGACGTAACTCAGATATATTTTTTATCCATACTTGAACTAAACTATTTTTAACTTTCGGCATCTTGAAGTTCACTTAACAAAGCCGTACCATTCAGTTACGTCTTCGCCCAAAGAATGTTTAAAATTGTGCATTTTGTCCGTTACTCTCAAATTATTTTCAAGAAGGATTCACTAACTAAACACTTACCTTGAAAAAGTCCAAATAACTTTAACCCTTGATTGCGGGAATTCCCCCAATCAATGCTTTAACTATCTACTTAGGTACCATTGGAATTTTCAAATACTACGAAATAGCGGCATTGAAACTTCATAATCCGGAAGTATTAACGTTGCACTTAACTGCAGGTAATAATCTTTATTTAAACCTGTCTTATTCATATAAAAATACATTTTTTAGTTAGACACAATAACAAAATTTAAAATAAGTTAGAATAATGCATTTTAAAGCGAATTTGGAAGATATAGAAAAAATGCGAAATATATGTTAATTATGAATAAAAAGGCAAAATATGCATAAAATTGCAATATATGCAGTATTTGAAATATGCAAATATGCAAAAATTAATTAATGTCAAATGATTGCATTTAGTGCAATTCGTCTAAAAACAAAACGATATTCTTCAACTATAAAAAATAAGCGATATGCATTTTGCATAAAATCCTCACTCTACTGATAACTATTGCAATGATTGCGTTTAGCACGATTATTATATTGTTATGATTCATACGATTATTGCGATTAGCATGATAATGGCAACTGTTACGGTTGGCCATGAACATTATTACGGCTATTAGAATTATTACGATTCACACAAATAATTACGATTAACCAACAATTTCGAATATTACGATTAACGTAATTATTACGATTATTACAGTTCGTACAACTACTTCAATCCTGGAGATTAGTACGACTATACAGTATTCAATGCAATTACAGTCCAGAATTGTAACTATTGCGATTAACGTGATTAGTACAATTATTATGATTGTTACGATTAATACACGTAGTACTATACTAGACAGTATTAAGTGAAATTACTGTCGGAAATTGTGACTATTCATATTAGTGATTAGCACAATTGTTACACTTATTATAGCTTTTACTATTGCGATTGCAGTTAATGATTGTTGATTGTTACACACGATTATATACGATCAGACACGACAATATCGACTATTGCGATTAATCCGACTAGAATCATTATTGGTATTATTACCATTATTTATTATCACGCGTGATTACATAAGATTGTAAACAGCAGTTGCGAATAAAGCGATTAATGCCTTAGTACGATTTTACAATTACTACTTTTGCGATTATACCGGTTAGTGCGATTATTACGAATATAGCGATTACCACGATTATTAAAGCTGTAAATATTTTGATCATTGCGATTAGTACGTTTATTGGAGTGAGTACGATTGCACAGTATTAAATGCGATTACATATGACAATTGCGACTAGTACGATTATCGGCACTATTATAATTGTTACGATTAATACTAGTACTACTGTTATTATGACTATTATTATTACAGCCGTTACAACTATTGCGATTGATACATTCGATTACACACGATAATTTCAGTTAATCCGATTGGTACCACTATTGCCATTTTTACGATTACCACGGCTGTTACAACTACTGCGACTTGCTATTCGATTATTACAACTACTACTGCTTTTACAATTATTGGGATTATGGTAAGTACTATTATTTATTGTTACACGATTACGTAAAATTGCATACGGCTATTACAACCGGTGCACACGATCTCCCGTCTAACTTGAATCCTTCGCACGACCTCCCGTCCGTGGAGAAAGTTATACCATAGGGAGGCGCTAATCCCAGACATGAAGTTCCGCCCGGCGGAAAAATGTAATTAACGTGTTATATGCTTATCTACTAGCTCCCTATTAAAAGTACATGAGGTATTTTTCAATAATGTCTCTA
Organism: Vesta saturnalis; assembly: GCA_036346205.1. Lineage (NCBI taxonomy): Eukaryota > Metazoa > Arthropoda > Insecta > Coleoptera > Lampyridae > Vesta > Vesta saturnalis. Next base: position 928,323 of record JARFJB010002117.1, read on the forward strand.
GAAATTCTGTATTTCCAATTTTACCTAAACTTCTTAATTACTTATCTTCCATTTCTATCTAAAGGAGGGGAGGGGTAACTCTATAAAGCAAAGGGTTGTTTCAAAATGTTGATAGATGTCAATCACGGCTTTAAAAAAAATAATTGGGCAGCGTGGTAACCCTTTCTACACAAATGAACTAAACAAAGAGATAATCGTGCTTTACTAAATTTTCAAAGTACTTAAATATATTCCTTACTTAAAATTGTCCATTTATCCTACGCTTTTCTTTCTTCTTTCTTCCCGTAAATCAATTATTTGTAGTCCATTTGTAATCCTTAAATTTCATGAAGCCACATAACCAGTGCTTCACAATTTCACAAACACTTATTCCTTTCTGTACTCACAAATAGTCCAATAACACGTAATGATCTGTACACGTTTGGTTGCCTCTTAAAATTCCTAGCAACCTTTAGGAAAGTTTAGTCCTTCCTTACACAAATAAACTTTTAATGTCACATAAAATTAACTTAACATTGGCTTAATTTATTACGGAAATTTCGTTTACTTAAAGGTGGTCCCATAAATAATTTTAACTAAATATCGTTACAAGAACACGCGCTGCACTTAACACTATGACGTAATAACTGTTAACTTTTTTATAAATCTGCTTATGCACTTTCTACTTTCTTGAAAATAAACAAACTAATTTTATCTTCAATCTCAATTTAATTAATTGTTTTATTTATGAATGTCTTATACGATTCATCCCCTTTCGGGTTACGCAGTTGTTTCACAATGACTGCCTTCAATATTATTCACAAATATAACTCCAACTTAACCCATTCTAAGCCACACTACACCTCGCGCGCGCGTCTCCCCAACATTCACCACAAGCAACAGCCAAAAACGAAAAAGCTCCCGTCAATCCCTGACTTTCCTATTTATAACTTCAGTCATCCATCTTTAAACATGTCTTCCTTCCGCGCTATATTCTCCAATAGTATTCACTCAAAATTTCATAGTTCCAACTGTTACTACCATCTGTACAACCACGCTCATAACTACAATACATCGCCATATTTGTTCTTACTTACAAATTTTACAATTACTTCATGAAGAAATCATTTTTCGTCATTACATTCATTCAGTAGCCACTCTGGACCATTACGCAACTTTCAACATTTATCTCCAACCTGCGCTCGATCTCCTTCCGCAACATTTGCAAAAATAAGTACCGTCTAAGGTCTCAAATCCCATATACATACATATATTCTCAAAGCAATTGCACAACATTACGAAAACCTTCTGAAATTAACACTTAAACATACCCAATCTTTCTCTACATATTTTCTAAAACATTCTACACTTATACCCTCCCATCTTCTGGCAAAGATGACTCATTTATCCTCAAACATTCCATTTCTTACGGTAGCAAAACAGTAGCAATACAGTAGCAAACATTATCGTCCCATCGACAAATTTCTCTTCACATTTACATTCATCAGAATCTAATTATTATAATATTCGAATACACGTATCTACATACTGAATTATATTTCTCCTAAATTTCCAGTGGCGTATCATACACCCACATACATTATGCATACACACAAAAATTTTTTTTCGTTCAAACTCAATACACTCGCACTCAAAACACGTCATACACGTCATTATAACATCCTACATACAGGGTGCGTCAACGCAACCTGACAATCCATCATCGTCTTTTCCTCACCACACTCCGTCATTATGCATTCATTTTTTATCTTGTCCCTTCTCGTTTTACCACATGCGCTTTTCAGGAATCTCATACCCACGGCATTTATTTTTCTTTCGTGCTTTTTTTGACATACCCATGTCTCACTTCCATACAGTACTGACGGGACGCATACGCCATTATAGATTGCTCGTTTCGCAGCTAGGCTCATGCTTTCATTTCTCATTATCGTCCACATACTTCCAATCACTTCCCTTCCACTTGCTCCACAAGTTCATCTTGCAGAGTAAATACTCTACTCTCCTTTCCACCTTCCCGATTGAACACCACAATCTTAGTTTTGTTCACGTTTACCTTTAGGTCCATGCTCTCACAGACTGTATCAAACTTCCTCGGTGCGGTTTGCAGCTCATCCGCACTGTCACTTAATAAGACAGTGCCATCTGCATATACCAGACGTTGTACATTTACGTCACCAACCATTACACCATTTGTATCGGTACATGCTTGTCTAAGACATTTATCCATGTACATATTGAACAACCACGGTGACATCACACAGCCTTGTCGCACTCCTTGTTCAGTATTAAAGTATTCACTCACAACTCCTCTCATCCTATTACATGCCCGACTACCGTTGTATACTGCCCTTATTCCATTTATTAAACCTTTATTTACGCCATATTCATTTAATATTTCCCACAGCTTCTCCCTATTCACTCTGTCATATGCTTTCTCCAGATCTACAAACGCACAGTACAACTTCCTTTTCACCTTTAAACATTTTTCAATCACATGCTGGAAAGCAACCATCTGATCGACACATCCTCTCTCTGGAATGAAGCCACCTTGCACATCCCACATCTTAGTTTGTGTAGTTTCACGTACTCTATCAATCAGTATTCTTCCAAATACTTTACCAGGCACGCTGAGCAAGCTTATTCCTCTGTAGTTCTTATAATCACTCTTATTCTCCTTACCCTTATACAATGGTACAATGATCGCGCTCTTCAAATCACTCGGCACTTTTCCACACATAAGGCATACATTGAACAATTCACACAATCTTCGTATAAGCTTTACACAACTATACTTGAGCATTTAACCAGTGATTTCATCTACGCCTGCTCCCTTGCCGTTTTTCAGCCTTCCTACCGTTTTCTCTACCTCATTTATTCCAATATCCTTTTCAGTTTCATTCATCATTTCTTCTATATTCTTCTTATTTCACCCTTCAGTCTTACTTTCTTCACTACTGTACAGCTTTCCGAAATATTCTTGCCAGCATTTCCTCACTTCACAATCGTACGTTTTGGGCCACGTTTTGTATTTTTGACCCATTTCCAGAAGTTTTTTGTTTCCCTCAAAATCATTCTGCATTTTCTCTCCTTCCACAGCCATCACTTCCTCTTTACTTATTCTCACTGCCTCCTTCGCTTCTTTGTTTCTTAATCTGTACACCTCATACAATCGCTTCTTCTCAGTCTCATTTTTTGCAGCAATCATTGCCATGTACACATCTTCTTTCTTACATACTGCCTTTTTTACTGACTCATTCCACCAAGCACATTTTTTCTGTTTACCTACAGTCGCTCTTGCACATATTCGCACGGCACAATTGCCAATAGAGTTTTTCAGTCTTATCCATGCACTTTCAACGTCAGTGTCTTTTATTTGTTCGTTCCACACTGTTTCATTCACATTCTACTCTTTCATTCTCGCACCATTATACTAGTTTGTCGACCCTAATTCTGGACGTTCGCACTACGTTTGCTTTCCTTCTCCAGACCAACTTTTGCCCTAAACACACTCTCGATACAACCAAAAAGTGGTTCGATCCACACTCCTCTCCGCGCATAACTTTTGTGTCTTTCACCAGATTTCTAAGCCGTTCATCATACACTATCAAGTATATCATACTTTTAGATTCACCTCTTTGCCATGTATACATATGCACATTTTTATGTTTAAACCACGTATTGGATACAAACAGGCTTGTCTCCACACAGATGTTCAGCAGGTGTTCACCGTTCTCATTGACTCTTTAGTCTCCGAACTTTCCTACAACGCGTTCACTATGTTCTCTCTGTACACCCACCCATCCGTTCATATCCCCCACTATAATCACTCTTTCGTTTGGCTTACATACGTTCAACACGTTCTCAACTTCATTCCAGAAGTTCTCACGTTCCTGGTCTCTATCTCCATTCACTGGTGCATAGCATGTAATAAGAAAAATTCTTCGAAACTCCACTTTCATTCTAACTCATATTATCCGGGGAGATACCAATTCGTACTGTTTAATACATCTTTTTGCTCTTTCACTTATGATCATCCCAACTCATTTTGCGCCATGCACTTCCGTCTCAACTCCTGACCATAGTGCCAGGCTGCCATACTCCATCTCAACAGCATCCTTTCCTTTGCGCTGTGTCTCCGATATACACGGAATATCAAGGTGTCTTTCGTACATTACATTCGCAATTTTAAATTCTTTACCAGGCATACCTCTAACATTCCACGTACCGACTCGCCATTCATTCTTCGCACAGTCGTCAGCAACGGGGCCTGTATGTTTCGACCTTGACGGGGCCTGTATGTTTCGACCTTGACCGTTCCTTGTAGCCAGGTCGGTCCGAGGCAATAGCGAGCAGACCGGTTACTGACCAAATCGTGCCCCGGACGATATAGCATTCTCTACTAACGGTATCGTCCTGCTACCGGACAGTTATTTGTCTACTGTCACGACATAATAGATAGATATAAATAAAAGATCGTATACCTACTGTATGAATCTCAAAATGTACATATATACATGTAAATTTTTTTTTCTTACCTACCCTTCAATCATACCACGCGTTTCAACCATACTGCTCTATACGCGATTCCTGATTCCACGCCCCTCACCGGACTTGCTGGTATTTATTAGCGACCAAATGATTCAATTATTATTTTTTTTTTTTAGCTTTTCGAGTTATAGTTATTTCAATGTCATTTAATATTTATTTATCAAATCAGTTTTATTATTGTCGCGAGCCGTGACAACTTAAATAAGTATTTTATTAGTTCTCTATGATTCATTGTTATTGCAAAAATGTTCGAGTCCAATCCTTAGACAAAAGGTTTACGTTTGCTTTATAATTTTTTAAAGTTAAAGTTTTAACAATCACACAATAGAAATATTGAGACTAGAAATTTTAAAGCAGCACAATCTAGCAAGTATAACCCAGCAGTTAGCGAAAGTAATTAAAGCACGTTAGATGCGTAGCCAGAAAATGTATTATTTGCACTAGATTAATATAAATGTTGGTGAGCAAAAGCCATTTTATTAATAGTAGACTAGACGTAGGCGTCATGAACTTTCTAAAATAGAACTCCATAGGAGAGAGCAGTAGATCACTCAAAGTGAGAACTAAGAAACATAAGAACAACATCCGCAAAGGTGAAACAGAAAGATCAAGAATCGCTGAACATGTCTGGAACGAAGACCCAGCATCCAATGAGATAACATACAAATAGTGGCAAAGGCCGAGACTAAAACTCGCCGGAAACTCAAACAAGTCACATACATAGCACTAGCAGAAAATCCAATAATGCAAGCTAGTGTAGAAATGAAAGAATAAATCGAATAAGGTTGGGAGAAACTGATTTCAAATCAAGATACTAGGCTTGCACATTGTTTTAGTTTTTTGTGTCGAATAAGGTTGGCAGAAGTAATTATCAAAATTGGAAATGAAAGTCCACTTGTCTGTCTTTTATGAAATTTCAAGGTCTGTTTGTCTTTCAGGTAATTACCAGGTTTTCCTAAGTACGCTAGAGGCATTTGAATAGTGAAAGGATGTTATTACGGTTACATAACTGGGGAAATCCAGAAAATAATTACTCTCTATTAATGATTGGAAAAAACCGATATGTACTTTATCTTGAATTTATTTCTATACTACGTTAGGAGTTGTAATTAAAAATCTGTTCGCATAATCAATCAGATAGTCCTCCAGGGCTGGACCACCAAAAAAAAAGCTCTTAATACTGCCAATAGAGCCCTAACTACGGGACACGGACCATAAATACGTTATCACGGTTGAAAATGGCCCCGCAAAAGAAGCCGCTAATTAAGGCACGTGTCCACGGTTGCATACTCTCCAGAGGCTGGAATTAAAAACAACTCACGGGCACCCTGCGCGGGAGGCTAGACTAATCCCCGGAGGATTTGTACCAATCTCCTCAATTCTCTCATTCTACTTTTGTATGTTATCTCTTTGGATTCGGTAATCTTCGTTCCAAACAAGTTCGGTGAATCTAGATCTTCAGTTTCAACTTAGCGGATGTTATTCTTATGTCCCTGCGTTCTAAGTATATAATTAGGTTAATTTTAATGAAGAAATCAGTAAATAAATGCATACAGCGATGAGTTAAATAATAATTTAGGCTCACAAGAGTGAAAATTAAGAAAAGAATACCTAATGAAAATGATATACGAGCCAATGGCGTAACATAAGAATTATACTTAGGGTAAAATTATGATGTGTATTTATACAAATTTTACAATAAAATTAGGAATGTGGGGTAAATTACGGTAAATCAAATTACACACATCACAAGTTAATTTACAGCTTAAGAAAAAGTCTTTTAAAACTTAATTATTTTTCCGATGCGTTAGTTTCATTCAATTTATGTATTATTATTTTAAGTAAATTTTTGCCGCCTGATGATGACAATTATGTCAAAACATAATTGAATTACAATCGGTTTATAGGGGAGGTTGTATTTTCCTACCTACTTATTCAGTATACAGCATCCATTCCTATTATCAAGTACAGGGAAGATGTTTATTTTTTTATGTGAAAGAAGAGGATGGTCCGTCGTGTAATAAAAAGACCTATAAGTTTCAATTAAAAACAAAGTCCATCACCTCTATTCAATTAGTTAAACAGACATTGCCAAAAAATCCTGAAATTTCGGTGTAAATTATTTCTAAAGTGAGCGCACAATAATCATTTATGTACGGCTATTGCCAACGAACAAAAGGAATACACAATAGAACAATTATTAATAAATCAACAAAAACGTTTTGCAACTGTAACACATTTATAAGGCTTAATTGAAGAAATTGGTACTAAAAAGTGTGCACATATTTAGTAATATGTAAATACAAGGTATTAATTAGTTTTGTAATTACAATATTTAGGTTAGGGTTATGTAACAGTAATTACACATCCTTCAGTTATAGTATTAATGTTAAATAAATAATTATCCAGTACTTACTTAACACTTCTTCATGATGCTTTAGTTTAATTTGTTTGTATAGCTAGCGGTTCTCAGTTGTTTTTGTTTGTGTGATACAGCCAAAAAGGTGCCTAATTAGACTTTTTTTAAACGCACGCAAGTTTAGATTTTTCAAAATTTGATAAATAACCGTTAGAATATGCTAATTATAAGTGATCATTCTTATTTACGCATTCATTTTGTTCTTTTGGAAGTTATAAAAATAATATTACCGGTGCATGAATTACAATTATAATTAATTATTCAGGCCATTCTTCATGTAAATCATAATACCAAAATGGGAACCACTTAACCCAAACCAATTAACCTTTATTTTACACCATCTCGTACTAGGAAGCTAAAACTTAATAATTAGAATTATTAATGTTTTGTAAAATTGCATTGTGCAATTCCAGGATTATAATTAATTAAAAGAAATTCTACTATATTATGTTCATAACTGCCGTAGAGTAATAAATTTTCCTAACGGTCAGTTTATCAGTGGCGTACTAATACGTTTTCGTGCAAAATGATGACTTATTTGTGTATGTAGGAGTAATCATCTAGCGTAAGGTATACCTAACAAAAATTTGAAAATTATTGTAATTGGTTGTTTGCACATGCTTTAGGAACGTTGTTTCTTAGTACTAAATAAGAACAAGACTGATAGGATACATATAGCCACCAGAAGCAAACATTCAAAGACCAAGGCAAAGCACAAGCAAAAATTCTGCAGACTAAACTGGAAAAGCTAATGAAGGAAAATAACGTTAACCAATATACTCCTAAAGTAGATTTAATAACCGTAGTTGAAACAGCTACGAAATTAGATCCTGTAGTAGCCTAAGAATATAGAAGTAAGGTTAGATCAGTCCTAAATTCATCTAGATGAAGTAAGCCAAACCTCCCACACCTATAAAAGAGAACAAACTATTGAGAATGACAATGGAAACGCGACTGTGGTAAGGGATATGGAGACTTACAGTCGTACGCAATTTTGCTAAAATAAAAAGAAACGATATTGAGAAGAGATGTATCGTTTTGGCTTTATTATAAGCAAATAAACTGATCTTGCTAGAACAAGAACACAATGTTGAAATAGTATTATTTCCATATTATCAAATTGAATGCCATGATTTAAATTATTTAAAGCATGCTCAGTTACCGCAGATTTCTCTTATGGACCTAATCTACAGAATCTCAAATGTTCTCTACATTTTGTATCAAAACGATGCTTTAGTGTTCTAGTGTATACTTTTTCACAAGAACATTATATACCTCCGAAGATTGCAATGGATTTGGAACATCTTTAGGTGACCTTACCCTTATCGTTTCTCGATAAACTAATATCTAAAATTAATAATTCACTCTCGACACATACCGATAGATACCTTCATAAATTGAAACACCATCTGTTTTTAAACTTACAAGAATGACATTTAAGGGCATCTAAAGACGTTTTAAATCCACTGTCTTATTCCGGAGTATATACGTTATATTTTTCATGTGGAAAAGTATACATTGGAACAAAACGTAGCTTTGATACTAGACGTAAAGAACAAATGAGTTTTTGTCGATTAGGTCAACCGGAAAAAATGGCAGTAGCTGAGCATACTTTGAGTAATTTAATTCATTTAATTTGATAACATGGATATATTATCAAGAGAAACTTATTATTAAGTTCGTTTACAACGTGAAGCTATTGAAAGATATAAATATCCAAATAACTTCAATAAGCAAGAAAATGTAGACATTGTGTTTTCAATGTTAAATAACAATTACAATTATTAATAACCAAAAACTATTTGTATGTTAGATTTGACTAAGTAATTAATATATCAAGTTTCTGTTTGTGAATCTTTTTATCAATTTCAAATTAAAGCTTTTCACAATGCTACACTTACAATATAACTTGAATAAATATTGTTAAATTTGTTCTTTGATTATGACATTTTTCATTGTTAGCTTTTGTTCGTTAAAAGATGTTTTGATTTGTTATCTTCAAGGTAAGATCTACCTATTCTTTACTAAAATAAAATTAGATTCTATAGGTGGCTTTACACGTTTATCAAACTTTTATATTAATAGCCGACATATATACGTCTTCATATTTCGTACATTTATTTTGAAATCTCAAGTAATTTTTAAAGATATTACCATTTACTTAAGACGATAACTGTAATCGAAACGTTTAAATCTAGATACAAGATAAGAAATACACGATTTAATACCCAAAAGATAAGTACCTTAATTATGTACGATAATCGTGAAAGTTTACATTTTCGTTAAGTGCCACCCCTAATTTAATAACAAATGACATTAATATGATTAAATGTTTGCTAATGTTTACCGTATGTTGTATTTATGAGGTCATCCATAACTGCTTACGAATGTATTCTTAGAGCGCAAATAATAAAATATTGTAACAGAAATATAAAAGTAAGCGGGAAAGAAGTGGAAGCAGCAAAGAATGCACATTAGAACATAAACGGGGAGAAAGATGTACAGGGTTTCAATTACACCATGTGAGAGACCTAATTTCGATATTTTAAATTGGATTAGAGTGTTAGGTTCAGATTTTTAATCTTCCAGACAATTTTTGCGCATCGGAAATTCATTTCTTTGATGAGATTTCGAAAAAAAATTGCCGTTTTCACATTCCTCGTGGTTTTTGAACCGTAAAGTTTTAGCGAGGTATTCAAGGAGGAAATGTGAACAAATATGTCTAACTGTATACCTGCACAAATTCAGAAGTATCTACTCACGTTTACAATTAACCCAACCATTGCAGTATATTTAGAAGAAGCATTAATAGTAAATGTTAAATCTGTTTTATTGGCATTACACTACTTCTCTTGGACGCTAACTCGGCCGGAACAAACTACAAAAACGTCCTCATTGTTTTTCTTAGTCACTGGATCCTGGCTACAACCAATTCGACCATAATCCCTGATAAGTCTTTCGGAAGCATAGAGAATGTAGTGAAAGTATGATCGACGTTCTTCTAACCTTGGATAATAAGTTCCGCTTCATGATCATCAACTTCATCCACACGGCATACATATTTGTAATGGGTTTTCTTCGTGCGGCTTCCCAAGAAATCCACTAATAACAATTTTCCAATTGTGATGTTTCCCCATATCGGAGTTTCATAAAAAAGATCAGGAATTGCTTCCATAAAAATGCTTTGGACGTAATCCTTTGTATTATCATCCGATTCATCCTTACATATCTCATCTTCCTAAGGAGAGGGAGCGTTACCGTTATATCGACCTATCAAAATTCGCTTTAAAGAACATTTCGCACATATATTAATACAAACTATGGGACAAGTCTTCCGTAACCATACATATGTTTGATAAAAATCATGTAGTAAATAAGGTATTCTTAGCAATAAACACGAACTTGATTGTTATGAAAGCTTAGAGATCTTCAAAAACAAACAAATTCTAATGAATAAAGATGATCAAGGACCTTTAGGCTACCCATAACTCATTAAACTTTCACAATTTTCACTTTCACCAGATATGCAAAGAAGCGTTACTCGGTGATATATATATATATATATATATATATATATATATATATATATATATATATATATATATATCATATCAGAAATTTCTTTAGTTCGTCTCAGTCGACCGTTGATAATGATAGCTTAGGTATTGAAACTCGTTTGGTGTTTTTTATTTATTTTTTTAATTTGGTACGTGGTACGTGGGTGGATTTTATTTGTTTCAATAGGTAGTGTTGTTCTTCCTGCTCCCATTTTATCAATGATGAGTTTGCGTCCTTTAATTCTGTGATAGATGACTGTTTTACCTATTCCGTAAAAATCTTCAGCTTGCCGGTAAGTTTTATTTTTGTTCTCATCTGATACTTCTCTGGCCTAATCTTTTTGATTGCGCGAGGGTGCAGGTGTCTTGCTTGAAATTGATGCCGTCACCGGTGTGTGCAGGCAAATTGTAAACTTTACTTTACATACAATAGCAATTACATTACACACCACTTTACACGATTTTTTTCAATAAAATGGAAGACTTGGCTGGTTTGAAACGATGATTTTGTCACAAGAGCAAAACACGAGTGAAACGTTCGTCGATACCATTCTGACACTGAACTTTTACAGAGAGGTTTACAATACTCTGTCACCGTGTCCGGCGATACGTCTTAAGGGCGGTGTTCAGCAAAACGGGCATAAGTCACGGATTTTCCCCTTGGATGGCTATTTAAACAGTGCGCGGATCCGTCTACTTCACTCAGGACTCAAACACGACAACTAACAGACGGACAAGTTCTGTGCTTGCATTCGAACCGAAAGGTCACGGTTAGAGAGAGCGCACTCAGAATTGTTTGTATGCAGGGGAGATTTAGCTTCGGTTAATGATCCCGGCATCTACTTCCGAGTGCTTGTAATTTTCATTACAACTTCAAAAGAAGAGCAGCAGCAACAGCAACGAGTGTTAGTAATTTTCATTACTACACCCAAGAAAACGCAATAGCAGCAGCCAGCAGTCCCGGTCATCAGTATTGATCATTCACATATGTTCTTCTAAGACATATATAGAAAGAAAGAATATTGACTACGAGCGTTAACTAATCGACACACTCGACAGACTCGATAATAGGAATCGACTGTGGGATTCGATTACTACTACTCGTCTATTGTAACTTCGTTTATTATATTCGAGTGTGGCAAATGGACTTTTTGTTGACGAGGATCGAAAAATATACCCAGATACCGTAACTTATCGTGTAGTTTTAACTGCATGGATCATGAAACGAAGCCACGCCCATTCGACAAAACTGGGAAGCAATGAAAAACCGAAGAGCAACCTCAAACATGGAATAGTAAGACTACCTATCAATGAAAGAGCGACACACCGGCGGGCGAAGCAACATCCCTAAGATAAAAATTACATCAGAAAGAAGCCGCCATAGGAAGTCAAATAGACAGAATCTACAATTTGGAACGAAAAATCGAAAAACTGATAAAACAAACGCAAGCACTACATGGATCCAATGCAAATAAAACATTTAACAAAACCTCCGAAACGACAAAAAACAAAGCCTTTATCAACGACACCGAGGAAGAACAGGCACAGAAAAAGAATAAAATCAAGAAAAACAATAAAACCAACATTAGACACGCCCGCCTATACTAAAAATGGCGATAATGAGAACAATCAAGACAACGAAGTAAAAGATATGATGGAAGTCATCATGGCAACTTCAACCTCCAACACCGACAACGAAACCCTTTCCGAAGGTGAAGGCTTCAGAACCGTAAGCAAGGGGGCGGAGTCAAACGATCAAGAGTAGAAACCAAAACGCCTACGACCGAACCACCGGCACGGAAGGAAAGGATACCACAGCTGATCCTCCACAAACAGCAGCACTACGCGGGAGCAATCCATAAGCTCGCAAGCGTCGGAATAAAACCGAAACCGACGACCAACCAGAGATTTGATCAACGTCAACCTTAGACAACGTTGGAATTCACTTCAATGTATACCAACTAGAAGAACCGAAGCCACTAAAAGTGGTAATCAAAGGGATCCCACAAGGCGAAGAAATGATCGAGATCGTCAGGGAAGACTTAAAAGCAGCCGGACACGAAGTACAGAAGGTGAGACAGACGGACATGGTTCTGGTGCACCTCAACAGAGGCAAAAGAAATATTCAGGATAACCTTCGTAGGATACCTAAGGGTGCGCGTGGAACAGCCCCATAAGAAAAACGGCGTAGGACAATGGCACCAGTGCCGATACGGCCACACATCCAACGGCTGCCACGCCCGTACGAGATGCGTAAAGTGCACAGGAGCACACCACACCAAGGATTGTTGAGACGCGAGAGATGGGGGCCCGAAGTGCTGTAACTGTACAGGAGTGCATACAGCCAACTACGGAGAGTGCCCCGTTCACCCAAAGAACTCTGGAAAAGTACTAAGTAAGAGGGTCGCACAGAGACCAACAGCCACCAGACAACCAAGCAGGATAGTAGAAAAAGGGCTAAGCTACTCGCAGGTCGCAACGAGCAGCAACAAAAAAACCACCACAATATAAGTGGAAGCAGATGAAGGCGCAGAGCTCATAAAGAAATTTATGAGATTCCTCCGGACAGAACGAGGAACCATAAATGGATAAACGTCCCCTACAACCAGGATCCCTCCATATTGCAATATGGAAGCGAACAGCCTCCTTACAAAGAGGGAGGAGCTAGAAAAGTTCGTTTACCGGCAAAACGTAGACATGGTGCTGGTCACGGAAACTCATATAAGGCATTGTGATAATTCCAAGATAAGGAAGGACCGTTTGCACAGCACCGGAACTCCATCGAACACTACGAACTAACGACTCCAAACATAAATGCTGGAGGTGAGTGCGATAGTTGTGGCTACCAGCTCCGCAGACGAATGAAGATAATGACAGCATACAATCCACCGAGGGCCGTGTTCGACGCCCAAGAATTCGACGCATGATTCGACGACAACATCCCCAAGATAATGGAAGAAGCAAAGTTCACGATTACAAAGAACACAAATAATTACAGCCTACCCATAGATATAATAACAAAATGGGACAAGACGCAGATGGCAGCGCACTCAAGATCCCGAAGATAAACGTGAAATGAACGCCGCAGAAAGGGGAATGAAGACGGCCATTAAGGAGCATAATAATGCTCAAAAGTGGAATCCCTCGACGTCCAAGACGGATCGTATTGGAAGATGGTGAAAGCGTTGCGAGGATCACACAACCACGCCACCAGTTCACGGGAGAGATGGAATGGCATATACAGATGCCGAGAAGGCGGACGCGTTGGCTAAATGCATAGAAATGCAATGCAACCCCGTTTACGAGAACGCAGACCTCGATCACATACAAAGGATAAACAGCTCCGTCAGAGACCGCCTGGCGGACGAGGCCCAAGAAAACATCCGACACACCACCCCACAGGAGGTGAACGACATCTTGAAGAAGTTAAAAGTCAAGAAGGCACCGGGACCAAACTCCATTCCGAATCAAGCAGTGAAGCTCCTCCCACAAAGAGGCATAGCGTACCTCGCCACAGTTTACAACGCAATACTTCAATTAAAATACTTCCCAATAAGATGGCGAGAAGCGGACACGGTGATGATTCCGAAACCGGGAAATACGCTACCTTTTCCCAAAACTGCAGACCGATCAGCCTCCTTCTGACGATGGATAAAGTTTTGGAGCGGATCAGACTGCAAGAAGAAATAGACGAATGACAGATCCTACCGGACGAACAATTCGGATTCAGAAGGAATCACTCCACCACCCAACAAGCCCTACGAGCTGTCGAACACGTCGCGCGTGGCTTCAATAGGAAGAAACACACCGGCGGATTTTTCCTAGACATCGCCAAAGCGTTCGACAAAGTGTGGTATCACGGACTCCTACATAAAATGCTGGAACAAGGAATAACGCTTCAAATGACACAACTCATCCGTTCCTTTCTATTGAAAAGATGCTTCAGGACGAAGCTGCAGCACGGCAGGTCCTTCCCCCGAAGGATTACCGCTGAAGTACCGCAAGGTTCACCCCTCGCCCCAATATTATTTAATTTATAGGTTTCAGATCTCCCGAAAATAAAAGGAACTATCCTCGTAACCTACGCGGACGACACCGCGGTCCTAGCCCAATCCAGCAATTTCGGCCAAGTCGACACACTTCTGCAGACGGCGTCGGATGACCTCGAAGAATGGTACACGAAATGGCGCATTACCATAAATCCGGAAAAAAGCTTCACAATGAGACGAACGAAACCGAACCACAACATCACCATGTTCGGACAAGACATCCCATGGAAAATTTCCATAAAATACCTAGGGATGATAATGGACAGAACGCTCCAATGGAAACTCCACGTACACGACCGAAGAAGTTGCTTCACTGAACGATGAAGAAGCTGTACCCATAGATAGATAGAAACAGCGTGTTGTCAACCGAAAAGCTGTTGATCTACAAAATGGTAGTCCGGCCGATGATGCTCTACGCTGCAGAAGTCTGGGCTTACACCGCTCCGTCAACAATTAAACAACTACAGTGGTATAGAATAAGTACCTAAAATTTACAGTAATGCGCCGTGGTACGTAATAAACGACCAAATACATAAAGACCTCGGGGTACCCAGCTTAATCGACCTAGAAGCGGCACATCTTAACCCTGCCATAACAGGAATATGGGACTGTGACATCCAAGTTGGAATGAAAAACAAGAGGCCGAAAATCATCTTGAGAAGACAATAACGATTCATTATTATTTTGTATAATACGTGTCTATTAATGATTAAAGCTGACGTCATGTCAAATCTAGGAAATTTCATTGTTTAATATTTGCAACACTGAGGATTATATTGTAAAATCAATCGGTTTCTACCTTTTTGCCATAGTCGCACGTGTCTATTTTTCATTAGCTTTTATTATAATTTTTCCGTTCATTCTTCATTCCTGTATTAATTTTTCGTTATATTCACAATCAGTCATTTTCATAACTCCAAATTACTTTTTGTTTGGAAAGATTAAAGGCAATATTTATAGAAATAGATTGCATAATTTAGATGAATTAATGGAAGCAGTTGAACACGAGATTCAAGCTAGTACACGGGAAGAACTTCAGCATGTTTTTGAAACATGAAGCGGAGAATTAATGTATGTCTACAGCATCAGGGTCATCATTTTCAACATTTTTTGTAATTATATTAATTTAATGAAGAATGTTTATTTGTATTTTTGTCATAACAATAAGTTAAATATTTATTTTGTTAAATAATTGCAATTAGCAAATATTGTCAATAAACATTTTCCAAAGTAGGGGTATTCTGTTTAATTTTAACAAACAATGTTTATAATTACATCAAAGGTGATTACCCCATGGGACGCTAGTGTCAATCGTTGCGACCAAAATGAAGTGTAGTGGTACCAACCTAACCAAAATTTGCTATTGACGCCAGCTTCAATCATTAATGAACACCCGTTATACATAAACTACTCCACATAAGTTAAGGATATATCAGAAAATCTGCATAATTTTTTAATTTTCAAATTTTTGTGATGACACTTTATTAAAGTTGCTAGTAATCATACCTATGCCATACGGATAAATGAAGCATTATAATGTAAGTAAAGAGCTGTGGAGAGTTCTTCTCTTTCTAACCCGTTGTAACGAATCAATTGTTTGTTTGGTTTACTTGTCAATTTCTTGACTTATTGTGCAAATTTGGTATCAATATTTTGTGCGTTGCTAATTCCTAATGCCTAGACCTAAATTAACATCTGACGAAGCAAATAGGGCAATTGGTTTGCGACAGGGTGGTCAACGACAAAGTGACGTAGTAACTTTTTTCAAGTTAGCCAAAGTGTCATTTCTAGACTTTTTAACCGTTTTCAAGAAACTGGATCTGTTAAAGAAAGACCTAGAATTGGGCGCCCATCAATAACTACCCCTGCTGAAGACCGATAGGTCACCATTTCTGCACGCCGAGAACCTTTGAGCACATGTCGAATGTTAAGTAGGAGGCTTGCAGAAGCCACAGGAACATTTTTATCAGCTGAAACTGTCAGAAGAAGTTTATGGGATGTCAATTTACGTTCTAGACGACTTTTTAGAGTTGTTCCATTGACTCGCGAACATAGGCGACTAAGATTATAATGGGTAAGAGGGCGTGTCAATTGGACAGAAGAGTGGAAATTGGTACTGTTCACTGATGAATCGAGATATGGTCGTTTTTCGGATAGTCGTCGAATGCGTATCTGAACACAACCTTTGGTGCCAAGACATCGGCGATCAGTACAAGAAGTTCGCCCTTTCAGAGGAGGCACTGTTTGTATATGGAGAGGCATTTGTTATGATGGCCGTACCGACTTGCTGGTTATTCGGGAAAACATGAATTCATGAAGTATACTTTGAATCAGGTGATCAACCAACATGGCCATGAATTTCATGCTGATCTGGATCCTGGTTTCCTTTTGAGACGATGACGCTCACCACCGATCCATGCAGTTAATGGATGCAACTGTTATTCCAAGGAAATTTTTCATTGTTACTTTCTTTGTTATCTAATCTAAATCCAATTATAGCATTCCTATGGTCATTTTTTGCTTTGTTAAACTTTGGATCATCATAATTCACCAACTTTCATAAACAATGGAACAAATTTAAAATTAATGCTTTAAACTCTGGCAACATTTTTTTCAGAAAATTTAGTAATCTTACAACAGCATGCAATAGGGTTGTCAAGCTGTCATTAAGCCCACGGTAGTTGACATACTTATTGCTGTAAGTAGGTAAGTTTTGTTCATTTCTTTGTTTGTTGATTAATTTGAAATTAAGTTATTAGTCACTTTCACCTAATTTTCATTTTTCTTGCCTTTGTTTAAATGGTTTTTTTAATTTGGTAAACTTTTTAAATAAAACCAAGACTTTACAAATTAAATAGCTTAAAATCGTCTGAAATTTTTTTTTTTTTTTGAAAAATCATATTTTCCATAGTATTCGTAATTTATGTGGAGCAGTTTATTATAAGGTTAGTTTTTAATATTATTCGTGTTCAAGTTAGGTTAAGTTATTTGTTCTTGAGTACTTTAGTTTAGGTTATTATTTGTACTTATGTTCATTATTTCAATATATTACTTGTGTTTTGCCATTCTTTTAAATCAGGGATTCCCAAACTCTTTTGGGCCAGAGACCCCTTTTCTAAAATGAACTGATACCTCAGACCTTCATAGCCAAATTACTTTAAAAATCTTACGTAAAAATACTTAAGTAGGTAATTATTTTTTGAAAAAAAAAAACATTAAAATTCAGCGTGATGGATGAACCTGGTGAATTTCTACCAATCTAGCTAAATCTGGTTCAATGTTGGTGAGTTGCCGCCCCAAATCTCCGCGTTCGTTGATTTTCGAACGGTTTCACTGTTTTGCCAAAATGTTTGTAACCACACTGAAGCCTTTTTCGACTAGGAATGATGATGGAAAGCGATAAGGTATTTTTCAGCAATGTTCCACAAAGCAGGGTACTGTTTTTCAATGTTGCGCTGGCTGTGATATTGTACGGATTTATTATCCATTGAGGAATTTGTAAATTTAGGAGATACTCAAACCTCTTAATGCGTCCAAGTGGGTGACATGATAAAATAACATAGTCTTGAAGCATTTCTGGTAATTTTGACAAATGCGGAAACTGTGAATATTCTTTTCTGCTTAAGTTTTGTTTATAAAGGATAAGTTTACCCACAAAGGCCTATTTTATTGATTTTGTTTTAATCAAGTTGAGATCGTCACCCTGCAGCTGCAAATTAACTTTGTTAAACATAGCAAAGATACCAGTCAAGTAATAAATATCTGTTTTACCATTGTTCAGATTTTCTTTCAAATTTGGATCTTTTTCTAGTAAAAACTCCAACACAGATTCAAAAATATCTGGAATTCTTGCTAAGCAAGAGCCTCTTGATAGCCAGCGAACTTCAGTGGGCAGAAGTAATCGAGTAAAGACTTCGTCGTTTTCCTCACATGGTGAGCAAATAACCGAGAGTTCAAAGAATTGCTTCGAATCTTGTTGACAGCATTTATAACATATTGTAAAGACTGGGGCAATCTAGGACTCAGATTTTTTGCTATTAAATGCTGTCTGTCACGCAGTGAATGACGACCAACCATAGATGGTGCACCATCAGTCGCAACAAAAACAATGTTCTTCCATGGAATAGCTTTGTCGGTAAAAAAAAGTTCCACGGCTTGAAAAATCGATTCTCCTCTGGTATCAGCCTCTAAATATGTAGCAAAAAGAAGTTCTTGCCACATATTTTCATCTTTAATATATCGAACATATCTTAACAGAGTTTCATTGCCGGGTAATGTAGACTCGTCCAACTGGAGAGAGAATCTGTTGGTCTGTAAGAAATTGCATAAAACGTTTTCCACGTCGCGACCCATCTCGTCTATTCGTCTCTGAACGGTGTTATTGCTCAAAGGAATTCTCTTTATAACATCATGTGCGGGCTTGTGCAATACATTGTTGAGGACCTCCGCAATTGCTGGTAAAATAAGCTGCTCTCAAATTGTGTGGGGTTTCCCCGACTTCGCTATTAGTAAAGATATATTATGTATGGCCTTTTCTCTAGTTTTTCTGTAAGTGCTTGAAAGAATGACAACGGCTTACTTTTTTATTCAGCATGTACTCTTGATAAGAGGTCCTCCATTTTTGAAGGCTTCATGGCATCGTTACTGAATATTTTTTCACATATGAAACACATCGGCAAGTGTTGATTTGATTGATAGAGATGGAATAAATCTAAACTTCAAGTAGTCCAAACTGTTAAATTTGCACACAAGCTTATTTTTATCAGCTTAGGTACTGGATGTTCTTTAGGTATGCTTACGAACTTACTCATTGATAAACTTGGATGGTATAGAAAATTTGTATTAGGTACCAATCAGCGTAAAAAACGAAAACAAAGAAAATTGGACATTTATAATTTTAGGTAACTTTTTTAAAGTAATTTAAAAAATACTAAAAATATTAAAACGTTTTTTGGTACTTAACCTGTTACTCTTTCATAAACTGCAGAAATGTATGGTTAAGCGTAGGTAACTAAGCACTGTAAATTCTTTTTCAATCACTTTATTTAACTATGTAATCACTTTGTAATCTCTTTAAATAAATTGGTAGATGAGTGAATCATCATTCAAGGTCCAACGCATTTCAAAACGGAAATGTTATATAGCAAAATATCAGGAGCGTGTTTGGACTTGAACTTGATCATGATTTCGTTCGTGTTAAATCGCGTATATGCGTCAAATTTTAAAAGTACAACAATGATACTTCCTACTAAACTTATTAGTCATTCTTATAACAAGTTGGTACATGTAACAGAACTCGTACAGTTTCTTGAAAGTTTCAAATAAGAACTTATGTTAATTAATAGGGGTCAATTTTTAGAACTCGTCGACCCCCAAAATCAGTTTTTGTTAATGTCGACCCCTGGGAAACCGATTTCGACCCTAAGGGTAGATATCGACCACTTTGGGAATCCCCGTTTCAAATAGACATACTCCATCATTTAATTAGTTGTTAGTGTAGTTAAAGACTTTCTTTACCCAAGTAGTGAATGGTGCTGCCAAAAACTTTAGTGTGGCAGTGAACGTGTTCCTCCACAGAGATCACCCCGGTAACAACTCCGTGGCAACTCAGCAAGCAAGCATGCTGCCAGCCCAATTGCAAATCTAAAGCATACAACAAACAGTATTTATAATTGGACCTTGTTTATCAGAAGGGGACCAACTGCCAAAGTATAAAAATGGCTGGAAATTGATTCAAAGTTAAAACATTGTAGATGCTGCCTTATTGAACATTTTAGTGATATTTTTTATTTTATGGATTAATGAGCATCATATTTAACTAATCTTTAAATAACAATAATGTAGAAGAAAAAAATCTATTTTTTTTTACAATTTTGGCATTAGGTTCCTTTTTGAATAATGTTTAAACAGGCAATATTAGTTTTTCAGAAAGAAACTATCAAACATAAAAAATTAAATTAAACAAGTTTTTAGTTTAGAAACTCATCTATTTTTTGTACTATAGAAAATTAAACAAAATAATATTTCAAAACAAACAAAATTTTTGCTAAATATGTTAATAAATGTATTTATGCTTCTTCATTATCCGGCGCAATATCGAGGTTTTCGACAAAGCCAACTAAATCGTCGTCAAAATCCATGCCTTTGAGATTCTTGTAGAAATTTTTGGCATCCAGTGGAATAAATGGCATTAAAGACTTAATGTCCTGCAGCTTTTTGTTTGAAATTTCTGTACCGTTGGGCCAAAGAATACTTAAATTGTTCTTAACACGTTGACTGCCACGTGTATTTAAAATGATACACACTAGTCGTGTCCAGTACGCCGCGTGTATCATTTTGTGTACATGAACTGTAACTTCGTTCTGGCCGTGTGTATGGTACAAGAGAACGTTTAGCATAGGTTTCTTAGGGCGGGATGTAACACACATAGCAACTTAGCCGAAATTTCTTTTAAAATATAAATGAACTACAACGTTATTAAGTGAAAAATTTATTCTTGGAAACATACCAATACTGTGTGGTAATATAAATATAAAAAAGTGTATGACGTATGTAAAATAAGTTATACTATTGAAAATGTCAAATAAAAAAATGTTTTTCAAAAATAAAAAAATGTTACTGCAAATAAAATATCTATTGTTTCTTGGATGAAATATTATGCGTAGAAAAAACATTCTAAGCAAAGTAATGGCTGATCTGTGCATGTTGACATCCCGAACTAACTTGCTTGTTTTTCAAATTGCATATGCGCGACCATGAATTGTTTTGTTTTGTTGGTAACAGATCTTGCAACGTCCTCTTTTTCAGCAGGTCTGTAGGCATGCTGGTTATTGACTGGAGCCGCTTCGATAGTTTTCTTGTCAATATTCAAAAGCTGCATGCATAGATTTTCTTTGAAATTTGTGATACTTATATTGCAGGCGTTGTCATTATTTTGCTTGTACAACAGGTGAGCGTTGACAACACTTGCTCCAATAATCAGTTCAATGGCAATTTTTTTAAACCATTTGATGCTTCGTCGTAGCGATGTTGAATATGAAGACATCTGATCGGATAAATCTATAAAACTTTTAGCTGTATTATAATCAATCACAGCCTTCGGCTTGGATTTACCACCATCTCTGCCAGGTATTTCTACCATTTCATCTGTATGTTTTGTGGAGAGCATCATTACTTCTCTTTGTCTTTCCACTTGAAGACAACTATTCCATTCTTCTCCTGGCCCATTATTTCGCCTTTCTGCAGTTTGCTATTCACCACTTCTTTTGGCAGACCTTTTCTGTTTTTTCGCAGCGTTCCAACGAGGTGTGTGTTTCTTTCTCTCAATTTTAGGGCCAACTCAATACTTGTGTACCAATTGTCAGTGTAGAGTGTTAAACCTTTATCGAGATTTTGCTCCATCAATTCTAAAACAACTTTCGTAGCAACACTCATGCCTTCAACTTTGTCTTGACAATATATCTTCGAATGCAACAAATATCCTCCGGCAATACATAATTTGAAGAGTTTGATTCCAAACTTATGTCGCTTGCCCTTGATATACTGACGGAACTTGAGCCGCCCACGAAAGGAACCATGGTTTCGTCAATGCATACGTTTTCATGAGGCAAAATAAACTTTTAAAATTCTCATTCAGTGCGTCAACAAGTGATTGCACTTTATATAATCTGTCACCTTCTGGGCATAGCTCATTATCAGATAAATGAAACATTCGAAGAATAATTTCGAATCTATTGCGTGACATACATTTAGCTGCATTTGACAAGTAAAGAACAGAATTTCGCCAATAATCAGGAAGTGACGGCTTTTATCTAATCCCATCCACATCAATATTCCGAGAAATCTATACACTTCGTCATTGTCTGTAGGGTACCATTTGTTCAAGCGTGAAGATGGTCCTATGGATTCTTCAGTTATTCCTTGTAATATTTTTTGTTGCGCATAAATATTTGTTTGGGTGACAATAGTATCCACAGTTGTTCGTCAATGAATAATTTATAGTACGCCAGTTCATTGTTATTTTATTTGAATTACATCTGTCACTTCAATATTTTGTCAAAAATATATTCATGAAAGTTCCAATAACTACTCATTCCTGTTCATCTTCGCAATCGGTTACATTCTCGTTTACTTGCATAAGTTCATTCTCACTTTCACTATCATCAACATTAGATGTTGCAATCATTTGGGGACAATCTTCAGTTTTCTTTTTTATTTGAGGCAAAACCAGCAGTAGAAGTAGACAAATTTCGTTTTTATTCACTTGTTCTGAAATAAGCAATTGGTTTTGATAAAATAAAATTTTATACCATATCTTTGTACTCATACCTTCGCTCGAAGACGTATCTCGGCTACAACTGTTATTTTCCGAATATTCATACGCTCGATCAGCGTCTGAATCGTGAACGGATCATATCCATCATCACTCATGTCAATATACTGATCTATCAGGGCCTGTAAATGGGCCTCTTCACGTTCATATGACATTTTATGTTACAGAAGTACGATTATACCTCTACGAAATCTAATCGACGACTAAGTGCAGCGAACAACTTATACGCAATACTTGTTATTCAGTTTATGCAAGTTGAAACCTGTAAACTGTGTATTCTATTGAATACACGTGGCGCAGAAATACATAACAACAACTCCACGCCGCGTGTATCACTAGAACACAGGGAGAAAAAAGGGGGTAAAATAACAAAATAATGTAATTTTACTCTATAATAGTCTTAATACATCATTTTATAGAAAATTGATTTAAAAAAAATAGTGTGGCCCCAAGGAACTTTTTCAAAAATACCCGTGGCAGTCAACGTGTTGAAAGCAAGTGGAGCCTGTCTTTTTGGATTTTTCTGAAGCAATACTTCATGGAACTCGCCACTTTCTTTATGAGTATATTTTAAGAAAATTGAAAATGGTTTGTCTTTTTCTAATTTTATTACTCTGGCTTTTAACCAGCTAATCTTGTTTTTGTTTATGTCCATTTTTCGGTTAGTAATTTCTTTTTCTAAATTTTCTACAGAGACAAAATGTTTTGTGCTCATTTCTGTTTTTCGCCTGCAGTGTTTCATTATATTGAGGTAATCTTGCGTCGTATAAATTCTTTGATTCAATTTAATTGCCTTTTCTATGTCCGAAAAATCAGAATCATTTGGCAGATAGCTGTGGCCAGATATCAGGTACTTGCAATAGATATTTTTAATGTAGTTTGGCAACTAAGTATGTGCGATTTTAACGTTCCTATTTTGGCCACCACAGTTATCTGACCACATTATTAGAGTTTCTGTATTCTGTTCTAAAAAAAGTTGTATAAATCTTTTTAGACATGACCCCACCTCTTGTGTTCCTCTTCTGGCCTCTCCTTCTTTCCATATAAAACAGTACCCTTTATTGTCAGAGTGTATACCCTCATTATAGAGCCAGAGTTGGCGCTTGTAGAAAACAAGATTTGTAGGAATATTCGGCAAAGGCAAGGTTTTTTCCATATCGTATGTCAAAGTTTGAAGTTTTTCATTCCGTTTGGATACCTCAAAATAATTTTTCATTTCTTTTCTTGCTACTTCAGCTGCTTCTAGGTGTAAATTGTGTGCTAATTTTAGTTCCTCCCTGTCCTGTTCCAATACAGCATTTTGTATTTTGATATTGTATGAATCACATAAACTGCACGTGTCTTTTATTCTGGGTTTCCTACGTAGATTAAAATTTTTATAAAAGATATTTTTATAGCTAGCAAAAGATACCTTAACATCTTTGTTTTCACTCTTATACAAATCATACATTTTACGCTCTGTGATATCATAGTTCAAATACCTAGACTCAGTTTGCGATTTGTATGTGGGGAACTGCCTTATGTGAGTAATTAGAAGCAATTACTTCTTCAGGAAGTTTATTTTTTCCGCCTTGTATCTCGCCTCTGGCATCTTTTATTTTTCCTGTCCTAAATTTGCACAAAGCAGTATTTATTCTTTTAGAACTTACTCTAAGTGTATTTATAAAAAAATCTTTACAGATTGGAACAGTGTCCAAACAATAACTCCATGTGAAAGTTCTTTTGTCAGAAATCTTATTTCGTTTACGTTTTATAGGGGTTTTCTGAACTTTTGCAACAATAAAAGCTGTTTGTGCATCATAGTTGGCTAACTTGTAAAAGTTTTCAAAAATGTGCTTTCTTTTAGCTTCGCTAATTAAGTTGGCACAATTACGAGTACAGTTACATCGATAATCACTTAAGAATTGTTTTTCCGCGACAAGTTTTCCTTTTTCAGTATAATAGGGTCGGTTGGCGTATTGTAACTTCTTCTTTGTTTTGAAAGTTTGTCCCTTAAATTTTCTTTTTCTTCCTTTTTTAGGTCTTCCAATGTATTCTCTGATCTCATTTTCAACTACATTGCCTTCGTTTTCAATTAAATTGTTTTCATTGTCACTGTTAGATAGGCTGTTGCTATTTTTAGAAGTAATATCTTCACAGCTGCTATTCTCAGAAGACGGACGATAATCCGAATCATCCTGTGTATGATGATCTTCAAGAACTCTAAGGTTATTTACTTCGATTTCATGCGAAGAATTAGATATTATTTCAGATGAGTGTAATACGTTGACCGGATAATCATTTATTTTCGATACCAAAATCAATTTGCATGTTTTCTATATCAAAATAATTGTCACTTTTTTCTGATTCAGCACAGAAGTTCTTATTAATCGTATTTTCGGAAGGTATATTTTCGAGTGGTACATTTGTCAAATTGGTAAGCGGTTGCTCCTACAAAAACCAAAATAAGGCCGTCAGTTGGCATTTGAATATTAATTTATGGTTTTAACTATTATTTTTTCTTATTATTATTTTTATAATTGTGGACCTGAACAGGCTAAATTTGTCCTATCGTGCTAAAGCACTCAGGAACACTTAGGAGGATGGGTAGAGGGATAATGAATTGTCAGTAGATGCCTAAGAACAGCTACCTTAAATTTTCTCATATCATACGTGAGAGGAACGCAGGAACTAGAGAGATCATTCCAGAGTTTAGAAACCGTGTAGAAAAACGTGGATTGCGCTCGTTTGGTACGACAAGTTGAGATTTGTACTGCATACTGATGATTTGAATAAGCGAACCGAGTGTTTCTCGCAAAGATAGCCCGAGATGGTATCATAGAATATAATTCAGCAGCACAATAGCCGTTGTAATAACGATAATACAAAGAAAAAACTGAAACCATCCTTCTATGGTCAAGGAACTGTATGTTGAGGACGGGTCATTTATAAGCCTGATCGCTCTCTTTTGAATACGACCAACGATATCGAGAGCGGATTGGGGAGCACTAACCCAGAGGTGAGAATTATATTCCAGATGAGGCCGAATTTGGGCCTTATACAGCAGAAGGAGTTGTCGAGAGGTAAAGTACTGCTTAGATCTGTACAAAAAGCCTATTTCACGAGCAGCTGTTTTGGTAGCTGACAGAAGATGGTCAACTCATGAGAGATTTGAAGATACAGTTATACCCAACAGAGTAATAGAGTGAAAACTTAAGAACTGAGCCATTCATATTTACAACAGGAAATGATCGATCTTTTTTGGCGGACACAAGGCAACACTGAGTTTTCTTAGCATTAAATTTAACTAGATTATTGCTTCCCCATTCGAGAATATGTTGAATGTCTTTGTTGATTGAATTTGCCATTTCAGTTTTAATTTCTTGATTTGACATAGAAGGTGGATTATCACTATGAGTAGACTGAGATGAACTACAGTGAAGAGTGCTATGGGGTTAGTTATTGAAGAAATAAGGTCATTTATGTACAGTAGAAAAAGTGTAGGCGCTATAACAGATCCCTGTGGTACGCCCGCGTTAATTCTAACTTCTTTTGAAAAAAAGCCATCAATTACGACACGTATTCGTCTTTTATCAAGAAAACTAGAAACCCAGTTGATGAGCGTATCATTTAACCCAAACGAGGTGAGTTTAAAAAAGTTAAAGTAAACACTTAAATACCAAACTTGGTCAAATGCTTTTGAGATATCTAAAGCGACACAACTGTTTCACCGGACTGCTCTACTGTATTGTTCCAAACTTGGGTCACATATGAAAGAAGATCACCTGTTGAACGACTTTGCCTAAACCCATATTGGTGGTCACTAAGGAGTTTGTTAGTTTCAAGGAACGTGAGCAGTTGCTGATGGATGGCTTTTTCCATGATTTTAGACAAAATGGAAGTGATGGCAATTAGTCGGTAGTTTGAGGGATCGGTCTTACCGCATTTTTTGCGTATAGGTTGAACATTTGCTAACTTCCATGATGAAAGGAATTCTCCAGAAGACATAGAGATGGTATAGAGCTTAGATAGGACTGGTACTAGTTCGGGGGAACATTTCTTTAAGACAATAGCTGGGATACCGTCTGGGCCAGTCGCCTTATTGAGATTAAGTCTACTGATACTAGATTCCAAGAGCTTGTACCAAAAATGAACTGGTTTCATAGCGTATGAAGAAGAGTTGACTAGGGGCACATCTTTTCCAGAATCATTGAGACACGAGTTTGATGCAAACAAATCCACAAAACATTGGCTTTGTCTAAAGAATCAGCAACTACCGATCCGTCAATAGACGTCAGGAGGGTGGGGGCGGAAATGAGGATGTTCCAAAGTTTTTACTTAATGGCTTTAGCCAAAGACCAAAATTTACGACTGCCTAAAGGAGATGTAGCTAGTTCATTGCATTTTCGTTGTTTGAACAACTTTTTAGTTTTAGTGATGACACTTGCAGATATTTCTAGCACCAACGGATTCTACATGACTGTCGACCGATTTATTTGATTTCCATTTAATGCAATATTTATTTTTTAAAGCCTTATTGAACCAGGGTTGGGAACGTGAATGACCTATACGGTACTGTTTTTTGGGAATGTATAACTCCATTCCCATGAGGATGACCAGATACTGAAAGAGCGATGTCCGAAGAAGAGGACGACTTAAAACAATATTCACGCCATGGAAAGGTTGGAAAGAAATCCCGTAAATTACTCGATCGAGCTGACTTAAAACATCACAAGGTTCTATCGGTTTTGCGAGCAACAGTGAATTAGGTACAGTAGAAATGATTTCTATTAGACAATGGTCGGAAAGACCTGAAGGCGAAAGAACGGAAGTTTAACCCATTTGTACCCACGGATTTTTTTTTTGTTTAATTTTTGTAAAAACGTTTTAAAAAACAATAAATAATTAATTAACAAACAAACAATTAGTTACATGCTTATTTTTTTTAAATTTTTATTAAAGAAAAATAAGGGTGCCTCGTACAGGGACAATGGACACGTACTAGAGTAATTGAGAAAAAAGAATTTTTTTAGTAACTATTTTTTATTTTGTATATACTGGCAATTATGAATGAAATTGTATAAAACATTCCCTTTCTAAACATATATTTACATTGCACTTAATGCACTGCCATCGAGTCTTCATTTTGCAAACTTTACACCGTTGCTGGTTCTCCATTTTCCTTGGAAAATGCCCTCCTTCGCTTGATTTGATACTTTTGGGCACCGAGCCTGACGGTCTATTTTTTTTTTTTTGACTTTTCGAAACATCGTAGATAACATCTTGCGACTTCCCTTGTAAACCCTAATAAGTCGAGACATTCATTTAGGTTGGCAATTCTATGTAAATGCCATGCATTTACCATTGACATATTGAGTGTATTCGTAAAGAGTGGCCACCACCATTTTTTTCCAAATACTGCCACTCGATAATTATTAACCGCTTGATCATGCAAGTCTACGCCTCCCATTCCAGCATTATAACTGGCAAACAGTTTTGGCTGAGGAACATCAATTTTTTCAGTTGATGACCACCGTTTTACGCTTTGCAGAGGAAAGACTTTGTCGTAATTAGTGGCCATGGTAACTACGCTATTATCTTTCCATCGGACAAGTAGAACGTTTCCCTCCGTATCATACTTGTATTCATAGTTGCCGCGTTCTTTCCTTTTCATGATAGCATACGTGGTGAGAGGACATTTTTTTATTCTGTTGTCTCGTACCGTCCCTGTTGCTCGAAAGCCCTTCTTTCGTAGATCAGCCATTAGATCGATGCCCGTAAAAAAGTTGTCAAAAAAAACTATATGGTCAGAAGGTTTTGACACAACTTTTAGTAAATCTAGTACTACATTAGACCCAATTTATTTTCTTTTACCGTTTTTGCACCACAGTATGTGTCGTATGCAAAACAATAGCCCGTAAAGCTGCACAATAGCCAACCAATTTTTGTATCCAAATCGAACAGGTTTTTTTATTAAAAATTGTTTGCAGCTATGATGTCCAAAGTACTTAACCATTTCCTCGTCGATGGATAGTTTTTCCCAAAATATTCCCCACTGCTGGAAACTAACGTTTAGTAATTTCATAAGTGGTCGAAGTTTGTCCATTTTATCATTTTTGTCTAATGCAGTGTTGTCAGCAAAATGTATATACTTCTTTATTTCACAGAACCTATTCTTAGACATTGCATTATAAACAATTGCCGTGTCAAAATCCTCATCCAAACTCCAGTAGCACCTTTCTCGGGGCAACTTGTGATACCCACTAAATAACAAGATGCCTATAAATATTTTTATATCGGCAGCAGTTACACTAAATGCATGGTCATTTTTTTTGTCTTGCATACAAAATAGATTGGCTGACAATAATATTGCAAATTGTATCGTCCCACAGTTTTTCAAAAAGTTGTACTGGCGTTAAATTTTTTAACGTATTTTTTAAAGTCATAACTCTTTCTTGAGTAAATGTTCCCTGCATTTCTTCATCCTCCACTATATCATTACTCCAGATTGGTATATAGTTATTACTGTTTTCTTTTCTTATAATGTCTCGGAGTAGAGATAATGGAATGTTATCGTCCTCTTCGTCAATCTCATTTAGAACTTCCACCTCACCTGTAATATCGTTTGGTACTGAAAATGAAACTAAATCATCGTCATCAACATCTTCTTCATCAGTTTGAACGTCAACTTTAGGCGGTATAAACGCAATATCCACTGGCGTATCGTCATTCGTAGCATTTATGATTTCAATGGCTTGTCCTAATGTTTCATACCGTTTTCCATAAAACGTAGCACTGCTAATTGGATTTGGTTCCATTGTAATAACACTAAAATAATAAATTACAATAATTTAGTGATGTATGGAATTGTGTCCATTGTCCCCACACGAGAACAATTTTATTTTCATAAAATTTATTATATTTTTGAATTATATGTATTGTTAATTAAAATAAACTAAATAAATACATACCGAAGTATATAAATATCACAAAAAAGTAATAAAAACAATACACGTTTAACACTCAGCTGCATCCAAAAACACGCTGTCGAAAAATAAACAATTTTTGGAGATTATCTGAAATGATGCCTACAACTAGCGATCCCTTGTGACGTTTTGGTGTAATTCACTCAAACTTAAATTCAAAAGTATCAAATAATATTTATTACGTTAAAAGTAAATTTGTCTCATACAGGGACAACGGGTCCAAATGGGTTAATAAACAACAGGGTTTGATGTAAGAAAGAGATCTAGAAGATGTGGAGTATGGTTAGGGTTAACAGCGATTCTTGTGGGTTCAGAAATCATTTGTGTGAGATCACATGAAATAGCAAATTTTGCTGCACTATGACCAACGGGATTTGTAGTAGATGAAAACTGAAGCCAATTAAGAGTAATGAACATTGAAATCGAGATGGAAACTGAGACAGGAGATAGTCAACTTTCATACTAAGGTAATCGAAGAAGTCTTGAAGGTTACTGTCATTAGGAGACCTATAAATGCAACAGTAGAATTTCACAAAATTAGGACCAGAATGTTTAAACCAAATCACGTCAAAATTTTTATTTTCTAAGGAAGAAACCCTCTTGCAAGCAATTCTGTCCTTGATATAGGCACATACGCCTCCTTTATATAGAAAGTTAGAGTGAAGGTGGTATTGAGGAAATTGCAAGTCGGGTGACTCGGAGCATATTACATGCAGCGACTAGTTGGATATGGAAACGACCGATAAATTTAATATTTAAAACAACACGTGAAAGAATGCAATGGCGACTTCCGAAACAAATTTCTTAATACCAAAAGTAAATTCAACTTACCAAAATATTTTCAGGGAGCGCGGATTTCTCCTTATCCTTAAGGTCCTTTAGTGCCATTTCTAGAATCTGTCTCCCTCGATTCATGTTGATTTCAATAAATAAGCACAAGCACGTTTTACACAATCTGTGTATCATCAAAACTTAACCTCAAATAGTTGTTTAACAAACGGAGCCAAGCGCCCTTCAGTTTAACAATAAACGCTGTATTCCCGGTATGGCGGTCAGTTCATCTGTATATTTTCAACGTAAATAAAGAGGTGGCGTGTGGATCTTTCCTGAATAACATTCTGTTGAACTACCTACGTCGCTTGGCACCATTATCTGTATTCTTATAAAAATGTTGGTTGGTCTCTTTCTGATAAACACGGTCCAATTACCCTTATTTGACATTTACCGCGCCTGACCCTAAACAAAAATAACTAGCAAATTTGTGTTTACAGATTCTTTCATTTAACAAAAAATAGCAAATTGAGGCGAAAACCGCAACGTATCTACAGCAGGAACCGAGATACCCTGCAATTACATCGAAAATTGGACCCAGTGTACAATAAACTGTTTATGATATTATCATGATTAGTCTTCTTAGAGGGCGTACTTAATGATACTGACGGTACGAAAAAAAATTAACTTTATTTACTTCATCAGTAAGCAATGCATAATGTAAAAAAATTTCTAATAAAAATCAATCGTGAGTAAAATACATTCAATATATCAATTATCAAGGAATCTGAATTCCTATTTTCATGAACAGAAAATATATAAATATAAGAACACTTGAATTTAATTATGCCAAATCAATGAGTGAATTAACGTTGGTTTTCTTCTCCGTTATTTGTATGAGAGGGATATTGACCTCTTCCTAGTGATTATTATGAAACTTGTTATGGACGAGATTTTGTAGAGGAGAATTAAAAACGGGTATGTTAAATTTCGCACTAAGCTTTTCATCCATCGCGCACGCAAAAGGTAATGACGTCATTAAGAACGGAACGGAGAGGGAAAACTGGAAACATCTTTTTTAATAAAGAGAAATTCGTGTTTCATAATTTAGGTCAAGGATAAATATGTATTTTCAGTTAATTATGATGATTGAATAATATTTCCTTTTCTTTGCGTTTATAAAGTAAATCGTTATTTGTACATATTTCCGTAATCGCTTCATTTAAGCTCGTCTAGAACAAACAAATTGAGATATATTTTGATATAATTGTTAAAGGTTCAGTTTTCTGAACGAAGGTAAGTTATTGAAAAGGGCCTTGCACGTCCTAAAAGTATGCCATTACTCAAACTATTATTCCCCTTCGTATTATGTCAACATATCCGGATTCACATCATTAATATTACGTTTCAAATAGACTTACGCTTCAATAGCAAGCAGTCTTTCATAAAATAACAAGTAATATTTGTATTTAGCGCACACATTTTGCTTTGACACTTTAAATAAAAGTTTTACCACCTCATTTTACAAAATTGTTGGGCTGGATTTTACCACTTATCATTGTTGTAGTATAGTGTGTCCCAAACCGCTTTGGCGATAGGGTTGGTTAAATTAGGAAAGTGTTAGGGAAATTTACTAAAAATTTAAATCCTCTTGAGATAAACGTAAAAAACGACTATGGTGCGTTTTTTAATTTTGCCGGCATAATATAACGGTTTTTTGATTTTTTTTTATGATTGTGGGACTGAACAGGCTAAATTTGGCCTATCGTGCCAAAGCACTCAGGAACACTTAGGAGGATGGATAGAGGGATAATGAATTGCCAATAAATGCCTATGAACAGCTACCTTATATTTTCTCATATCATAAGTGAGAGGAAAACAGGAACTAGGGAGATTCTTCCAGAGTTTAGCAGCCGTGCAGAAAAATGTGGATTGCGCCCGTTTGGGACGTCAAGTGGAGATTTGTACTGCATACTGATGATGTGAATGAGCGAATCGAGTGTTTCTCGCAAAGATAGCCCGAGATGGTATCAAAGAATATAATTCAGCAGCACAATAGCCGTTGTAATAACGATAATACAAAGAAAGAACTGAAACCATCCTTCTATGCTCAAGGGACTGTATGTGAGAAGTTAAGGACGGGTCATTTATAAGCCTAATCGCTCTCTTTTGAATACGATCAACGATATCAAGAGCGCATTGGGGAGCACTAACCCAGAGGTGAGAATTATATTCCAGATGAGGCCGAATTTGGGCCTTATACAGCAGAAGGAGTTGTCGAGAGGTAAAGTACTGCTTAGATCTGTACAAAAAGCCTATTTTACGAGCAGCTGTTTTGGTAGCTGCCAGAAGATGGTCAACCCATGAGAGATTTGAAGTTACAGTCATACCCAACAGAGTAATAGAGTCTGAAAACTTAAGAACTGAGCCATTCGTACTTACAACAGGAAATGATCGATCTTTTTTGGCGGACACAAGGCAACACTGAGTTTTGCTAGCATTAAATTTAACTAGATTATTGCTTCCCCATTCGAGAATACGTTGAATGTCTTTGTTGATTGAATTTGCCATTTCAGCTTTAATTTCTTGCTTTGACATAGAAGGTGGATTATCACTATGAGTAAACTGAGATGAACTACAGTCAATAGTGCTGTCGTCAGCAAAGCAATGGATGGGGTTAGTTGTTGAAGAAATGTCATTTATGTACAGCAGAAAAAATGTAGGCGCTATAACGGATCCCTGTGGTACGCCCGCGTTAATGCTAACTTCTTTTGAAAAAAAGCCATCAACTACGACACGTATTCGTCTTTTATCAAGGAAACTAGAAACCCAGTTGATGAGCGTATCATTTAACCCAAACGAGGTGAGTTTGGCAAGTAAATACTTATGCCAAACTTGGTCAAATGCCTTTGAGATATCTAACGCGGCTACAACTGCTTCGCCGGACTGCTCTACTGCATTGTTTCAAACTTAGGTCACATATGAAAGAAGATCACTTGTTGAACGACTTTGCCTACACCCATATTGGTGGTCACTAAGGAGTTTGTTAGTTTCAAGGAACGTGAGCAGTTGCTAATCGATGGCTTTTTCCACGATTTTAGACAAAATGGAAGTGATGGCAATTGGTCGGTAGTTTGAGGGATCGGTCTTATCGCCTTTTTTGGGAATAGGTTGAACATTTGCTATAGTATATACCAGCGAAAAGGTCTTGTATTGAATTAACATTAAACCTGTAGATACCTATTCATAATTTTAATCTTTCTTTTGTAGTAGTACCTATTTAAAGTATTTCAAGCAAAACTAGTACTAAACAGAATATAAAGTGTATACAATTAAGTCTAGAATCGGTCATAACTGGTTCTTATGGGACAATCTTCACTAGCAGTTCTAAAAAGTTGTGCACTTACATAGTTTTTTTTTGCCACTAACTTATCGCGACGTCATAAAATTTTGTTTGTTTATTGTTAATTTTTTCAACTTTTAACATCATTCTCATTTGTTAATTGTGTATAGCATAATATAAGCAGTTTAAAAGTAATTCAATAATAAATAATTGTCAAATTAAAAATCAATTACCATTAATTACGTACTTTCAGTAGAAACAGAAAAACTATAATTAAAATATTATTTGTCATTTCAAAGAAAAAGAGTTAAATAACACCAGTTAGTGGTGCTGCTTTGTTTCTATATATGCGCTGTAGCGTAAAACTTCAATAAAAAAAAATGTAAGTGCACAACATTTTAGAACTGCTATATAGTGAAGATTCTCACATAAGAACCAGTTGTATCCGATTCTCGACTTAATTGTATACACTTTATATTTTGTTTAGTACTAGTTTTGCGTGAAATACTTTAAATAGGTACTACTACAAAAGAAAGATTATAATTATGAATAGGTATTTACAGGTTTACATGTTAATTCGATACAAGACTTTTTCGCTGGTATATGCTATAACTTCCATGATGAAAGGAATTCCCCAGAAGACATAGAGATCGTATAGAGCTTAGATAGGACTGGTACTAGTTCGGGGGGACATTTCTTTAAGACGATAGCTGGGATACCGTCTGGGCCAGTCGCCTTATTGAGATCAAGCCTACTGCTGATCGATTCCAAGCGCTTGTACCGAAAATGAATTGGTTTCATAGCGTATGAAGAAGAGTTGACTAGGGGTACATCTTTTCCAGAATCATTGAGACACGAGTTTGATGCAAACAAATCCACAAAAACATTGGCATTGTCTACAGAATCAGCAACTACCGATCCGTCAATAGATGTCAGGTGGGGGGTGAAGATGTTCCAAAGTTTTTACTAATGGTCTTAGCTAAAGACCAAAATTTACGATTGCCTAAAGGAGATGTAGCTAGTTCATTGCATTTTCGTTGTTCGAACAACTTTTTAGTTTTAGTGATGACACTTTTGCAGATATTTCTAGCACCAACGTATTCTACATGACTGTCTACCGATTTATTAGATTTTCATTTAATGTAATATTTATTTTTTAAAGATATTGCATCAGCACAAGCCTTATTGAACCAGGGTTGGGAACGTGAATGACCTATACGGTACTGTATAATTCCATTCCCATGAGGATGATTTCAGATACTGAAAGAGCGATGTCCCAAGAAGAGGACGACTGAAAACAATATTCACGCCATGGAAAGGTTGCAAAGAAATCCCGTAAATTACTCCATCGAGATGACTTAAAACAGCACAAGGTTCTATCGGTAAATTATTGATAGATTAATAGATTAACACTAGAACTGCCGCGGCGGCCAATTTGACCGCGTGGCTTCTTCAAAATATTGTTTCTCCGTTGTGATTGGAGTTACGTTGTTGAGGTATTGTGACTGTTGGAACCGTCATTTTAACCGTTCATGTATTGATAATCAGTTTCGAGGTTAAAAATTATTATTAATTTTATTAAATACATAAATAAAG
The DNA here is from genome assembly GCA_036346205.1 of Vesta saturnalis. Classification (NCBI taxonomy): domain Eukaryota; kingdom Metazoa; phylum Arthropoda; class Insecta; order Coleoptera; family Lampyridae; genus Vesta; species Vesta saturnalis. Next base: position 963,903 of record JARFJB010002117.1, read on the forward strand.
GTTTACCTCGAGTAGGATTTGAACCGACGACCTGTACTTTGCTAGAGTACCGCGCTAACCAACTGCGTTATCGAGGTTCAAGTCACAATCGATGTAAATTTTGTCTTTATGTATGTAGAACTGATGTAAATTCTAAATGTAATGAGATTACAATCAAATTACTTATATTAATGGAATGTGAGCCTACAATATCGCAAGGATTCACACACACACCAAAGCAACTTGACTAATATTAAATTACTATAAGTATTTGTTATGAACGAATAAGTTCAAAGGTAAATATGTAATTAAAAATATTATTAATTTTAATTATTAATTAATTAATAGTTTCGAGGTTGCATAACAAAAATAATTACAACGTTGAAATAAAATTTTTAATTTTACTATTATTGTGGTAATATTTAGGAGTTTACTGCAAGTCAGAACTTGTTTGGTCATGTCCGAAATTATGAATAATCTTCGTCATTTTTACCTACGCGCCCGAGATATGAAAAATGCAAGTTATAACTTGTTTCTATAGCGATCTATATATTCAAGTAGTTAGTTGTAAGTGAACGTACTTATCAGATACTTCTGTACTTATTACGGGGTTAATTTCGTAGTAAAAAAATATGGTCGTCTCGCGGAGTTGGAAAGCTTATCTGAATGCGAATCCGAAAAAGCAAATAACCACTCCGAAGATGGTGAAAGTGATGAAGCTGTTCCCGTTGATGACAAAAATAGTGAAGTAAGCGAAGAATCGGATATCAGCGTAATGTGACTTCTGATCCTTGTACATCAAATGAAATTAGTGATGACATTGAACACGGTCCAAAACGAAAAAATTTCATGCATTTACCTGTGGGGAGTAAACAATAGTAGAAGTGGGGCACCCTCCCCACCACTTTTTTACGTCACAAGCCCCGCCCACTGGGGGCACCTTCTCCACTACTTTTACTCGCCCACGTGTGTGAGACCGAGTTTTTCACTTCTATTATTGGCGGCTTCTTTTCGGAGGCCTTTTTTAACCATTGATAGAATTTTCAACCCTAATTATGGCCTTTTGACAGCAATTTTTTTGTCAGCCTTATTTTATGGTTTCTTTCTGGAGACCTTTTTCAACCTTTGATGGAATATTCAACCATTTTTGTTTGTATTAAGTGCCTTTTTGCTGGTCGTTTTTGTTGGCCCTTTTTGTACTTGCTCACGTGAGAAGCGTATTTCGGTCTTGAGCTTGGTGTTGGACTTGGGTGGTCTTGGACTTGGGGTTGGCCTTGGACTTGGAGTGGGGGGAAGGCTAAGGGTGACGGTTATTTTTGGATAATTATAGGCCATTTTTGACCCGGTGATTAGAGGGTTAGCATTCCGTTTGGGGTGAAATTTGAAACAAGGAAACCCTAATCTTATAAGACAAGTGTAGGCCTTCGCCCCCTGTCGTTACCCTTGGTTGGAAATTGTATTTGTTTTTGTAGGTTATGACTGGTAATTTGAAGTTGTATTCTAATAAGGAGGACTAATGCTAGCTTGTAAGACACGTGTAGGGCTTCGCAACTTGTTCTCGGGCCTTCGCCCCCTGGCTGGAAATGGTATGGGGACTCTAACCTTATAAGACAAGTGTAGAGCTTGGCCCCTTGGTGCAATTGTATGTGGGTTCAAACCTAATCTTATAAGACAAGTGTAGGCCTTCGTCCCCTGTCGTTACCCCTGGTTGGAAATGGTATTTGTTTTTGTAGGTTATTCTAATCTCTTGTAAGACAGGTGTATAAACTTGTGTTAGGGTACTTGCGTGGGGGAATTTGAATGACAGTAAAATTTAATTATAGAACACTTATTTTTATTGTAAATATCATAATTCTAAAATCCTGAGTTATAAAAAAAATTACTGACATTCAGATGAAATGAAACAAAATTTTGTTAAGTTAATTAATTACATAACAGTTATTACAATATTGTTTTCTAAACGAATATTAAAACTGGTTGTTTTACCTGCATTGATTGCATTGAAATATGTTTAATATCCATCCGCTCGATAAATTGTTGTATATTGTACACCTTAATATTTTTAAAGAAACTTGTTACGTATATGCGTTTTATAGCTGTAATTAAAAATCTGTACAAGTAAATAAAATAAATAAAAGGTTAACAGCACACTTACCAGTTTAGATTTATAAACATGCCCCTAGCGTAGATGTTAGAGTGTGGTTAGGTCAATACTTCAAACTTCCCCCAAAGATAACCGATTCTACCCGAACATTGACGAGCGCGCCAGCGCACAAGACCCAAGGCTAGCAGCATTCTCAGCCATTTTAGGAGAAAATACATCATCCATAAAAAGGAGTTTAGATTTATAAACATGTCCCTAGGGAGGATGTTAGAGTGTCGTTAGGTCAATATCTCAAACTTCCCCCGAAGATAACCGATTCTACCCGAACATTGACGAGCGCGCCAACGCACAAGACCCAAGGATAGCAGCATTCTCGTTTCTCGTGCGTTTCGCTCTTTAAAGTGTAACTGTCATCGAGTGAGCGTTATTATAATGTATTCTCCTGTTTATGAGCCTACATCAGCGGACATTAGAGATTTTACTGACTTGTTAATAAACTATTACAACACAACCGTTCAAGATGATGATGGAAACGATGACGTGGATGAGCTAAATGTATCTCACATCCAAGGTGATAGTGATGATTCACAGAAGAGGAAGAAGAGTGATGAGGTAGAAGAGAAAGACGAATCTCAAAACCATGATGACCATAGCGACGAATCACGGTTCCAAGAAGAAGACGGATAAAGGATGTGATTAAATAAAAATGATGTATTGTTGTTTATAATAATAATAATATATTTTCAAACGCTAAGCTTTCCTTCAATTTTGTTAATAAACTTGTTTTTCCTAACGGTGTTTGAACCTACACTAACAATGCTGCAGTTAATGCGAAAGTGCGGTTAGATGGGTAGCTACAACAAGTGTGAGATTGGATTTCTTTTACACTCTGTGCGTTCAATCGTACTGCTATTTTTTGAATTGTGAGCTGATTTTGTATGATTAAGTTAAATCAGTTTGGTATTTAATTTAATTGATTTGATTAATTTGATTTGAGTAATTGATTTGTATGTTTGAAAAAGAGACGAGGGAGAGACGAACACGATCAACCCCTATTACAGAAAACATTGATTAGCCTTTACACCACTATATTGCACCATAAGCAACCCTAATTAGTTCTAGAAATATACCGCTAGGTGGCTCCGTCTCAATTACAGAAAACATTCGCTAGTTTAAAAATATACCACTAGATGGTGCCACAAAAAACCCTGATTAGTTCTAGAAATATAACGCTAGATGGTAGCACCTTTATTACAGAAAATATTCATTAGGTCATACACAACTAGATGACGATACAAATTCAAATTTCCCAACGAGCGCCACGATAGGGGCAGATGCCCTAATACAGGTTCTTATAAGCCAGCAATAGTCCCCTTATTAGAATACAAGTTCAATTTTCTCGCAATAAGTAATCAGAATGTAAACACTTAAATACAAATCCAAATTCAAATATCCTGCCAAGGGGCCAGGGGCTAAGACCCGAAAGTAAGTAAGTTGCGAAGTCCTACGTCTGTCATATAAGTTAGCATTAGGCCTCCTTATTATTATAATACAAGTTCAGATTTTCCCTCATAGACGGTGTCACAAACAGATTCAAATTTTTGGCCAAGGGCTTGAAAATACGTTGCTAAACCCTACATCTGTCTTACAAGTTAGCATTATACCACTTATTATAATACAGATTCACATTTCCAGCCAAAACCTGCAGAGATTTAAATACAAATACAAATTTTCCGCCATTGGGTCCACGACAAGGGACAAAGCCCCGAGAACAAGTTGCGCACCCCTACACCTGTCTTACAAGTTAGCATTAGGCTCCTTATTATTATAATAGAAATTCAAATTATCCGGCAAGGGTACCAGGACAATACACGAAGGCCTACAAACAAGTTGCGATTACGACAAGAGGCAAAGACCCGAGAACAAGTTGCGACACCCTACACCTGTCTTACAATCTCGATTATGCTCGGGGAGGGTTGGAGTGGGATCGCCGAAACAACCCTCACCGAAATCCTCCTCGCGAAATTTTACGTATATGATACATATTAACTTAAAAAATCCAAGGCCGACCGTTTCTATAAAATAAAAATAATCTTGACACATGTTAACAGGTTAAATTAATTAAATAAAATCTTTTATTATAAAACACTTCTCAGTATCTTTACATGTCTTTGTCCTTTATTAGAATACAATTGCTATGACAGATGATAATTATGCAACCTGTTTATAATAAATCCTAGGTGCATACTAATTCCAAAGATGTATGCGATACAAGTGTTGAGATGCTTGAAATCGATCCCCAGCCACAAGAAGAATGTGTTTCGGCTTGTATGTGCTTCTAATCAACTACCGAGACACGCACCTAGACCGTGTGCAATTATCGTAAACACGGATCCTGCAAACAAACCAGGTCAGCATTGGACCGCTATCTACATTGACGAGAATGGTAATGGGGAATATTTTGATTCCTTTGGACGAGCACCGCAAGGATATCATTTACGTTTCCTAGAGAAAAAATCCAGATGCTTGCTATACAATAAAACAATACTGCAAGATTACCATTCGAATGTGTGTGGACTTTATACGTTAATGTTTCTATATTTTAGATTACATAGTTTATCAATGATTGATTTAGTAAAAAACTTTTTTAGTACATGTTTAATTGTAAATGACGAGATAATTAAATTATTGTTTAACGCCTGTTACCCAACCATTCTATTCTGATAAATGAAGAGATTTTTTAGTACCTTATTTTTTTTAATTAAGAGTTGCGTAATATCAGATGAGTCTATTGTTTTTTAAAAGAAATTATGTTACCCATTCGATATTGGTAATCAATTTTTTAGACTATTAAATTTAACAGAATTGTATAATTACACAGTAATTAGCTAAAAGTAAACATGAACAGTGGTTTCTAACTACATATTGTTGTTGTGGAATTTAAAACATGTAATTATTACATTCCAAACTTTTAATGCAGTTTTTATAAAAACAATTTGCGTGTGTGTGTATGTAAGGCCCACATATACTATTTTGTTCCAACCGCTTTGTTATTAATTACTTTAAGGGAAAGGTAAATACGAGTTGCGGTAAGTGTGATAAAGATAATTAGGTAGTCTGTATATTTACACTCTAAAAATTAATTATGGGGAAATCAATAGCTAGTTTACATCAACTATTCATAAACGTAAAACATTGAAAGCGCTTTAGTTTGATTAGACGAGTAACACAAAGCAGTGACTATCACTCGTGAATCAGTCCCTCAAAAATGTTCTTTCAATGCAGAGCTGGTAAGTGTGCTGTTAACTTTTTATTTATTTTATTTACTTGTACAGATTTTTAATTACAGCTATAAAACACATCTAATCTATACGTAACAACAAGTTTCTTTAAAAATATTAAGGTGTACAATATACAACAATTTAACGAGCGGATGGATATTAAACACATTTCAATGCAATCAATGCAGGTAAAACAATCAGTTTTAATATTCGTTTAGAAAACAATATTGTAATAACTGTTGTGTAATTAATTAACTTAATAAAAAAATTTTGTTTCATCAGAGAATAATCTGAATGTCTACAGTCTTATAAGATTGGAAACGTAATAAACAAAATAGAACCCACCGGTAAGTTGCTTATGTCAAGAATACCCAAGCGTCTTACGTGATTTAACGTCGGTGTTTCAGGTAGTAGTTGAGTCGAGAACGAAGAAAACCCCTTGAATTATTTTCCAGGTAAAGTTGTCGTAAGCCACCGTTTAGTGATCAGTGCTAAGAAAAGATAACTGCCAGGATATTCATGAATCCCAGTTTCGAGAAGTATTCATGTACAGGCGAAGAATCGATTACAGCATAACACACAGAAGAATCGGCGATAAGAGAAAAACCTAAAGAAATCAATGTCTTAGTTACGAGAAAAGTTGTAGAAACTTTAAATATCTAAATAATAATCTGAAGGGTGTAATAAACTTTATGGTAGCTTACCTCCCGCAGAGAGGAGAGAGCATGTAGATTTTAAGGAAACTTAATATCCCTATAAAACGGAACACTAAATTTTTAGTTTAGTATATTATTAAGTAAATGTTTGGAAATTAAAACCAGCACAATATTGAATTTGTAAAAATTACAGAACATATCCAAATGCGCAGTTTCCTTAAAACGCTAATTAAATACAATGGCGTTTTTTAACGAAAAGAAGATCACCTGTTTTAAATTTTTCTTTTTCCATCAATTGTAACGCTAATACCTACCAACACTTTGAAATTTGGTGCAAATCTTAAGTATACTTTACGCGGAGTTGCCACGTCTAACTTTTGTAGCTATAAATCGAAACCTAATAGATTTGTAAGAAGTAAAGTGTGTTGCCTACTAACCGGTACGAAAGGTTCTCAAAATGTGAGACAAAATTACGGGCACTAACTAAAACCGTAACAGATATTTACATAGTCTTTTTATTTTTACCAACGTCGCATTTGATTTTTGCATTTTTGGAAAAAGATCTTCAAGAGCTTTTCAATGATGTATTGGAATCCTAGGTTAATAGTTTCCTTAAGCAAAGCGAAATTATTGTTTTTTCATATGATCACGTGGGGCTGTTGTCATGAAACAAAAAATATCCTCGTGTCATTATTCCATTTCCTTAATTTAAAATGTGAGATTATTTTGACGACATGGGTACATGTTGTCTGGTGTTGTGCGTGAGAATTTTTTTTTGTACACCACTGGAATTTTAGTAAATAGTTGAGTATCATGGAAAAGAGTATTTAAATGTATAAAATTTATAAGCAGAGAGTATCAAACTTGAATAAGAAATAATGTTTTAGTAAGACCTCTATTGAAACGATGATGTTTAAATAGAGACAACTGTATTTTAAGAAATGTGAGCATAAAATTGCTGTAAATAGATAGCGTGTGAACTTATGAGATGTTGATATTCTATTCTATTAAAGTATGCATATTTTTGCTTGTACAAATGTCATATTGCACAATGGACAAATGGTGTTTTGCGGAACGAAAGCTCGCGTACACGTGGAACTTTCATAAAAAGTTGAATCTAGATCTGGACGGTGTATGCAATGAATTTAAATGTAGAATTGAAATGTTTCGAAGAATTATTAAGTTTTTGTAAAAATTTCGGCTGCGTTGGTGCCGTTTCCGCTTGCCTACCCGGCAAAGGCGCACATTAGAAACTCCACTGGGATATGCTGTTTTGGTTTGAGCGGGATAAATATGATGACGTTTTGCAAAATGGATGAACGTCGGTATGTAAGGGAAAGAGTGACAGGGTAAGAGGAGAGAGCAGAGGGTTATACTTAAGAGGGTGATGCGCGCGTATATTTTGTAACGATCTATGCTCGTTTTTATTTGTAAATAATTAGTGCCGCAGTGCATATTAGTTTACTGCAAAAACCCATTTTGGGGATAAAGTATTTATATATTTAAACATGAACTAATTAATTGTGAATTGGTAATTACTATTGAGTTTTTCCAAAATTTAAGAAGTGTTTAAACAGATTTGTAATAAACAATAATCATTGAATTGAAAAATATTGTGTATAATGAATCCGCGCGATCTAAAAAGGAACTTGCAGTGATTCTTTATTGTTTACTAAACAAAGGTGTGTTAACCGTTATGAATTAAATTAAACAGTATTGGACATTGATGTTACTGATTTAAATATATGTGCGATTGTTCACAGTACTAAATCGACCATTTATAGACAATTAAGAATTTAGTAGTCAAGGTTATTTAAAATATTCTGTGCAAACATATATTTTTAGAAGAGCATTTAGTAAATCAAATTACCCAATTTTTATACGCGTTTAAAGGCGTGAATGAACACATTAAGTTAAAGAGTAGTGCAGCCAATGTATGTAAATATTAAGGCCGCTTATCAGTGACAAGTGTGCGTACATACTAAGGATTAATCACAGTAAACCAACCCCAGCGAATACGACATTACACCTGATAAGGGACTATAGATTTTATATATGTAAGAATAATTTTAGATTTCTGAATAGTGAAAGTTTGATTATCTTTAGATATGTCATCTCCATTAACTATTAAATTATAAAATTTAGAGAATTTATAAGAATTGTTTTTGGTATATGTTGTTTCTTGGAAACATAGGTAAATTTTGCAAAATTGGTCAGTAGAGTTCGGTTAGTTAACTTGTTTGTGTAAATTGTGATTCCTTACAGTCTAAAGAGGATCACTTGTATAAGATTACACCCTTTAAAAATAATAAACCTTTTGACATTTTGGCTAAATGATTGAACTGAAAATTGCTTATTTTGAAGATTAAAAAATTTAATTAGTTTGTATCCATTAAGACACTGAATGAACAACACTGATCACGATTTATTTATTAAACAGAAATTTCAGATTTGAATTACAGCGATTTCATTCATGCTTGTGAATATTTAAACAGTTTGATGATAACAATTCAAATACTAATTGAGAAAATACATGATTCATAAAAGACGCACTGGATATTTATTTCAGAATTTTAATGACAATTAGTTTACGAGTATAAGAGGGTAAATTAGAAAGTATCCAGAAAACGCCTTACTACTCTGATTTTATGAATATACAGGGTGTTTATACACAATGTGTATTTTTCAAAATTTTATTAACCTTAGAGTTTTAAGAGTAATTGAACTTAAAGATTTTCAAAATTGAATTGACATGCATTAAGATTATTAAGACGAAATTTAACGTACCCTTTTAAATTGAAAGGGTGCCAGCTACGATTAACTTAACAACTCGGCTAGGACTATTTATTTGAGAGAAATGTCAGATTGCGGTGGCGCCTAAAGACTATTTTCCCGGATTAAATATTATTTATTGTTTTATAGTAAGTGTACGGTGTTTAAGCCTAAAATGCATAAACACAGTTATTATTTTCTTATAAAGGGTGTCCCAAAATTAATTTCCCAGCCGCCGGGGTTAGACTCTGACCAAAAAAAGTCGCAAATGTCCTCCTTACGAAATTATGGTCATCTTAAAGATCACAATGAAGGAATTTTTGCAAATCAATTTTTGAAATAGGTATCCAGGTAAAGATAGTTTATTTATAATTAAGTCAGCGAAGATAGAATGTGACATTTTGTGTGTCAATGTTTGATTGTAAAATATTCCAATTTTAAACTGACGTACAAATACTTATTATAATGCCCAGAAGGTACAGGAATCAAGAATATTTAGATATGATTAAACTATTAGGAGTTTGTCATAATAATGCTCGTGCCGCATAGCGTCTATACCGCCAACATTTTCCTTCACGTCAGAATTACTACATACGGTCACAGGAAAGGAATTGTTGGCTATTATTTTCGTATTGAAGAAACACGGTACGCTACTTTTGAGGTCATCGCGTTAAAGATATAAAATGTCTATCTAATATCGTTCCCTATTTGAGTACGGGTTACCCCCCTTGTGATATTGTAAATGTTCCGTGTCCGAGGGATCGTTTTACCACTTACCTGGGAAAAATGTTGCCCATCTCCGAAGGCGGGGATTTGGACGAAGATCGTCAGAATTTGGACAGAAGTGCAAGAGCGAAGTATGAGGTTTTAAACACCAAGGTGACAGACTGTGTATCGACGACTACGTTTTACTTAAAGAAAGTAATGTTTCGGACGCCTCCAGGAAACAAATATCAAAGTTTCTCCCCTATATTCCGGCCCCTTTCGTATTAGGTATAGCCAAACCCTACCCGAACGTGTACCGTTTGTTGGATGAAGAGATGGGTTTTATCAAGGGGAATTATAACATTACTAACCTCTAGGTCATAGCAGAATGTAACAAAGGATCACGATCCGAAGCGAAGGATGTTGAAAACTCTCCGTATATTTCCGAGCAGACATGTCGAGATTTCAAAGGGGCGTTCTGTAGGTAGCGGATCGCGAAAATTATTTTATTGTTGTAATAAACGTTTGTCAAATCGCCATTGTTACCGTGATAGAAAAGATAATTTGTGGATTTTTAATATCTTGATAACACGTCGTAATTTGCTAGTGTTTTTATTTTATGTATTTTTATGTAAGAAATGTGGGAATGTTTGTAATTGATATTTGAGTAGAGGTTGAACAGAAAAAGGAAACATACATCAGGGTAGAGAAACGGCGTTCTATCGAAACTGACGTGACGAATTGTTGAATATTTCTCTTGATGTAAAAATGTCACCGATTTAATAGTTCAGAACATAGCGCAAATCCAAAGTGATCTTTGTTTGGTACGTTGAAACTTGAAACGTAAATGTAGGGCTTATTACAGACGAATGCATATTTTTAAAACTATGATGTCGTTCAATAATTAATATGAAACTGTTCCAATTAATATGAAACTGTTCCAACATAATAATTTTTTGTTTTTTTATTACTTTTGAAAAAACGGGGGTGGTTTTTCAGGAGTAGATATAGTTAGTTTGAAATCAGAGGGGAAAGCATTGCTGTTGAAATTTTGATGGAGCCGGATTGCTCCTTTTGTAAGCCGTTCGGTCTATAAATATTTTGTCGTGTACCTTTTAGCAAAACTAAAACGCTAATTCGTTCTTTTCTTTTAGTGTATGTTTTAATGTAAACTTTTCCAAAAATTAATCTATAAGTTTTAAACCGCGTATCTTAACTCGTCGTGTTGATGGTAAAGTGTTTAATTAAGGGAACATATTCAAGTGTAATTAGGTAGGTAGTTTCATATAAATGAAAGCTCTCAGCTCATTAAGCTGAAATCTGCTAAAATAAAACAGTACACGGCTCACTCACTCTTGTATTTGGGTGAATTAGCATTGTTGTTTGTTGTTTATATTTATTTTGTGTAGAGGTGAGCCTGGCGAACGGGTACAGGATAGACTTTGGTTAAAATTGTAATAGGCAATTGCCGAGTGTTTACATACTCCCGGGTCCAGATGACCATTAAACACCTCGAATTTTATTTTTATTGTTGTATAGATGAATGGGTTACCTGAGAAAGGGGCGCTATATTTTTCTAACACACTCAAACTTGTATATCGGTCACGTTATGATTTATAAACAACTTACCTTTGTATGGCTTTGTTTTAATGAATTTTTTTGTGTCAGTTTGTTCAAGTAGAATTGTTTGTCTGCGAACTGATCTCTTTATATGTAATTTATTGTAATTTTACGTATGTACTTTGTGCTTTATTAGTCACTAAACAATTGTGTAAGTCTAAATTTCTCACCTATTTTTTTTGTTTGTTCTTGCAATTATTATTATCACCCGTGCAATTTTACTGTGGTTATATTTTATATGTACCGAAATTTGCCGTATTGTTTTATTTGCTTATTTACTTAAAGACCGGCACGATTGGTTTTAGATAGCCACATGTTTGGTATTACAATTTTTATTCTGATTTATTTATGACACAATTGTGGGTGTGACTATAGGGTTTTTTTATAGTGTTAATGTGTAGCTGACCTGCTTATATTTATTTTTCTCTTAATGTTATAATTGTATACGCACTGTAACTTGATGTGCTTTGTTATATATTTAACCCATTCATTGTTTTTTTTTGTTTGATTTATTAATGTACTTGTGCCATTACTTATTTATGAATAAAGTGGGTTTTATTGGTGGTTCTTTCCCACCATAGTACATTAACGGGTTGAACCAACATTGTGCAAAGCTCGTTAATTTTAATTTGAGTAGTTTAATTTTTTTTACCTGCCCCACATGATGCAACACTTAACCTCATCCAGCCTATCTAAATCAAATAGCACAACGTACCTACCGCTAGATGGCCAATTCTTTTGATCAGATTTGAGGTTTGTGAGTAATTAAATATCAGACTTACAAATAAATTCTAATATTTTAATTATTGCCGGGAAAGTCAATGTAAGGCAAGCAATTAATTTGAGTAATAGTAACATTATTGTCAGTAAAGTCAAGATGAATCACTTAGCGATTGTTTTGTTTTTGAATTTGCATTATTGCAAATAAGTTCAAATTACACTTTTCATGGTAGGGTACCTGGGGGACGCTACATACTCTAATCCATATTAAAATACATAAATTGAATCTCTCGCATGGTGTAACCGAAAAAGTATGTAAAAATCGTTTACATTTATCGCACCTGATCCTAACCTAGAAAAGTTTTAACACGCAAGTTAGTGATTGATTCCGATAGAACCAGAAGTGTGACAATCTTGTCATTGATTGTATAGAGCATTCCAGAAAACAGCCATTTCCAAAATTTCAAATACATCTCCATAAACGTCCAACAAGCCAGTCATTGTAACATTCATAGAGAATCGAATTACCATAACTACTTAATTAATTACTTATAATTCGAAAATTACAAAAATTACTTACTATAATTTAGAAAATATAACTTATTGTAATATGAAAATTATAGCAATTACAGAACTTTTAGCTGTAATAATCTGTAATTTAACATATCTCTCATAAGACTCATGTCATAAGCATTATATGAAAAATAAAAATCAGCTGAAGGTTACTGCAATAAAAAAAATTGAATCAACTGAATATAAAGTATTACAGGAAACAATCTTAAAAAACTGAATAAATTTCAATTTCGAGTTGGTATAACCGGGGGTGCGAAAATTTCGTAATTATTTTGATTGTACAAAGCATTCCAAAAAAATTTCGAATAGTTCTGCATAACCGTTCAATAAGTCAGTCTTCGTGAATCACCCTGTATATACTTACTACAGCTACTCTTTACCAAAATATTATTCGTGAAAGTTTATTAAGTAGTTTTGTAGCATCCAGTGTACTTATCGACAAAATTCTGTACAGTCAAAATCCCACGTGTACCTAATGCACCAACTTAATTTAATTAATAATGCCGACCGTTCCGATAAATGATCAAAGCAATTTTCTATCAAAAATAATCGCTTAATTGTTGCTAAAAATAAAAATAAATCAATCTTCAACTTTCTGTGTTATCATTCACTCATAATATTTTAAACCTAAAACTCTTGACAAATAAAATTATTTTTAGCTCAATTTAAGTTAACAGAACTGAAACACTTTAACCTATATTTAACGCAATTTTCTACGAGTTTCATTAATTGAATTAGGTAGGTTAAATTAAGAAAACACTTAAAAACAGCAAGTCAATGTATTTTGTTTCATTTCATACATTATTATTCGCTAAACTTAGTAGCGCATATTCAATCAATCACATACTAAGTAACACATCACTACAAACGTGAAGTTAGCAATAGATTTCATCTATAAATTTTCGCTTCGTGTATATATACTATTAAAGCCGGAAATGAATAAAATAACAGAAACTACGCCCATAAATATTATTTTCAACATAATTAAGAAAGAAATAAGTATGAAAATTGAGAAATGTGTTATTACGTCATTACGTGTGACAGCCCACGAACATGTTTATTACATTTGCGGGCACGTTGTTGGAAAATTTAACTCTAATGGATAAACTTAATTTAAAAACAACTTGAATGTTTGGATTCTAAATAAAAAAAGCTATCGATATCAATGTTAAAAAATAGTAAACCCCTTTTAATTACTTCAGAAAAACGAGGTACAGGGTCCATACGTGTGACAGTGCAACGACTTGTTTATTGCAAAATTTGACTTTATTGGACAAAATTAATTTAAAGACAAACTGCATTTTTAAATGAATTTTGTCGAATAAAGTTAAATTTTGCAATAAAAAAGTCCGTGCGCTCACACGTAGGTAAAGTACCGCGTTTTTCTCAAGTAATTAAAAAGGGTTTACTATTTTTTTAAATTCATATCGATATCTTTTTTAATGTAGAATCCATAAAGTCAAATTTTACAATAAATAAGTCCGTGCGCTGTCGCACGTATGGACCTTGTACCTCGTTTTTCTGAAGTATTTAAAAAGGGTTTACTACTATTTTTTTAAATTGATATCGACCGTTTTTGTTATGAACAAGCCATAAAGTCAAATTTTACAATAAATAAGTCCGTGCGCTGTCACACGTATGGACCTTGAATCTCGTTTTTATGAAGTATTTAAAAGGGTTTACTACTATTTTTTAAAATTGATATCGACAGCTTTTGTTATGTAGAAGCCATAAAGTCAAATTATACAATAAATAAGTCCGTGTGCTGTCACACGTATGGACCTTGTACCTCGTTTTTTTGAAGTATTTACAAAGGGTTCCATATTTTTTAAATTGATATCGATAGCTTTTTTAATGTAGAATCCATAAAGTCAAATTTTACAATAAGTCCGTGTGCTGTCACACGTATGAACTTTGTACCTCGTTTTTCTGAAGTATTTAAACAAGGTTGACTATTTTTTAAAATTGATATCGATAGCTTTTTTAATGTAGAATCCATACATTCAAATTTTACAATAAATAAGTCCGTGCGCTGTCACACGTATGGACCTTGTACCTCGCTTTTCTGAAGTATTTAAAAAGGGTTTACTATTTTTTAAAATTGATATCGATAGTTTCTTTAATGTAGAATTCATAAAGTCAAATTTTACAATAAATAAGTCCTTGTGCTATCACACGTATGGACCTTGTACCTCGTTTTTCTCAAGTATTTAAAAGGGTTTACTACTATTTTCTAAAATTGATATCAACAGCTTTTGTTATGTAGAAGCCATAAAGTCAAATTTTACAATAAATAAGTCCGTGCGCTGTCACACGTATGGACCTTGTGCCTCGTTTTTCTGAAGTATTTAAAAAGAATTTACTATTTTTTAAAATTGATATCGATAGTTTCTTTAATGTAGAATCCATAAAGTCAAATTTTACAATAAATAAGTCAGTGCACAGTCACACGTATGGACCTTTTACCTTGTTTTTATGAAATATTTAAAAGGGTTTACTACTATTTTTTAAAATTGATATTGATAGCTTTTGTTATGTAGAAGCCATAAAGTAAAATTTTACAATAAATAAGTCCGTGCGCTGTCACACTTATGGACACTGCACCTCGTTTTTCTGAAGTATTTAAAAAGAGCTTACTATTTTTTTTTAAATTGATATCGATAGCTTTTTTAACGTAGAATCCATAAAGTCAAATTTTACAATAAATAAGTCCGTGCGCTGTCGCACGTATGGACCTTGTACCTCGTTTTTCTGAAGTATTTAAAAAGGGTTTACTACTATTTTTTTAAATTGATATCGACCGTTTTTGTTATGAACAAGCCATAAAGTCAAATTTTACAATAAATAAGTCCGTGCGCTGTCACACGTATGGACCTTGAATCTCGTTTTTATGAAGTATTTAAAAGGGTTTACTACTATTTTTTAAAATTGATATCGACAGCTTTTGTTATGTAGAAGCCATAAAGTCAAATTATACAATAAATAAGTCCGTGTGCTGTCACACGTATGGACCTTGTACCTCGTTTTTTTGAAGTATTTACAAAGGGTTCCATATTTTTTTTTAATTGATATCGATAGCTTTTTTAATGTAGAATCCATAAAGTCAAATTTTACAATAAGTCCGTGTGCTGTCGCACGTATGAACTTTGTACCTCGTTTTTCTGAAGTATTTAAACAAGGTTGACTATTTTTTAAAATTGATATCGATAGCTTTTTTAATGTAGAATCCATACATTCAAATTTTACAATAAATAAGTCCGTGCGCTGTCACACGTATGGACCTTGTACCTCGCTTTTCTGAAGTATTTAAAAAGGGTTTACTATTTTTTAAAATTGATATCGATAGTTTCTTTAATGTAGAATCCATAAAGTCAAATTTTACAATAAATAAGCCCGTGCGCTGTCACACCTATGGACTTTGTACCTCGTTTTTCTGAAGTATTTAAAATGGGTTTACTATTTTTTAAAATTGATATCGATAGCTTTTGTAATGTAGAATCCATAAAGTCAAATTTTACAATAAATAAGTCCGTGCGCTGTCACACGTAAGGACCTTGTACTTCGTTTTTCTGAAGTATTTAAAAAGGGTTTACTATTTTTTAAATTGATATCGATAGCCTTTTTTATGTAGAATCTAAAAGTAGAATAGGGTTTTAAGTAAATTTTATGCATTACCGTCAATTTTTGGAATCAACATATTCGTGCGGCTGTAACACATTTCCCTATTTTTATAATTATTTTTCTTAATTATGTGTGAAAGTAATATTTATGGACTTAGTTTCTGTTATTTTATCCATTTCCGGGTTTAATAGTAAATGTACACGATGAGAATATTTATGGATGAAATCTATTTCTAACTTCACGTCAGTCACATCACTTTACCATTTAATTAATTACTCAGTTTGAAATAACTAACTTAATTATTAAATTACAGGAAATTAGTGACGCAAACATCGTCATGATTTGATTTTCCTTAAGCTAAATCTACCTTTTCAATATTTTCAGAAAATTTACTCTACACATTAGAGGAGACGATAAACAAGGGAACATAGGATGAAAGATGATGCCTATGTGTGACGTCATCTATTTTAGATAAGAAAAACAAAACTAACATAATTAGATTAGATAAACAAAGCTACAATAACCTAACTAAGGTAGATCAGATAAACAAAACTACTGTAACCTAAGAGAAAAAAGTACGAGCCGGTATCGAACTCGCACCAAAAGCGTGGGCGACGACTCCTACCACTACACCACCAGCGCTCTAGCAATTTGACATTGAAAGTGATAATTTAAACCATTTATAAAAACACCTATTTATGTAGATAACGCATGCGCAATTTATCATCGGCAGCACATTACTATGTCTTCCTTCATTTCCTATGTTCCTTTGTTTACCGCCTCATCACATTAGTGTTATACAGAGATGTTATGTAAAATTTGATGCACACACCTCTACATTAACATCACACAATAAATCCGAACCCGTGGTCATTGAGTAAAAAATCATTACTCAATGACGTGGTCAAATCTCAAGCATAATTAAGATGTGATCGTTAATAAAAAGAAATCTTTTATTACTCTATATGCAAATATTTTTTTATGAGATTTGGTCTGCCTCTTTGTGCCTTATTTGATCAGTGGCGTGCGGCAGGGTAAACCGGATGAATAACCCTTCACAACGTTAAAACGTTCAATTTTAAAGATAAAGAATCTTTGTGTATATTCTCGCCAATGTCCACATTTCAATAGAATTTGTGTTTATTAGTCGTAGTTTGGTTGCTTTACCTGGAAAGTTTTCTGGTAGTTGGTGATTTTATAAATTTCGACGTGCTCTTCGAATTTTCACTTTGCCACCTGGAATCTTTGCCGCTATGTTGGAAAATGGCGCGTAAAAACAGTTTTGTGACAATATCTCCTTTCCGACTCATTTTACAATGAAAATAGTTATGTAATAAGTTAATCTAGAGAAAAACCTTTTTTGGTTTTTTGTTAAATAAATAGTTTCCGCGCACTAGCGCCGCAAGGTTAGTTCAATACGCGTTTTAGCCAAAAAAATCATTTCCACACCACCATGAGGTAGAATAGGTTTCCTCTCCAAGAGTTTGTCGTTGTTGTCATTTTTTTGATCATTTGACTTACGAAAAGTCTCCAATGCCTTTTCCTTCACTTCAATCACCTCACTTTGTTGCAATGGATTTTCACAAATAAAACAGTTCACTTCCTTAGAAGCCATAGCTCTAAAAGTGCGAACGAAACTGTAGAACCATAAACTATTCAAGCAGAATATTTCAGATCTGTCGGCAAAATTCCGTAGAAGGGGGGAGCGGAGTCCGACGCCAAGGAGGCCGTGGTAGGTAAGTTTTTCAACGCGTAGTAAAATATTTTTCGTTAATATACGAAAAACGCGTGTTGGTGTAGATGTATGTTAGCGGCATTCGTACACTGTAACTATTCCATTAACAAAAAAAGTTACTACATAAATTATAGAAAATTTTGCCTAGTTTAAGTATTACCTGGGCAACTAGGGTCCAACGGGCCCACACAGTGTTACAAACGGACATTTCGGTTAATATTTAATTTTTGACAAAATGCAGTTGTGGTTTCTATGGAAATGGTATTAAGTTTTCCTTTAGTCAAAATTGGTAAACTTTTCAATAAATAATTATCATTATATAAAACTTACGTAACTGGGCAATGGACCCTCGCGTGGTAGTTACAATTGATGCATCGTATGTGTACGATATTTCCATAATTAATTATGTATTTATCAGAATCATTAGCGGATTTGAGAGATACTTTGTTTTCAAGGCTAACTGTTATGAACAATGCAATTAGTATAGAATGTTTGTAGACTAATCTAAGTCAAGCCAAAGCCGGGCGCACCTCGGCATGCGAAGAGTGACGCCAACGTCGCTGCTGTGCGAGCACCCTGTGACTTCCATGTCTTTGGACCTTTGAAGAAGGCACTCAAGGGACATCGGTTCCAGTCGGACGCTGAAGTCCAGCAGGCAGTTTTGACATGGTTCCGTCAACAGCCAGAGCAATGGTACGATATCGGTATACAGTGTCTGGTGAAGCAGTGGGGTGGCTGTCTGTGTAGTAATGGCAATTTTGTTTAGTTTAAATAAACCGCTTATATGTACCACCGCTCGAACGTGTATTTATTGAACCTATCTATCCCTAGTTATAGATTATGAGTAATTTTATTTTCGAAGAATGTAATTAGTTTGGAATATTTGTTATTAGCAAAGATAAAAGTTTTAGTTGAATAGTAATTACTTTGGAATTCATTTAGTACTCTTCCCTTGCTTTATATTTTATATACAGGGTGTGTGTCTACTGCGTGGACGGAGAATTTCTCCTTAACTATTAGAGATATAAGAACCAATTTTCGTGTGGCAATACACGATCATTGGACGTACCAATCACATTGAAATTGATTATATCACCCCAAGCATTAACAGACCATCGAACATCTCTTAAGATGTGTATTAATATTGCCATTATTCTGAAAAGTTGCCTCATCCGTAAATAGAATGTTATTAACAAAATTGGGTTCTTCATTGACTTTAGTAGCTACCCATTGGCAGAAAGATTCACGATTTTGAAAATCTATTTCAGTTAAAGCTTGATGTTGTTCGATATGATGATGCAATTTGTTTTTTCAATAAAGCTGCGAACATTATTTCTATTTAGGTCTAGGTGTGTACTTAGCTCTCTGGTACTAACTTGTGGATTTTCTATAAAAGAGACTTGCAACTCAATTTCTTCATTTGGGATTCTTTTTGTGCGCTTGGGATAACACACACTTCCAGAATTTATAAATTTCTCAGCTACGTTCATAAACGATTCTTTCCGCGGCTGTCTTCTCTCTGGGTATCGTTCACAGTACAAACTGGTAGCCAGCAAAGCATTTCTTTGAGCTTCGCCGTAAATAAAGATCATATTGGAAAAATTCATTTTATACAAACATTGACAAAACGACAATCCAAAACCACAAACTAATGAAACAATATTTTAATGATTATAGAAACGTCAAAACAATAGATGCAATTGTTCCTCTTTATTACGAGCGGATAGCCTACCTAATTTGTTTTGTTGAATTTTATTGTCACAGTAAATTTGTATTTTAGAATATTTTTATGTAAAAGCGTCAATATCTCAAGAAGGGTCCGTCTTATAGCTATGAAACCTATTATCAATTAGTATCTACTTTTCACGAGGAATTGAAATTTGAAAAAATATACAGGGTTTTGCATTCGAAAAAATTGAGAAAAATTACATTTCGCGTAAGTTGATCATTCTGTATAGTTTTACATGTTTTCGAACAATTTCCCAGTTTGTTTGTTAGTAGACTATTATTAATAGTGTGGTATAAACAGATTTACAAAAACGTGGTAACAACGCTCGCATCGTGGTTCCAAAGTTAACTCTATTTTTTGTTACTAAAGTGAGGATATCTGCAGAACGGTTAGTGATACAGATACAAATTTCTATACTTTTATTCTAAATGTAACAGTGAATCCAAAAACTCAAAAATATACAGGGTGTTCCATTAAAAAAACAGGTTTGGGTTGGCATATTTTTGTCAATCACCCTGTATATACCTAAATATTTTTAGAATGTAGGTCCAATGATCGTGTATTACCACACCAAAATTGGTTTTGATACTTCTAATAGTTAAGGAGGAATCATCAGTCCACGCAGTAGACACCCACCCTGTACATCCAGTCATTTATTACTGGGTAACTATTCGTATTTTTGTAAACGAAACGCTACTATTATCTTTAATAACTGCAATAAACAGTTTTTTTTAATATATAATAATGTTTATGTAAGCTTAATTTGTAAATATATTTCAGCGATAACCATTCAGTACAAGGGAGTAATCAAAAAGGTGTATCTAAAGAAGGTGGGTCCATCGGAACCACACTGCCCGGTTACGTTACTCAAAAGACTTGCCCGTATAAGAATTAAACTATTACATAACAATTTTCATCGTAAAATAAGTCTGAAAGGAAATATTGGCAAAGATGTGAGGTAGAAAAGTGAAATTCCGAAAAGAGCACGTCGAAATCTCCAAATCACCAAATTTCAAAACTTTCCAAGTAACCTCCTTTTTGAACAGCAATGACTAATATATGTTGTATAATAGCTAAAATTTAGTGTTATACAAGATGTTTCAAAATTCTATGTACGCACTTCCACAAAACTGCCATCATACAATAAATAGAAACCCGTGTACAAATTTCACGTGCAATTAAGATACAGGGCGTGAACGTCAATAAAAAATAACTTTTATTACTCTATATGCAAATATTTTTTTATGAGATTTGACCCCCTTTTTGTTTTGTTTGGATCAGTAGCGTCCGGCGAGGTAAACCGTATGAACAACCCTTCACTATGTTTAAACGTTTCGCTTTAAAGATAAAAATTTTTATGTACCTTCACGTCAGTGTTCATATTCTTACAGAATTTGCATTATGTTGTATAATCGCTAGAATTTATTATTATACAGGATGTTTCAAAATTTTATGTACACATTTCTACAGAACATTGTCACCATAGAATAAATAAAAACCCCTATTCAAATCTCAAGCACAATTAAGAAACAGGGTGTGATCGTGAATGAAAAGAAATAACTTTTATTACTCTATATGCAAATATTTTTTATGAGATTTGACCCCCTTCTTGTTTTGTTTGGATCAGTAGCGTACGGCGAGGTAAACCGTATGAACAACCCTTCACTATGTTTAAACGTTTCGCTTTAAAGATAAAAAATTTTTATGTACCTTCACGTCAGTGTTCATATTCTTACAGAATTTGCATTATGTTGCATAATCGCTAGAATTTATTATTATACAGGATGTTTCAAAATTTTATGTACACATTTCTACAGAACATTGTCACCATAGAATAAATAAAAACCCTTATTCAAATCTCAAGCACAATTAAGAAACAGGGTGTGATCGTGAATGAAAAGAAATTACTTTTATTACTCTATATGTAAATATTTTGTTATGCCTTTTATATGTGTTACTTTGACAAGTGACTTACGGAAGGGTAAACCGGATGTATAACCCTTGACTACATTAAAACGTTCCATTTTAAAGATAGAAAACCTTTGTGTATATTCACGTCGTAGCCACTTTTCAATAGAATTTATAAGTATTTGTGTTATAGCTAGAATTTAATGTTATAAAGGATGTTTCAAAATTTTATGTACACACTTTTACAGAACACTGCCATCATACAAATCTCTGCCAAATCTCAACTATAATTAGATACAGGATGTGATCGTTAATAAATAGAAATAACTTTTATTACTCTATATGCAAATATTATTCCATGACGTTTCGCCCCGTTTTGTGTCTTACTTTCATCAGTGGCGCACGGTAAGGTAAACTAGATGAATAACCCTTCAGTAGGTTAAAATGTTTCGTTTTAAAGAGAAAAACCTTTATGTAGACTCACGTCAGTGTACACATTTCAATAAAATTTGTATTTTGTTGCATAATAGCAAGAATTTAGTGTTATATAGCATGCTTCAAAACTTGATGTACACACTTCTACCGAGCACTGCCATATTACAAAGAATATGAACACGTGTTCAAATCTCAATTATAATTAAGAAACAGGGTGAGAGTGTTAATAATACGAAATAACTTTTATTACTCTATGCAAATATTTTTATGAGATCTAACCCGTTTTTCTCGTGTTTTACTTTAATCAGTGGCGTGCGGTAAAACAAAGCAGATGAATAAACCTTCACTACATTAAAACCAATCGTTTTAAAAATAAAAAAAATTGTGTATATTCACGTCAGTGTCCACAATTCCATACAATTTATATTATGTAGTATAATCATTGAAATTTAATGTTATACAAAACGTGTCAAAATTTTACTTTTATAAAACATTGTCATTATGCAATAAAGAGGAACCAGCGTTCATTCAACTCTCGAACATATTTAATATATAGGGTGTAACGTTTAAAAAATTATTCTATATGTTTATCTTTTTTTATGCTTATTAGTGTCTTACAATGTTCAGTGGCGTACGACAAGGTAAACCGGATGAATAACTCTTCAATGCGTTAAAACGTTTTGTTTTAAAAATAAAAAACCTTTGTATACATTCACGCGAGAGTTCACATTTCAATAAAATTTGTATTATGTTGCATAGTAACTAGAATTTGAGGTTATACAGAAACACTTCTACACAACATTGCTATCATTCAATCAATAGGAACTCGTGTCCAAATATCAAGCATAATTAAGATACAGGGTGTGATCGTTAGATAACACACCTTTGTGTACATTTACATCAGTGTTCACAATTCAATACAATTTGTATTATGTTGTAAAATAGCTAGAACTTAATGTCATACAGGATGTTTCAACATTTTATGTACATTCGTCTACAGGACACTACCATCATACAATCAATCAAAATCCGTGTCCAAATCTCAATCATAATTAAGGTACAGGGCGTGATCGTTAATAAAAAGAATCGCGCCAGTGTCCACACTTGAACAGAATTTGGATTATTATATAATAGTCAGAATTCAGTGTTACACAGGATGTTTCAAAATTTTATGTGACTTTGATTAGTGGCGTGCGGTGAGGTAAACCATATTTCAAAATAATTTGTATTATGTTGCGTAATAGCGAGAAATTAGGGTCATACAGGATGTTTCAACATTTTATGCACATTCGTCTACAGAACACTACGTCATATAATCAATAAAAAACCGTATCAAAATCTCGAGCATAATTAAGATACAGGATGTGATCGTTAATAAAAAGAAATAACTTTTATTACTCTATACGCAAATACTTTTTAATCTGATCAGTGGCGTGCGGCAAGGTAAACCAGATGAATAACCCTTCACTATGTTTCGTTTTAAAGATAAACACAATCTTTATGTAGATTCACGTCAGGGTCCACATTTCAATAGAATTTGTATTTTGTTCTACAATAGCTAGAATTTGGTGTTATACATGACGTTTAAAAATTTTATGTCACATTTCTACAGAGCACGCCACCGTAAAATAAATACGAACCCATGTTCAAATCACAAGCTTAATTAAGATAGAGGGTGTGATCGTCTATAAAAAGATATCTTTTATTACTCTTTAGGCAAATATTTTTTGAGATTTACGTCAGTGTTCATATTTCATTAGAATTTGTATTATGTTGTATATTCGCTAGAACTTTTTACACCGCCATCAACGAATCACTGGGTTCTACACATTTCGGTTACGTCAAATTTTCAAGCATTTGATTTATTTTGTAAGAAAGAAAATAATAGCCACCCCTCCTATTCCTTACCCCGCCATCTGGTGTCTAGTCCATTTATTCTAAACTCTTATTTCTCAACGTGGATTGACAGCCCAAGCCCAAAGAAAAGTTAATTATATCAAATCCACACTTTTTTATAATAATTAAATTAATAGCTGCACATATGCCACGACTAATAAAGATAGTCATTATTAGGCGAATAATTAAATTAAATGACGGGATACTTTAGTATAATTTGCAATAGTTATTTTTCGCCTGACGTGGACCGATTTGGATGCTCGCTCATCTCGTCGTTCACGCCAAGTCAAGAACCAGCTGATTTTCCCATATGTCGACCAGTGACCAGCCTTATTTTTGACCACCCCCAGAAGTGACCCCCATATACACCAGAAGAATTTGGACCACTGCGATGCTCAGGTTTGCTTCACGGCTAAATGTCGATACACTTTCCTAGGTCAATAAACCACATCTAAGCCAGAATTGTTTATTGCCTAAGGTCAATAGACTCAACGTCAGTAAGCCCAAACCCATTTCTGATCATTTATTTTTCGATCTAGACGTAGATTGCGCATTGGATAAACTCACCTAGACTAAACTTTACCTAGACCAATAGCTTTTCGATTAACGATGTTACACAACTATCGTCAGGACCAAAAATCTCCATAAAGCTCAACGAACTCACAGTCTGGGTTAATAATCGATATTTAGGTGCCCAGACCAATAACTTCTACCTATGCCAATAAACTGTTGTATCTCAGCTAATTGTCTTGATCGTACTTTAGAAATTCCGATCTTAGATAAAAGGCAATACACTTTCTGAGATGACTGCCTCGTTTCTAATCATAAAAAACACCAAATCAATACACCCAGAAAACGGTTTACAGAGTTGAGACCAGAATTTCGGAAACGGTTACCCAATTCTACGAATGATCTGTAAACCTTCCAACCAATGGTAGATCATAAAACAAAGAAAGAATAACCAATACTCTTTAAAAATATCTATCGAGAGTAGTCCCCGAAAATAACTTCTTCTTTCCAGAACTAAAGAACTCGGAAACCTAAACTTTTGGTAGTCGTTTCCCCCAAACAGGTAGTTGTTCTCCAGAAACAGGTAGCTGTTTTATGAAAAAAGCAGCTGTTTTTTAGAAACACCTATCTGTTTCCAGAAACAGGTAATTGTTCTTCATGTAGAGGTAGATGTTTTCCAAACACTGGTAGCTGCTTTCAAAAACAGACATCTATAGAAACCCACTGGAAATGTTCGCTAGTTATCCTGAGCATCGGTTTTAGGTGTACAATTTTCAGGAGTTTATTGATCATTGTTCGAATTGAGTAGCCATTTCGATGTTTTTGGGCAAGCTTGGAAACAACTTCGGGGTCAGGAAGAGTTAGAAAGAGGATAACACTAAGTTAAAAACGTTTAGCTAAGATTGGAACGATGACTGAAATTAGTAAGACCACTTATCAAAAATACACTACAGTTCATTGACACTGTTTATTGAATTTTTTTACCGAATACTTGACGCAATGGCATCCCACTGCCACTTCCAATCGAATTAGTTGAAGTCAGTGGCGGAATAGTTCCACTTCGGATAGAAGAAGCTACTTCTCATACATCTACAGAAATATTGCAAAACAAAACATAACTAAATCCACCGATCAAACCTACCTTCCCTTAACATATCGTTCAGTCTGGAGATACTACTGATCACATCTTCCGCACTGTCACTCGCTGCATAAGCTAGGTCAATACCATACCCTTGCGTCCACTCAAGTTGAGCCATCGTCACCAAGCCGAAGCCGTGGCCATAACCTAGTCGCGGGGTTCGCGTGTGCCCAGTTTACACGTTTACAGTGTTCTCGATGCAACGAACTCACTTAAGCGCCGTAGTAATAACAGAGTATGACCGCTAACTCGTTAGACCATTAAGGGGAAAAAGAGCAATATCAACCCATTTCGGTAGAACAGGAAGTTAATTATTGTTGATTAGTGTTACTTATTTGTAGTAGTGTTAAATACAAATATTTTATAATAATTGAGATGGTGGACTACAACAATCAACCTAGCACATCCCATATTGCATCAAGTTAGACAAAATTTCAGCATTAAACGCTTTTTTAATAGGGTCGAATGATTTTTTCGTGGAATTTCGTATAAGTTCTACCATATACTAAAAATATAGACAAATCGATTAGGAGGTTGAGAGGTTAACAATAACGGTAACATTAGTTTGTTTCATGGACTTTTTTACTTTTGACTAAAAATAATGCTAAATACAAAATCTAATGTTTTACCCCTACTCCATTTTTGTAATTACGCAAATTTTAAGATTTTTAAACATTTTTATATTTTAATTTTTTTTTTAGGGTTCACTAGCAATGGCCTGAGATCAATAATGTACATATCACTCGTTGTGTAATTACGCAATCCTTAACGGTAATGTCGACTAAGTCCTCCTCTCTAATAAAAATTTGTAACGAGTCTTTAAAGGAGACACGACAGTCCTTTTTAAACAAAGAACCATTGCTAACAGCTTAAACAAGAAACTGCAATTTCGGGAACAAATTCTTAAAAAACAGGTAATTTTGGACAATGGCCTCTAAACAACCAGTTTGCCATGACTCACTTGCGGTACAGGTCCTGGGAATTTTTAGATAACCTTGTTTCCAGGAATTTTTAGATAACCTTGACCTATCAAACTTTGATAATAATATTGAGATAACCCGCATAACTATACTACCGAGTAAATAAACCTTAAATTAATTTATTATAAGTTTTGTTATGAACGAATAAGTTCAAATTTAATTATGTAGTTAAAAATTATTATTAATTTTATTAAATACATAAATAAAAAGTTTACCTCGAGTAGGATTTGAACCTACGACCTGCACTTTGCTAGAGTACCTCGTTAACCAACTGCGTCATCAAGATTCAAGCCCCAATTTTGTCTTTATGTATGTAGAACTGATGTAAATTCTAAACATAATGAGATTACAATCAAATTACTTATATTAATGGAATGTGAGCCTGCAATATTGCAAAGATTCACACATACCAAAGCAACTTGACTAATATTAAATTATTATAAGTTTTTGTTATGAACGGATAAGTTCAAAGGTAAATATGTAATTAAAAATTATTATTAAATACATAAAAAAGTTTACCTCGAGTAGGATTTGAACCTATGACCTGTACTTTGCAAAGTACAGGTCGTAGGTTCAAATCCTACTCGAGGTAAACTTTTTATTTATGTATTTAATAAAATTAAAAATAATGTTTAAACCTTAAATTGTTCTTGTTAAAATTTTGACAGCTACGACGTCAAAGACTGTTTTGGAGTTTGCATTTAACCATTCTTATACAGGGTGTTCAACACTAGGCGATGGACTTCAGATTCGTACTTACGAAGGATTTAAAACAAGGACTGAGTATAAGTAATACTATTCTCAACATTCAATCCACTCTCGGTTTCACGGGAACAGACAGTTTTTAAGTCATCAAGTATGGATTATTGGGACAAGTACGCCCTACTGCCACTTAACTGAATCTTTTAACAGATTTTTTAACCACTATTTCAGCAAAATTTGAAACAAAACGTCTATAATAACTTAAAAAGAAAATAAAGCGTTATTCTTCAGTGCAGGACACTTCTCAAATACTTTTGTTTCTATTTAAATCTGGTAAAAAATATCATTTGATGTAATTAAATGCACAAAGTATACAGTGAGTGCGAAAATTTGCTTAACAAATGGGACCTCTCTTCAATATTACGTTCTGCGAAACATTCTTTCTGCAGATGAGTTTTGCTTGTCCTAAAACTGATTTAACACCAATCAGATCAAAGTTGACATGCACACTGTATAGGGTAGAACATACAACACATATTTTGCTCAAGAGTAAAGATAGAAAAAAATTGTATTGAGGAAAGTTGTTTGAAATTCAATTTTATGCTAAGAGATGAAATATTGGCTAAAGATTTTGAACATTTTATTTATTTTCGATGAAATGAAAAATCAACAGAAACATACACTGGTATGATATATTGAATTTCGACAACTTCAACTAAATTTAAATTATTCTACTTTTAAGATGACTCACTTTTCAACATCATCACCATTTCGCGGGCGAGTTTTGTACACCTTTACCTTCAGAAATCTCCACAGAAAAAATCGAGAGGTGTAATATTAGGAGATCTTGGAGGCCAAGAAAAAAGATTTAAATCATTTTGTACAGCCCTACCGATCCATTTGTTCGGAAAATTGCCGTTTAGCCAATCTCTTACACGTGCGTGAAAATGTGCGCGGGCGCCATCTAATTGAAAAATCATCTGGTCTCCTTCTTCAAGCGGCATATGGTCCAGAACGTTTTCAAATTCTGCGTTGAGAAAATTCAAAAAATTGTCGCCATTGATGTTGTTCTCAGAAAAGAATGGTCCAAGTAACATGTCGCATATTATTCCAAACCAAACATTAACCTTTTCAGAGTACTGGCTACGACACTCTACTGACCAATGTGCATTCTCAGTGCTCCAATACCGAGAATTTTGAGAACTAAATATCCCGTTTGTTGTAAATACTGCTTCATCCGTGAAACAAATTTTCTTCAAAAAATCATCTTCTAAACATCCTAAAAGCAATACACAAAAATGCAAGCGCAGATTCATGGCTCTTTCCATTAAATTTTGGCTTAAAAGGTTTAAATTTGTGCTTTTTCTTGTAAACGTGGTGGTTACATTTAAAGTCCGGGATATTTGTCTTTGTTTGGGATTTTCCTGAATAGTCAGTAGTATGTCTACGTCTTTTCCGTCAAGATTGTCATCATCCATTCTCAGTTGCTCATGTTCTTTGAGAAATTTCGGATTGTAATTTCTAAAATTCCGCATAACATAACATGACCCACAGTTACATGGAAGATGTTTGATCTTTCGGGATGATTATTATCAAATTCTGCAGCAGCCTGCCGTGTTGTTCGATAATTATTTCTACCTTTTCTTGATTATTCCACTTCATTTTTATTCAAATAAGATTCGAGTATGTAAATAAATATGACATTACGCTGACTGTTCAATTCACATTATGGATACATTGTTAAACTCACAAATAAATCATGCTACAGATGACAGTCGAGAATACACTTGTAATATGTTTATTATGCAGAATAGAAAAATACTCAGAAAAACCTCGGAAAGTTTCAAAATAGTCATAGTCGTCATAGGAGTCTGAAATTTGGTATCTGAACATAACTTTTAATTCTTAACAACATTTCTCGGTACATTTTTTTTAATCTGTAGAAAGAATTTTGCGCAGAACGTAATTGTAGGTAGCGGACCGCGAAAATTTTACTATTGTAATAAACGTTTGTTAAATCGCCATTGTTACCACGATAGAAAATATCTTAATCATAATTTGCTAATGTTTTCAAAATATTTTATTTAGATATTTTATGTAAGGAACGCGAGTTTGTAACTGATATTTGTCTAAGGTTGTAAAACATGTTGGGGTGTAACGAATCATTGGAATTTATTATGCGCCGGTTCCAGTGGAAAAATGTCACTAGCTTAATAAGTAATTGTATCGGTACAGACCCGGATCAAAAGATATCATTGTTTGTTACTTGAAACCCGAGAGAGAAATTTAGGGTTGTCATGGACGAATGCATATTTTTAAAATTAAGATGTGCAATAATTAATATGAAACTATTCCAACGGAAATTAATGTTTCTTGTTTTTTACTTTTGAAAAGATGGGGGTTGATTGCGGGAGTGGAGTTGGTTGGGTTGGAAATCGGGAGTAAAGTTAGTTACAGTTAGAGTGCCAATCGAGCCACATCGATTTTTGGGTTAATTAAATACCTTCATTGTAAACAGTTTGTCTTTAAAAATATTTCGTGCGTGTACAGTTTCTTTTGAATTAGCCAACACTAATTGGTCTTTTCTTTCGAGTGTTAGTAGTAATGTGAGTTTCAAATATTAATCTATAAATAACACCCTTTTTGAAGTTAAACCGCGTAGGTTTACGATTTGTGTCTGTGATCAATTAAGGGAATATTTATTCTAGTGTATGTATTTTTATATAACTGAAAGCTCGCAGCAAATCGTTTAACAGCCTAGATAACATATTAAATACCAAACATTGTTTTGCAAAGGTATCTTATTCGTACGCGGACTCGTTAAGCTGAAATCTGCTAAAATAAAAGACAGTATAGGGCCCTCTCACTCTGGTATTTGTGCGAATTAGCATTGTTGGTTGTTGTTTATATTTATATTTGTGTAGAGGTGGCTGGTGAATGTGTACATGATACCGCTGGTTATTAATTGTAAAAGGCAATTGCCAGTAGGTACACACTCCCAGGCCAGACTATTAAATCCCCTCTGGAAGATTTATTTCTATTGTTTTTATTTGTTGTATAGATGAATGTGTAACCTGACGCACTCAAACTTATATATT
Source organism: Vesta saturnalis (assembly GCA_036346205.1). Taxonomy (NCBI): domain Eukaryota; kingdom Metazoa; phylum Arthropoda; class Insecta; order Coleoptera; family Lampyridae; genus Vesta; species Vesta saturnalis. Next base: position 994,065 of record JARFJB010002117.1, read on the forward strand.
GGTCACGATGTTCGTGATCTCTTTGTATCTGCTTTATTGTAATTTTATTTATGTATTCTGTGCTTTAGTGGTCACTAAACAATTGGGCACGTACAAATTCCTTGTCTAATTTCTTTAGTCCTTACCTTTACCTTATTATCACCCGTCCAATTTTACTGTTGTTGCATTTTATATGTACCGTAACTTGCTTTATTGTTTTATGTGCTTATTTACTAAAAGACCGGCATGATTGGTTTTTAAAAGGCCACATGTTTGTGTTACGATTTTTATTATGATTATTTATGACCCAAATGTGTTTTTTTTTTATTGTGTTTCTGTGTAACTAAACTGCTTTTTATTCATTTTCTCTTAATGTTATAATTTGTACGCACTTTAACCTGATTCTATGGTGTTTTGTTAAATATTTAACCCTTTCATTGTTTGTTTTTGTATCATTTGATTTATTAATGTGCAATTACTTATTTATGAATAAAGGGGGTTTTATTGGTGGTTCTTTCCCACAAGAGTATATTGACGGCTGAACCACCACTGCGCAACGCTCGTTGATTTTAATTTGAGTAGTTTCATTTTTTTTTACCTGACCCTAATCCACCCTATCTAATTTAGATACCTACCCCTAGACGGCCACTTCGTTTGATCAAATTTGAGGTTTGCGAGTAATTAAATATCAGACTTGTAAATAAACTCTAATGTTTTAATTAGTGCCAGGAAAGTCAAAATAAGCCAGGCAATTAATTTGAGTAACAGTAACATTATTGTCAGTCAAGTCAAGCTTCCTTTTTGTTGTAGTTCTTACCGTTTAGGCGTAAAATGGACGACAGTGCATCCCGGCTTCACGTTTGGAAACATCGTAAGTGCGCCTCAAGTGTGCAGTCTTCCCCCACGTACACACCATTTTCATTTTACATTATTATCTTAATACATATATATATATATATATATATATATATATAAATAGTTTTTTTTGTTTCAGGTATTAAGTGACATACTGATGGAAGAGTTAAAATGTAGAAAACGCGTTTAAAGTGACCAAATATGAAGCGTGGATGATGAAAGTGAACCGCATTGCATTATTCACTGAACTAGCGATTACGGCAAACTAGTAACCCTAGAAAGTTTGCAATCTTGGGAGACGTTGAAAAATCTGGTAAATTGAGAAAACATGAAGCAATACCAGCGATAGTAACAAATACGAAAGACGGAACTGTGCCACAAAATGTGTATTCTCATAGACAATGTAGAAGCCGTTTACATTGAAACGAGATCTTGATAATTTAATAAAAAGTGAAAATAAGAAGATAAAAAGTGATGTTTGAAATACTCCAAGGAGGTCAATTCGTCCTAAAAGCAGCGGTAGTTCTTCCAAAACCGTATTAGAGCCAGTGTATTTTTGGCCAGAAAATAGTATATTATGTTATTAGGAGTAAAAGTGATACTTTATGTGGCGAAGCTGAATGTTTATTTAATAATTCAGCTGAGCTACATAAAGTCACTTTTACTCCGAATAACATATACTTTTTTATCCGCAAACGTAAAAATAATTGGTAAAGATCGAAAGGAAAGATCAAACATAATTAGCAGGTAAAAGAATAAGATAATCAGGACGCTTTGCAAGTAATGAAACCATATCAACACACATTTAATAAGCACATTTGGTAAAAATAAAAATGCCTAGGCACGAAAGTACAACTTTTACTCCATGTCTGAAAAGTAAAACTTTTACCTTTGACATTGAGTCATAAAAATGTCACTTTTGTGACGTTTGCGGATAAAAATAATTATTTGAAAGGTTCTCACTATCGGAAAAAATTAATACAGGCGCAACAGTTAAGAGTTGACGAGTCTCTGCGAAAAACAGCTGTATTAAAAAATGATTCAAGAATACTTGCTATTTTATCCCAAGAAATAGTTGCCGTCGAGGATCATTACCATAGGTCTTGTTACAGGCTTTATGTGAAGAACATTTCAAAACCTACAGATACAAGAGATACAGATGAAGTTTTGTGTGATGGGTATGACTCCAGAGACGAATCAGATAGTTCTGAAGATAACAGATATAGCTTAGTAGAACGTTTGGCTTATACTAAACTATTCTCATTTATGAGAGAAGAAAATGAAAATAAGTCTTTGAATTGAAACACCTTGCTGGTCTTCTTGAAGGATGGATGAAAGACAGTGGAGTAAAAGAAATGAAATAATCAACTAAAAACATATAAAAAGAAAAATTACTTCAGAGTTTAAAGAAGCTGTGCATGTTCTGCAAACGCAAATTAAGAGTTCTCCTTTATTTGATGGTTTGTCACGTGATGAACTTGTTCTAAAGAACTACCAACTAGAAAAAGATTTAGAGCTATATCGAAATTCCAGTTCAAATGTTGAAGATTGTATTAAGAAGGGTGCTTTAAGTGTTAGGAGTGCTGTAAAAGAAGTTCTTGTGAAACAATCATGGCCACCTAATGTTTTAGAACTTGAGATTGTAAATATTCCAGCCTTCCTAGATCACTTACTTCGAGATTTGATATTAGGTGATGAAGCTGCTAATAACTTCCATTGCTCAAGATATGATGTACGGCATCAGTAAAGAAAGATATAAGTCCCCCAAACACATACTGTTACCATATGCAGTGATGGAAATAAGTGGTAATGTAGAGCTTATTACAATTCTGAATCGGCTTGGACATGGTGTGTCATACACACAACTTGAGGAAGTGGATACTTCACTTTGTCTTCAAAAATTTGCTCTGGCACCACAGGATGCAGTAGCCATACCAACAAATATTGTTCCTGGGATTGACACACATTTGATAATATAGACCGCAATGAAGGTACTTTGTCTGGAGGAGGTACCTCGCACCGTGTGAATGGTATTGTTGTTCAACCAGTCACTGAAGGTCCCTTAAATTTCTTAAAAAATGATTTGATCATTTTAAAGAAAGACAAAGTAAGAACCCTAAAAACACAGCAAGAACCCATTCCAGCATACAATGCTGTTGCACCCCATAACCTACAGCATGATTTACTTGAAGCACATGTGAAGGGAGAGAATGCCTATATTAAATTTAAAATTGAACGATTAGAGCCGGGACCTTCAAGTGTAAAGTTCCACGAGACAGAAAAAACAAAACCTGAAAATCTTCAAAGATCTAACAATGACCCAAAAAGTTAAGAAAAGTACAGGTACTGATATCTATTAAGGGCTGATAGAAATTTGTTGGCGCACATTATGCTACTGGCTTAAAGTAGAACATTAGACATAGAACAAGTATTAAGACATCCTCTAGGTCCCCTTCCTTGGTCGCTTACTTCTTGTGAAGGCCGATTAAGGAAAACTAACAAAGCACAACTGGCTAGAGAACTTGATAAGAATGTGCAGCTCGCTAAACATATTCCACAGCGTTCAGCATGTTTAATAGATGATATAGCTCTTGTACACAGGCTTAAGGTAGACAACATGACGTTTGGTGATATTGCTGATTTAGCTCTGAATCGGGTACTACACGAAGCTGCAAACAGTGCACGAGTTGATGTGATTTTTTATGAGTACCATGAAATGTCTATAAAATCAGCAGAACGAGTTGCCAGAGGACAACAAGTGGCACTTCAGTTTGTAAGTCTAAGCGTAGAGCACAGGTTCAAACAATTTGGCAGATTTCTGAAAAATGGCAAAAACAAAAATCCGCTCATCATTTTTTTTGTACATCTTTGGAGTCAGGAATCGGTAAGACAACGATTAAACATAAAAGAACTGTATGTTAGTTACAGTAATACTTGTTTGAAGTTGATCGAACACTTAGTGCAAGAAGTAGACGAACTGAGATCATTTCAAGAAGAAGCTGATACAAAGTTAACCCTCCATGCTGCCCATGTACTCAGTACTTTCAATGCCATTATCTTGTGTTGTGAAGACACAGCTGTTCTAATGTTAGGCTTAGCTTTTTGTTCAAAAATAAAAGTACCAATGTATCAAAAGTGTGCAGTTCAGTCAAGATTAAAATTTTTGGATATAAAATAGATCGCAGATTATTTGGGTCAAGACATGTGCGAATCCTTACTTGGATTGTATACCTTCACGGGATGCAATACTCTTAGTGCTTTTGCTGGGAAGGGAAAAATCAAAGCACTTAAAATGGTACGAGGAAACAATGAATACAAGAGAATATTTAAAGAGCTTGAAAATGACTGGGTTGTGTCGGATGAACTCCACGGAGACAAACAGGAAACAAATACAAGTAAACCAGTATAGCTATAAAATGTTTTTTTACAAAAAAGGTAAAGTTGAACTCCACCAGCTACCGACTTGTGAAGACTGCCTGCTAAAACACACCATGCCGGCCAACTATCATACAGCAGTTTGGAAAAATTCTTTGAAAACCACTGAAATGCCAAGTCCTATTGGTAATGGTTGGATTGTAAAAGATACGGTTGAAGGACAAGAAATAGGCATTGACTGGATGCAAGGTCTTTCAGAACCTCAAGCAATCATTGAAATGACATGTGAGTGTAAAAAAATTTGTGTTCATGACAGATGCCCTTGCATTGTGAACAATTTAAAACGCCCCAACTTTGTAAATTGGTCATTTGTGATAACCAACGAAATTATTCTGACTTACAATCAATTTTTTTCCATTTATACAGAGGGTGGAAAAAAAATTGTCAGTTTTCAATTTAAATTTTTGATTCTTTTTAATCTTTCGATAGAGGCAACAAAACAGAAAATATTTTTAATTACCATAGAAAATACGTACCAACGTTATTATCTTTTCAAACTAAATTGCTGGATGTGTCCCCAATTAATATTAAAGCATTTTAGAAATGTAAACTGCAAATTTTGAAAGCATGTTCCAACATTTCCTGAGTAATGCTTTCAAAAACATTGATTATGTTATATTTGAGTTGGTCGATAGTGTGTGGTACGGGTGAGTAACAACTTCCAACTTCATATTATAAAACTATTTTCGTATTTACAGGGTGTTACATATTACCAGGGTGAACTAAACACACTTCTTTTTTGAATGGGACACCCTATATATTATTTCAAATTTAGATTAAGCTCATCTTACTCATTCTTCCAATATAGGGTTTCATTACGTTATACAGGGTATTTCAAAAGTTGTTGTACAGTTAAAAATTTGCAAATTTTGAACTAAAAAGTCGTTTTATTTACATAAAGCTACTGCATAAATCATGCTATCATAAAAAATCGCAATCTACGTATAAAACTATACAGGGTGCCCACCTATATGGTCTCGGAGCTCCTAAATCAATAGAGATTTATAAAAAATTCCAACGGTATGTTATTAGAGACTAAGAGAGCTACTTTTTAAAATTATTTTTGTGTGTACAGGGTGCTCCATAAATACGTGCAAAAAATTTCGACATTGTTTTAAACGGAACACCTTGTATATTTTTAGAAACTGTCTTTCGTAAGCTTTACAACGATACCTCGTTTTTAGTCATCGGATGCAGCGTTACCAAGTTATTCACGTTTTAATAAAATTTACGGGAAAATCGTATTGGTAAACAGAATCAAGGTTTTTTTTTTTTATAATCGGAATGACAAAAATTATAAGTATAGTAGAAGAAATGTTAACTAAAACTTTTATAAGTATTAAGTATATAAAAAATATACAGGGTGTCCAAACAGGTCAGCTAAATGTGTCATTTTCAAATAGCTAAAACTTAATTTTTTCAAATAGAATACCCTGTATATAAATACATGATATGAAAGCGTATTTAATAAGCTTTCTAATGATATCATAATTGTGGTAACTAGTATTACTTATTAATAGATAAAAACCTAAAAATAAAAAATATGTCGTTTTGTTTTCGTTTTCTTATTCATTTCAAGAGAAATTTAAAAATAAATAAAAATTTGTAAACCACTGGTTTGCAGAATTAACACTTTAATCTGAAAAATACCCAATTGTAGTATTAGTAACCCTGTTTTCATGACTAGGTACTACTTTAATTATAAAATACATAGGTACCAGACCAAATTATGTATAAAGCAATGGTATAATAGGAAACGCAAAGTAATCACTGAACACAAAACACAATTTTGACAGTTTTCAGAATAAACAACAATTGCCAATAATTATTTCTGAAGCTATTATAAAATTATTGGTTTTTAAAGAATATTTGGAAAAGTTTAATATGAATCATTCTAGTGAAAAACTAATTGCAATGATTTACACTTTGGGAGAATGTCGGAAAAACTGTTTTTTAGCAAGCAGAGTGTACGCTCAACGATATCCGCAAAGAAGACATCTCACTGGTGCATGTTTTAAAAAAGTAGCAGCGAGATTCAATACTACCGGTTCTATAAAATATAGTACACATAGAAGACCAGCTTCTGTCTTAACAGAAGACAATGAAATTACTGTGTTAACAGCTGTAGTCGAAAACCGAAATATAAGTACACGGCAATTAAGTCAATACCTAGAAACTAGACAACGGATTTTAAAGAAAAATTAATTTCATCCATTTCATTACCAGTTACATCAGGAACTCCTACCCCCAGATTATAATCACAGAATGGAACACACAGATGGATAAATAAGATTAATATTAAATTGAGGAAACTTTTCATAAAAACGGGACGGTAAATTGCCATAATTTTCATTATTATGCAGATGAAAATCTTCATTTGTTCAGAACCACTTCCCAAGAGAAATGGTCAATAAACGTCTGGGGTGGTACTATCGACAATTATGTTATCGGTCCCCAGTTTTTTAACAGGACCTTAACTGTTGCGTTTCTAGATTTTCTTCAAAATTATTTAAGGCAATATTTGCAAAATGTACCACAACATGTTTTAAATAATATATGGTACCAACAAGATGGTGCTTCGGTGCATTATGTGTTACCTGTTCGTCAGTGGTTGAGTGAACAGTTCCAACATAGATGGATATGTAGAGGAGGACCGGTAAATTGGCCTGCCAGATCACTGGACCTAACTCCCTGTGATTTTTTTCTGTGGGGATATGTTAAAAGCAAAGTGTACAACCAACCAGCGACTACTAAAGAAGATATGGAAGTGAGAATAAGAGAAGCATTTAACTCCATTCGATAAGGAATCGAACACTAAAATGCATCGAACAAAATGGGAGACATTTCGAACATTTATTGAAATAATTATTTTTTCTTTCAAGATCAATTAATTTGTTTATTTTGGTTTTATGTTTATTAAGTATTAAATGTAGGTACTTACATATTTATTCATTATTACGCATGACTATAGACATTTTTTTTATTTGTAGGTTTTTACCTATTAATAAGTAATACTAGTTACCACAATTATGATATCATTAGAAAGTTTATTAAATAAGCATTGTATTTATTTGCAGGTACTTATATACAAGGTGTTCTATTTGAAAAATGACGTATTTGGATGATCTGTTCTGGACACCCTGTATATTTTTTATGACCTTAATACTGATCAAAGTTTTAGTTAACATTTTGTCTACTAGACTGGTAATTATTGTGGTTCCGATTATAAAAACAAAAAACACTGATATTCTTTTTACCAATATGATTTTCCCGTAAATTTTACTAAAACGTAAATAACGTGGCAACGCTGCATCCGATGACTAAAAACGAGGTATCGTTGTAAAGCTTACAAAAGACAGTTTCTAAAACTGAGAAATATACAGGGTGTCCCGTTTAAAAAATGTCGAAATTGTTTGCCACTTATTTATGGAGCACCCTGACACATAAAAATAATTTTAAAAAGCAGCTTTCTTAGTCTCCATTAACCGTTGGAATTTTTTATAAATCTTTATTGATTTAGGAGCTATATTACGAGACCAGATTGGTGGGCCACCCTGTACAAAAAAACACATTGGTAGCATGTGCCACCTTTACTGGTACCTTTTAAAAAAAAGAACGTTTTTTTCACATAAAGCTACTACTTTGGCGTTGCTAACTATCACGTACAGGATGCCCGGAAAAATGTGGGAAATCGCTCGGATTTAGATAGAAGACGAAAAAATAACATGACAAGTTCCTATAAATTTTTTTCCTCCAGACCCTCCCTACGGAGATGTGAGCCCCTAAAGGATGCCGCTGGAAATAAGTTTTTCTTGAATAACTTTCCAAGTGCTTGACATAATTTAATAAAAATTCAGTATGATGGCCACTAGTAAGGCCCCTTAAACTAGTATCCTTGAAACATATTTAGCCTGTTTAGTTTACCAGGGATGGACTAAGTTGTACACCTTAACGCCTAAATTTTTAACACCCTGTATGATAAAGATCTAAAAAAATATTTTTGGGTAGTTTGACCCTTTCTCTAAAAAAACGGTATACTTGTTTAATATCGATAAAATGAACTATTTTCGAGAAACAAAATAATAAACGAATTTATGTTTCATTTTCATTTAATTAAAAACTTCATAAGTGGGCTCAACATGGACTTCGTGAAGTCTGATACACTCGCGAGCACGATGAATTGAGGACTGCTGTACCCGCCACAATAACCCCACATTGTTCCTTAGCACATCACAATGAAACGTGATTCTCTGTAGAAGCTCCTCCCTAATATCAACCGGACTGAAATACACTAAGGTTTTGAGGTGTCCCCACAGGTAAAAATACAAAGGCGTCAGGTCGGGAGATCTAGGAGGCCAGGCGATAGGTCCACCCCTACCTATCCAACGGTTTGGATCGACGTTATTTAAGTGTTCCCGCACAGAAACTCTAAACTGAAGTGGTGCCCCACCGTGCATAAAGTACATATTTCGGCGGGTTTCAAGAGGTAAATGCTCTATTAAATCTTGAAAAGCGTTCTGGAGGAACTCCAAATAAAGTTGTCCATACAATCGCGCCGGCAGTACAAATGGTCCAATCAAAAAATTTCCAATGACTCCCGCCCAGATATTAATTGATTGAAACTGATGATGATGCGAAACAATAGTTGCATGAGGATTTTCATCAAGCCATACGTGTGAGTTGTGTAAATTCGTGATACAATTTTTGGTAAAAGCTGCTTCATCGGTAAAAAGAATAGTGCTAATGAAGTTTTCATTATTTCGTACAATAGCCAGTTCGTGAACTGCATTCTACGAGGAAAATCTTCAGGAATCAATTCATGCGCTTTTGCAAATGATATGGATATAACAGCTGTTCTTGAAGAACTTCATGAATTATCGTTTGCGGCTTATTAAATTGTGCGGCTATTTGCGAGTGCTCGTTGAAGGAGTGCCATCTACAGCATTCAAAACATTTTCCTCTAATTCCACCGTACGCACTGTTCTTGTCAGACCAGCATCAGTACTTTTTTTCTTAAACATTCCTAAAGTTATAAAGAAAGTCAATATTATTACCTTAGTAACCGAAATCACTCACCATTCCCTCTTAGACGTTGATCAACTCGTTGAAATGTCTTCTGATTTGGAATAGTACGATTAGGAAATCTCTCGTGATATAATCTTCTTGTTTCCAAAGCATTGCAAGAGGCAAGACCATACATGAGATGCATATCTGCATATTCAATAAAAGTGAATTCCATATTTCGAATAAGTTTACAATTCAAATCACCACGAAATCCAAAAATCAGTAAATTTAAAGTAAATTAATGTCGATCAATGCATCAGCGGTGTGACAAATGTCAAGTTCTAAAATGCAGGTTATTTATTTATTTCGTAGATAAATAAAATTATACCTCGTGGGTCAATAAACTCAACGTAAGTTTGCAAGATTTTTTAAATAATTAATATGTTTAATTTGCTTCTCCTAATTTATTATTAAAAGAGTGTTTTCTCGTAAAAATTCGACAAAACACTGGCTTAATTTTTTTAAATAATTTATTAATTATGAAACGTTAATTCGTTTATTTTTTTTTTTTATCCATATTAAACAAGTGTACCTTTTTTTAGGTAAAGGTTCAAGCTACCCAAAAATATTTTTTTTAGATCTTTATCATACAGGGTGTTAAAAATTTAGGCGTTAAGGTGTACAACTTAGTCCGTCCCTGGTAAACTAAACAAGCTAAATATGTTTCAAGGGTACTAATTTAAGAGCCCTGACTAGTGACCATCATACTGAATTTTTATTAAATTATGTCAAGCACTTTAAAAGTTATTCAAGAAAAACTTATTCCAGCGGCGTCCTTTAGCGGCTCACATCTCCGTAGGGGTGTCCATGAAGTTGGCATATCATTTTCCAGCAGATCAAAAAAAAATGACAGTTCTCCTCGCGTGCAGTTTAGTTCTATAGTTCTTGATACTTTTTAGCAATAGTTCTGATGATTTAACCCAAAAAACAGTCGATTGAAAAAATGATCTGCTAACTTTCCGTAGCAGATCATTTTTCAGAAAATCACAAATAATCTAGAAATTCTATTGCAAACAGTCGAGTTAGTTCCTGACACTTTTTAATAATAGTTCTATTGATTTTACTACAAATAAAATTATTTCGTAGATTAAGATGCTCTGCTGGTTGATATTCGATAGTTCTGCTCAGCAGAGCACATTTAACGTATAGTTTTAGACGTATATATCGCAAATTTAAATAGTTCTCATCAATCAAACAATTAGAAAATTTTTTTAATACTTATTTTGCTCGAAACACTTATATTTTCGAAGATAATGGCAATATGCTAAACAATTTTCGATAGTTCTGCTTAGTGTCACACAATTCTCGTATACTTCTAGAGGTGTACATTACTTTTTCAATTAGTTCTTCTCATTGTATCAATTAAAAACAATTTTATGCAGTTATATTGATCGAAAAACATATTTTCGAGGATTTAGTATGCTGAACGATTTTTGATAGTTCTGCTTAGCTTTACACAATTTTTGTATATTTGTAGACGTGTACATAGTTATATCAAATAGTTTTTATTGTTGAATCAATATTAAAAATATTTTTTTAATTGTTATATTGCCCGAACAACATATATTTTCGAGAATTAAAGTGCTATGCTAGACGATATGTAATACAAGAGTGCAACGTAACATTACACAATTCTCGTATAGTTTCCAGTATGTACCGTGTTTCTCGATATAGTTAGGATTATTAAAATAATTAGAAATTTTTTAAAACAATATACAGGGTGTGTCTAAATAACACCGAAAAAATTTAAGTGGTGATTCTCCGATGAAAATTAAGGGGGGTTATCGGTATACAATTTTTTGAAAACGCCCCTCTAACAATTCTAAAAAAAACTGTTTTTCTTTTTTATCTTCCCTGTACATTAAGCTAAAGAAACGAAACTTGGTGAACAGTATCTGTTAATAAAACTACACTTTCTGAAATTTGTTCACCCCTGCAGTATTTTTCTAAGGGGTTGAAATAATCAACCCCTAAGATGTTTTTTCTTATAACTTTTTTTTCGACAAAACTTTTTACATTTAAAAAGTATATCTAAAAAGTCCCATTCATTTACTAACTTATTGATCTCTTCAAGTTTTTTCGAAAAGTTAGAGATTAATGAGAAAACAAAGTAAATGTATTACAATGGATTTTCAAAGGTTGTTTAACAAGTGGCCTATCTTCAAATTTATTGTTTTGAAATCATTTAACATTCGATTTATTATTTACTTGGTTAGGTTAGTTTAAGTTGGGTTAGTTCATTTCAAAGTAACTTGAAGAGACAAATGCCTGGGATAAGTTGGGAAACATTAGGATTAAATAATATTTTATTATAACATTTTAGTAAACAACAGTCAACCAAATAGTTCACCTATGATTCTACTAGGCTAAGAAGTTTGGAACTAAGAACAGGAGTGGACATGAATAAAATGAATGAATAATTTAATGTTATAGTAATTTAAGAAAAAACAAAAATCTGTCAAATATCGACAATACTATCTACAAAAAATGTTGAAAATGATTGTCTTCAGCTCTAATACAAGCATCTACTCTATTTCTCATAGAATTGCGTATGTTTTGAAATGTTCCTGGTGAATTTCTTATCGTTTCACAACCTGCTATAATACGATTTCGATGAGAACTATTTAAATTTGCGATATATACGTCTAGAACTATACGTTAAATGTGCTCTGCTAAATAGAACTATCGAATATCAACCAGCAGAGCACCTTAATCTTCGAAATCACAAGTTTTTCGAACAAAATAATTATTTAAAAAATTTTCTAATTGTTTTATTGATGAGAACTATTTAAATTTGCGATATATACGTCTAGAACTATACGTTAAATGTGCTCTGGTAAATAGAACTATCGAATATCAACCAGCAGAGCACCTTTATCTTCGAAATCATAAGTTTTTCGAAAATAATTATTTAAAAAAATTTCTAATTGTTTTATTGATGAGAACTATTTAAATTTGCGATATATACGTCTAAAACTATACGCTAAATGTGCTCTGCTAAATAGAACTATCGAATATCAACCAGCAGAGCACCTTAATCTTCGAAATCATAAGTTTTTCGAACAAAATAATTATTTAAAAAATTTTCTGTTTTATTGATGAGAACTATTTAAATTTGCGATATATACGTCTAAAACTATACGTTAAATGTGCTCTGCTTAATAGAACTATCGAATATCAACCAGCAAAGCACCTTAATCTTCGAAATCACAAGTTTTTCGAACAAAATAATTATTTAAAAAATTTTCTAATTGTTTTATTGATGAGAACTATTTAAATTTGCGATATATATGTTAAATGTGCTCTGCTAAATAGAACTATCGAATATCAACCAGCAGAGCACCTTAATCTTCGAAATCATAAGTTTTTCGAACAAAATAATTATTTAAAAAATTTCCTAATTGTTTTATTGATGAGAACTATTTAAATTTGCGATATATACGTCTAAAACTATACGCTAAATGTGCTCTGCTAAATAGAACTATCGAATATCAACCAGCAGAGCACCTTAATCTTCGAAATCATAAGTTTTTCGAACAAAATAATTATTTAAAAAAATTTCTAATTGTTTTATTGATGAGAACTATTTAAATTTGCGATATATACATCTAAAACTATACGTTAAATGTGCTCTGCTAAATAGAACTATCGAATATCAACCAGCAGAGCACCTTAATCTTCGAAATCATAAGTTTTTCGAACAAAATAATTATTTAAAAAATTTTCTAATTGTTTTATTGATGAGAACTATTTAAATTTGCGATATATACGTCTAGAACTATAGGTTAAATGTGCTCTGCTAAATAGAACTATCGAATATCAACCAGCAGAGCACCTTAATCTTCGAAATCATAACTTTTTCGAACAAAATAATTATTTAAAAAAATAATTGTTTTATTGATGAGAACTATTTAAATTTGCGATATATACGTCTAAAACTATACGCTAAATGTGCTCTGCTAAATAGAACTATCGAATATCAACCAGCAGAGCACCTTAATCTTCGAAATCATAAGTTTTTCGAACAAAATAATTATTTAAAAAATTTTCTGTTTTATTGATGAGAACTATTTAAATTTGCGATATATACGTCTAAAACTATACGTTAAATGTGCTCTGCTTAATAGAACTATCGAATATCAACCAGCAAAGCACCTTAATCTTCGAAATCACAAGTTTTTCGAACAAAATAATTATTTAAAAAATTTTCTAATTGTTTTATTGATGAGAACTATTTAAATTTGCGATATATACGTCTAGAACTATACGTTAAATGTGCTCTGGTAAATAGAACTATCGAATATCAACCAGCAGAGCATCTTAATCTTCGAAATCATAAGTTTTTCGAAAATAATTATTTAAAAAATTTTCTAATTGTTTTATTGATGAGAACTATTTAAATTTGCGATATATACGTCTAAAACTATACGTTAAATGTGCTTTGCTTAATAGAACTATCGAATATCAACCAGCAAAGCACCTTAATCTTCGAAATCATAACTTTTTCGAACAAAATAATTATTTAAAAAATTTTCTAATTGTTTTATTGATGAGAACTATTTAAATTTGCGATATATACGTCTAAAACTATACGTTAAATGTGCTCTGCTGAGCAGAACTATCGAATATCAACCAGCAGAGCATCTTAATCTTCGAAATAATTTTATTTGTAGTAAAATCAATAGAACTATCATTAAAAAGTGCCAGGAACTGTCTAACTCGATTGTTTGCAATAGAATTTCTAGTTTATTTGTGATTTTCTGAAAAATGATCTGCTACGGGAAGTTAGCAGATCATTTTTTGAATCGACTGTTTTTTGGGTTAAATCATCAGAACTATTGCTAAAAAGTACCAAGAACTATAGAACTAAACTGCATGCGAGGAGAACTGTCATTTTTTTTTTGATCTGCTGGAAAATGATATGCCAACTTCACGGACATTCCGTAGGGAGGGTCTGGAGGAAAAAAAATTATAGGAACTTGTCATGTTATTTTTTCGTCTTCTATCTGAATCCGAGAGATTTTCCACATTTTTCCGGACACCTTGTATATTCTAGAGCTACATATAAAATCAAATAAGAATAACGTAGTCAGCATTTGCCACTCCGGGTGGTACCAATTACCTTCATTTTCGGGTTTGGCTCAAGGATTAAAAGGGGCAAATGTGATTTTTTCGCCGCAATAACTTAAAATAGTACTACATTTATATTTGGCAGTCGCATATAGGATATAAATGTCTAGACCCTAATGATTTTTGGTGGTGCCAGTTGAGGAGGAGTAAGAAGAGTTAATATGCTTTTCTTCGTCCGCAATAACGAAAAAATTTAAATCACGGCTGCATTGAAATTGTACATAAATAGTTGAATGAATTGACTCAAATTAAATATAGCTGACATATAGAGCTGGGTGGATTAAATTTTTTATGTTAAAAGTGTTCACTGGCAATGGTCTTAGTTCGTTTTTACAAAACATTTTAAGGTAACGCGGCTCAAAATTTTCTTTTGCAGATTATGAAAATTCGTAAATTAGCCTTAAATTTAGCGTGCTGGTGTTTTTAAAGTGCGAGTAAGGGAGAGGGGGGGAGGGGGAGGGGGTTCAACAGGAATAATATGCCACATTAATTTTTCTTCTAGTCGAGATCTGCTAACGACCAATACGATAAAAACAGTTGTGTTTTTCAAAATTGTTAGACGTATTTTTCACCATTCTCAGTACTTAAAAGTTTTATTTATATCTTTAGCATAGAAAATAACGCCAATTATAATAACTGTTATTAAATAGCAGATTACTAAATAACTCGGTCTCACTTGCATTCCAACTAATTACGACATTACGATTAATAAAGAATAAAAAACACATAAAAGGTAAAAGTACAAATGATTACGCAAATAATGTAAATAAATACTTCTCTTATTATACGCTATAAAATTTTGTTGGTTACGATATCCTTCTTTATCATAAAAAAATAGGACTTGTACTGTATTAGAGTTACCTATAAAATATACTGTTGAAGTAATCCAAAATGCACATAACTGAAAATTCATATTTCTCAGGTCAACGTCATTGGCGTCGTCTGCGTCAATATTTTCTAGCGAGCGGATAAAACGCAACAATTCATTGCGTCACTGATCGATTAAATATACGTCCTCACTTGCAATGTAATCAACATAATATTTAAACCCATTCTAATCTCGAAATAGGTTAAACCATCAAATCTAATTTACAAAAAAGAGAAGAAATAAATGCAAGGAACTATCGAATTTTTGGTGTAAAACATAAATACCTAAATCTAAGCAAGATATTACAATACTAATAATAAACCGCACGCGACATACTTAGATAGTATAAATAAATATAAATTCTACGCAACAAATTCTATTCTTCGTGTATTATTAATTGCTTTAAGAATAGTTAAAACATGAATTTAAGAAGCACTTGGTGTATTGAGCATTATAAAAAAAGACTGCAAAATGATCAATAAATAAGATAAAAATTTGTGAGCCTTACATCATAAGTAAAACTAATTAAAATGACCTAAATAATAAATTTTCCCTCCTGGTGACTACGTCATTAGCGAACTGAAGGCAAATTCATAAAAATAAAGAAATAATCGACGTCATTAAGAACACGGGCGTTAATAACCGAAACGTCGATTGATAATCACGCATGGTTACTCCAGATTTGTTAATATAATAACTTATTTATTTTTTGTAGATTGATCGGATAGAAAAAAAAACATTAAAAAATAATCAGAAATGGACAATGCAGAAATATACATTTCATTGATAAATAATAACTCTTTGGTTCATACGTCAGATACCACTTAACAAAAAATTTCTTATTCTACAATGTTGATTTTCATAACGATGAATCTGCGTGAAATTGCCAGCCAAAATGTCGAAAACAATCGAATGACCAGTCTATCACTAGAAAGAAGTATGCGCATGCGCACACGTCTAAGTTTCCATTACCCGGCAGCCAAATAGGAAATTTTAGATTCCACACAACATCAAATTCAAACTAGCCCTTGAGATTCAAAAAGCAGAACAACTTAAGATAATACAAGTTTTCCATCACTCTCAGACAACAGCTTTTATATTTTGACAATTACAAGCTAATTTGTAAATACCGTTAGTGTATTCAAAAAAATTGGCAAGAAAAAGGTTTCATATTTTTAACCCTTACAATATCATTCGCATTTACCATTAGTATCCCCAAAAAATTTAACAATCATTGACTATCCATCTGAGCGGTCGAAACCCACCCCAAAGTATTAAAAATTCATATAAGACCCTTAGAAAAAAGGTTTCACATTCTAACCCCTACAATCTAATTTGCATTTACCACTATTATCCCCAGTAAAATTGGTAATCATTTACTGCCCGTATGAGGGGTTTAAATCCACCCCCAAAGTATTAAAAAATTCACATATCATCCTTAGAAAAAAGGTTTCACATTCTAACCCTTGCAATGTGAGTCGCATTTACCGTTAGTATCCCAAAAAAAATTGGAAATTATTTACTACCCGTCTGAGGGGTTGAAACCCACCCCAAAGTTTTAGAAAATTCATATAATACTCTTAGAAAAAAGGTTTCACACTCTAACCCTTACAATGTTAGTCGCATTTACCGTTAGTATCCCAAAAAGATTGGCTTTCGTTTACTGCCCGTCTGAGGAGTTGAAACTACCCCCAAAGTATTAAAAAATTCATATTACACCCTTAGAAAAAAGGTTTCACATTCTGACCCTTATAATGTAAATACGAATTACGCTGTAAGGGTTACATTGTGAAACCTTTTTTCTAAGGGTGTTATATGAATTTTTTAATACTCTAGGGGTGGATTTCAACCCCTTAAACGGGCAGGAAATGATTGCCAATTTTTTGGAGATTATTGGTGGTAAATGCGAATTACACGTAAGGCTTAGATTGTGAAAACTTTTTTCTAAGAGTATTATATGAATTTTTTAATACTTTGGGGATAAATTTTTCAACCCCTTAGACGGGCAGTAAATGATTGCCAACTTTTTGTGGATATTGGTGATAAACGCGAATTGCACTGTAAGGCTTAGATTGTGACACCTTTTTTCTAAAGTTATATGAATTTTTTAACACTTTGGGGGTGGATTTCAACCTCTCAGACGGGACGTAAATGATTACCAATTTTTTGGGGTTAATAATGGTAAATGAAAATTAGATTGTAGGGGTTAGAATGTGAAACCTTTTTTCTAAGGGTGTTATATGAATTTTTTAAAACTTTGGGGGTGGGTTTCAACCCCTCAGACGGGTAGTAAATGATTGCCAATTCCTTTTGGGATATTGGTAGTAAATGCGAATTACACTGTAAGGGTGAGATTGTGAAACCTTTTTTCTAAGGGTGTTATATGAATTTTTTAATACTTTGGGACTGGATCTCAACCCCTCAGACGGGAAGCAAATGATTGCCAATTTTTGGGGATACCAATGGTAAATGCGAATAACATTGTAAGTGTTAGAATGTGAAACCTTTTTTCTAATAGTATTATATGAATTTTTTTAAACTTTGGGGGTGGGTTTCAATCAATCAGACGGGCAGTAAATGATTTGTCATTTTTTAAGTGATACTAATGGTAAATGCGAATAACATTGTAAGGGTTAGAATGTGAAACCTTTTTTAAAGGTGTTATATGAATTTTTTAATACTTTGGGGGTGGATTTCAACCCCTTAGACGGGCAGTAAATGATTGCCAATTTTGTTGGAGATAATAGTGGTAAATGCGAATTACACTGTATTGGTTAGATTCTGAAACCTTTTTTGTAAGGGAGTTAATACTTTGGTGTGGGTTTCGACCGCTCAGATGTACAGTAAATGATTGCCAACTTTTTTGGGGATACTAATGGTAAATGCGAATGACATTGTAAGGGTTAAAATGTGAAAGCCTTTTCTTGCCAATTTTTTTGAGTACACTAACGGCATATCCAAATCCAAGCTTGCAATTGTCAAAATATAAAAGCTGTTGTGTGAGAGTGATGGAAAATTTGTAATATCTTAAGTTGTTGTGCTTGAGATCTCAAGGGCTAGTTTGAATTTGGTGTTAAGTGTGGGATCTAAAGTTTCCTATTTGGCTGCCGGATAACGGAAACTTAAGCGCGTGCACATACTTCTTTCTAGTGATAGACGGTGCGCCACTGGACGTACGGTTGTTTTCGGCATTTTGGCTGCCAATTTCACGCAGGTTTTAATACCTCACATTTGTCAAATGTTCTAAAAGACATTATTGCTATTAATTTTAAACACCTATTCGAATTTTTCTATTTATTTTCGGTATTAAAGTGTAATTTCTTACGTAGAAATTTAATTATTAGATGTTATTTGAATTTCCTGACGAATATTGAATATTTTACATTCAACGAATCTGCATCCGCTAGTATCTAACGTTGTTAAGTTAGCAGTCACTTTAGTAAAATGAGCACACTTGAGGGCCAAAAATGGCGAGGGAAGCCACGCTCACGTGGCCATTTACAACCCCTATTTTGGGGGCTTCTTTTCAGGGTCGATTTTCAACCCCTTGATGGAATTTTCAGCTCCTTGACGGCATTCTCACCCCTAATTAGTGTCGTTTTGGCTGTAGTAAGGGCCTTTTAGGTAATTCAGCCCCTGGAGGGTAGGCAAATGCGAGAGCACGGGTCGGGTGGGGGTAGTCACGCGACCCTAAGAGAGGGGCGAGTTGTAGTCACGTGACCGGGTGGGTGAAGACATGGGGGCAGGTCAAAGTTCAATTACTCTCAGCGGCCATTTTCCTTTTAATTATGAGTCGTAATCAAAGCCCTCTGCCATTATGTTTTTAATTATGACGTCATAGTCTAATACAGCGGCCATTTTGTTTTTAATTAGGAGTCATAATCAGTCCTCCATTTTGTTTATAATTATGACGTCATTTATAATCGGATTCAGCGGCCATTTTGTTTTCAATTATGGGTCATAATTAAACGTTGACTGTCCCATGCATCACGTATGATTTATGTTAGGATCAGACTGAACGTCCTTGAGACATATGTGATTCATTTGCCTGCTAATACATAAAACAAACATAACTGAACAAAACTAAAACTGACAGTTTTCATTGAAGCATTCGAGACAGAAAGCTTTTTGACACACTTTACATTCCGTGGCCACCTGTTTGGTACGTTTTGCGGTAAATTCAGACTCCCTATCCTCTTTGTTCTTTATGTAGCAAAAATGATACTGTTTGCAACGAATAATGCCATCTGCCTTTCGTGGACTACTGATACTCCCTGAACTTGATGGCCTTTAAATATTTTTTACATCAAAAATATGGTGCAGTAACTGTTCTATAAATTCTAGTTGTCGAAGTGGTTTGTTAGGATTGAGTTCGTTGTATATGATGCAACTATTAGTGATGACTGACCCTAAAAGTAACTCTACCGCCACTTTTTTGGAACAAATAAGAGATTTTCTTAGACAACTATAATAGCAGGTCATTTGATCGGATTTATCAATTCCCTGCTTGCCTTTGTTATATTCAATTATTATTTTTGGTTTTGACTTAACAGTGTTTCGTTTAGTTGTAGCGTCACACAAATCAGTTCCTTCACATGTTAGTAACATCAAGACATCCCTCTTATCGTGCCACTTCATCACTGTTATGTTAGCAGCCTGTATAGCTATTGACTCACCTACTTTCAGCTTTGTATTTACAACTTCTTTAGGAAGAAATTTTTTATTTTTTCTTATAGAGTACCACGAAGGCATGTGTTTCTCTTCTGCAAATATAGAGCTAAGGGAACACTAGAGTATCAATTGTCGGTAACACAAATTCTACCCGTATTCAACAATTTTTCTTCAAGTGCGACAACAACTGAACCTGGTTTGTCCAAATTTCCGATTGACTGGTCATTGGCGCAGTACACTTTCATATTCCAAACAAATCCTTTTGGAGTTTATAAACTTTAATCCCATATTTGTGGGTTTTTTTCCGGATTATATTGTCGAAACTGCAATCTCCCTCTGAAAAGAATCATTGACTCATCTATATCGACGGTTTTTCCAGGTGAATACAGTTTTTGTATGTTGCCTGACAGCATCAGTTAAAGGAGCTATTTTATATAGACGATTGGCAGGGAATTGTCCGTAAAATGCCAGCATCTCAGAAGCAAGGAGGATCGATTATAACTCATGTTTATTTTGTGCAAAAGGGGGTGGTAGTAGAGACCGTCATTTTTCCAACAGCACTCGATTTTAGGAAAATTCACGATTACTCATTACTCCCAAGATATTTTTTATTTCATTCTTGCCAGTGTCTTTCCATCTTGCCAAACGATGTCTACGGGTTGTTATGCGTGAGTCTAACATTTGATTGGCATACCTATTAGTCTCGGTTACCATACTTTGTAACACATTGTCGTCAATTATACGAAAAAATATATCCATTGGAATGGTGAAATCATTTTAAAAAATGTTACCCACAATGCCTTTGTTTTAGGTAAATATGAGCGCTGGTATTGCGTGAATATTGTTAAACCAACGAAGACCAGCAGCTACATCCGGAACATTTTCCATGTGCTCATCTCCATCAGATAGATCAGTTTCTTCTCCAGGCGGGTCATTCTTAGTATCCGAATCAGGATCTAAAAAATCTGGGTCTCTGACACTATCATCGCTGTCTTCTTCAACTAAATGACCGAATTGGTAGCGTAGTGGTGACACGATCTGCTTAGCATTCGGGAGGTAATGAGTTCGATTCCCGTTATCGTCTACCTTGTATGAGGTTTTTTCAGGGGGTTTTCCTCATACACATGTAGCGGCATGGTCACTGTGAATATACACACCATGTGCGGCTGCTTAGGCGAATGCTGGGGTAGTATTTCCCCCCTCCCTAACTCCGTTCCTTCCGATCCTATCTTGACCACACCCACCCTTAATCCCAGCATGCATATATACGTAATGTATGTATGTATGCTGGGAATCCATGATTGTGGCTGAAGGAGCTGGGAAAGCTCGAGCAACCCCCCTTGGGGAGGGAATGAAATACGTGGCCTTTTACTTTCCTTTCAACTAAAAAGTAATTCATCTCTTCCACTAATTCCGTCTCTGTCAGATATTTTCGCGCCATATTCCTATTAAAAGTAATACCGTCAGCCTTTACATTTTAAAAATAATATTTCACTTACCCGGCAACTCTTGACAAAACAATCACAATAACACGATTATTACTCTCTTTTATGTGTTAACTCTGATCTGAAAACTAAGAAACACACATAACCTAATAGAGTTTCTTGGTTCTGAACGTTGCACAGCTGTAAAACGAACTGACTGAACCAAACAGTATATTTCGCGCTATGTTCACATATGATACATGGACGTATTACGAGGAATCGTATACCCGTGACGTTCAAGAGTCATATATAAACATGATGAAAATAAAAAAAAAGACTCAAAATGCAGTGTTAAAAAAATGAATTTCTTCTTGGCAAACGATCAAAATATACCGGGTCTCTATTAAGTATTCTTAATGTTTAGAAAAAGTTCTACTTTGTCGTCAACACATCCACCTCTCAAGAGCAAAGAAGAATAGTTAAAAAAAATTGGCGCTTTTACGACTTGGCGTTAAAAGGATTTCTCAATAAGTGCATAACAAAATGATTTCGAATTAATCACTCATATCATTTCAGTAAGGCGGCCGTTTAAAAAATTAGGTGCTCTTTCGGTTTGGTACTAAAATTATTCTATTTACAATTTATCTAAATATTTTGCTCTCGAAGTGCGTTTACCATTTAGAACACTATCGTCAGCAAAGGGGGACACGTATCAAGAGTAAACAATGTTTAAAAGATTAGGTGCTTTGTTGATTTGACATTAAAATGATTCCTTTATATTATATGGAAATATTTAATTTCCAAATAAAGTGCTCTTACAGTTTCGAAAAACATTTGTGCCGTCGCACAGTGGGACAACAAGAAGCTGGAAAAGTTAGCAAAAAATATTTTATCATTTATTTGCATATGTGAATGTAAACTATTTCTATAAATAAAAGCCATTATACACTGTTACGTCATATATTTGCAGTACAGGGTGATTAATAAAGAGCCGAAACCAACTATATCACATCATTTATTATAAAATTTATCAAAACCTATACAACATTTACAAAATTTATAATTATTTATTAGGGACTATTATTTAGTATTAGAGAATTAGTAAATACTTTCAGGTTAAAAAAAAATATACAAGGTTAGGCAAAAAGTGAAAAAAGACAAACTGAAAACTTTTTTGTTTTTAATTCGAACTTATCAGATATTATTATTCTCGATAATGGTCAATATACTTGATCTGAACAGCTATCATCCCCACTCTTACCATCATCATCTTTATAATTGTTATCTCCAAATACGTTGGCGGATGGTGCTTTAAGTAAATCTATTGATTCTCTGCAACTTTCGTATCTTTGCGTTTTCTTTTGTTTACTGGTGATCACACGATCAGAACTTATTAAAAACAAATTAAAAATGTCTGCGTTGGTTTTGTCCCGACTAAATTTTCTAGAATAATTTTCTTTGTATCTTTTAAAATCTTTATTCCTGGCCTCTTGCGCTACCTCGGTCAATAGTCCTATGGGCAAGTGAGCCGAGGATATAACTTCTGGTTCATGGATCAGATACTTATGCAAAGTGGGGGACAAAATACCTGGCGGTCTCATGAGCATATTGACGATATTTTTCTACACCTATATCAAGTCCACTAGCCACCGCAACGATTATGATACGCAGTTTTTTTTATTACATCCAAAGAACCACGCCATTTCCTTAGATAAAGTGACCTTCGGTTAATATGCCTAATTTTTTTATATGTATTAAGTTCTTGTCATACTCATCAATATTATTCATAGGCACCAAGACATTCTATGGCTAGTTTTAGAAATACAGGGTGTTAAAGTTTCAAAATACCAACCTTGCCATGTTCATTATTTTTGGTTTGAAAGTACTGATGTTCATTTTATCTTCCAAATGCGATATTTACATCTCTATAGGATATGTAGTTGTACACACAGGGTAGCATTCAATCTTATTTACAGGGTGATACACATTTTGACATTAAAGTTTTTAAAAAAAAATATTTTGTTTTATTTATAGCCACATAATTGCTACCGTGAAAGACTCTTCATTGGGTATAATATTGTGTTGGTTAAGTAAATAGTTATAAATATATATTATACAAGGTGATTCATAAGTTTTGTACCAATCATCAATTCTTTTTAAAATCAAATAACGGAACCCTCTGTATGTGGGAATTGATTTTGACTTCATGTTATCCTTTAGTTAGACAAATTAGGTACTACTTACGCTTATACATGGCGATGCAATAATTTTGCAAAATATTAAATATAACAATAGGTCGAAAAACCTTTCTTTTTTTCATCACCCTGTATCTAAAAATTGACTAGGTCTATGTATATTATAATATGATTTCGTTTAGTCGAATCCTATGAGTAGATTTGTAGATAGAGTCTGGCAAGTTTCACCAAGACATGTCAAATGAAATTGTCAGCGTTTTCAAATCCTTATGGAAAGTGACCTTTGATAAAAATGTATAATTTTCTAATATGTACTAGTTATCGACGTACTCATCAATATTGTTCATGAGTACAAAATCATCCTCTTACTAGTTAAAGTGTTAAAAGTTTCAAAATATTACGATTCGCAGGTTCATTGTTGTTTATTTGAAATTACTACGTTAATTTTTCTTCAAAATGCGATTTTTGCATCTTTATGGGATATGTAGATATACACAGAGAGTATAATTTATTATTAGTTACAGGGTGATACCGAGTTTAATGGTATGCTTTTTAAAAAAATATTTTGTTTTATAACAGCGCCATAATTGCTACTGTGGAAGGCTTTTCATTGGGTGTCGTATTGTGTTAGTTAAGTTAATAGTTAAAAATGTGTATTATATAGTGTAAACATATATATTATACAGGGTGACACAAAGGTTTGTCCCAATCATCAAATCTTTTTAAAATCAAATAAAGGAACCCTCTGTATACGGGAATTGATTTTGACAACACTTTATCTTTTAGTTAAGACGTATTATGTACTACTTAAGAGTATACCAGGTGATTCAATAATTTTACAAAATACTAAATATGACAATAAGTCGAAAAACCTTTCTTGTTTTCATTACCGCATATCTTAAGATTAGCTCTTTCAAATTATGTATATAGATTTTAAAATCTTATTATACTGACTTTGTTCCGAAAGTTTCGTTTCAATCCTGAGATAGAGCCTGGCAAGTTTCACCAAGACATATCAAATGAAACTGTTAGCGGTTTTAAAGGAACCAATATGTTATCTTCTATGGTTTATTGTTTAAGCTGGATTGAATTTGTAACATCCAGAGAGCAGTTTTAAATTATGATACACAAGTCAGCATGTGCAAAGTGAAAACCAGAAATATATACCAGACATATTGTTTATCTAGCGTATAATGTACCAAAAGTCAGTAAAATTGTTATTAACAGGGAAAAGGAATACGTCTAGTATTTGTACTGTACCTATTATATTGATCATGATACGTTATGGTATAAAATAATATTTACACAAAAAACCAATACTAGGACTGTGAGTGGTAATAGTCAAACCGACCAGTCGTTTGGATTTCGAAATAGTTAGTTATAGTGTACAGGGCTAACTAGATATAGATTGGACCATGTATTATTATTATTAAGAATTCCAAGTGACGACAACTAAAACTGTTCCAATCTATATCTAGTTAGCCCTATAAACTATAACTAACCATTTCGAAATCCAAACGACTGGTCGGTTTGATTATTACCACTAACAGTCCTAGGTTTTGTTATAGTTTTTACCTTAACGTATCATGATCAATATAGTAGGTAAGTACAAATACTAAACGTATTCCTTTTCCTGTTAATAACCGTTTTACTGACTTTTGGTACATTATACGCGAGTTAAACAATGTGTATGATAAATGTATTCGAAGATTTTAAAATCTATATACATACCTTGAAAACTGATTTTGAGTAGCATAATGAAAACAAAAAAGATTGTTCGTCTTAATTGTCTTATTCAGTATTTATGTCTAATATTGAATCTTCTGTAAAGAATTTACAATCAGTACATAAACTGAACAAAGATTTTAAAATTATATCTGAAATATTCAAATTCTATACAGAAGGGATTCCGTTATTTGATTTTAAAAGATTTGACGATTGGGACAAACTTTATATCCCTTGTATAATATATATTTTACTAATAATATAATAATTCTTAAGAGGGTTCCGTTATTTGATTTTAAAAGAGCTGACGAATGGGACAAAACTTATGTATCACCTTGTATAATATATATTTTACTGTATAATATATATTTTTAACTATTTACTTAACTAACAAAATATGACACCCAATAAAAGTTTTCCACAGTAGCAATTATGTGGCTGTTATAGAACAAAATATATTTTTAAAAACCATAACATTAAACTGTGTATTACCCTGTAACTAAGAATCAATTATACCCTCTGTGTATATCTACATATCTCATAAAGATGCAAAATCGCATTTTGAAGAAAAAATTAACGTAGTAATTTCAAATAAAAAATAATGAACATGCGAATCGTGGTATTTTGAAACTTTAACTAGTCACAGGATGATTCTGTGCTCATGAACAATATTGATGAGTACGTCGAGAGCTAATACATATCAGAAAATTATACATTTTTACGAAAGGTCACTTTCCATAAGGATTTAAAAACGGTGACAGTTTCATTTGACATGCCAGACTCATCTGCAAATCTACTCATTGGATTGAAACGAAACTTTAGGAATAACTTGATTGCAGTACACTGTATTCGAAGATTTTAAAATCAATATATCTTCAATGAGTCAATTTTTAGACAGAGGGTGGTAAAAGAAAGAAAGGTTTAACGACTTATTTGTTATATTTAATATTTTGCAAAATTATTGATTCACCCTGTATAATCTTAAGTAGTACCTAATCTGTCTAAGGATAAAATGATGTCAAAATCAATTCCTACATACAGAGGGTTCCGTTATATGATTTTAAAAAGAATTGATGATTGAGACAAAACTTATGAATCACCTTGTATAATATATATTTATAACTATTTACTTAACCAACACAATGTCATATCCAATGAATAGACTTTCACAGTAGCAATTATATGGCTGTAATAAAACAAAACATTTTTTTTCAAAACTATGTCAAAATGTGGATCACTGTAAATAAGATTGAATGGTACCCTTTGTATACAACTACATATCCTATAAAGATGTAAAAATCGCATTTAGAAGATAAAATGAATATCAGTACTTTCAAACCAAAATAATGAACATGGCAAGGTAGGTATTTTGAAACTTTAACACCCTGTATTTCTAAAACTAGCCATATGATAACTGTGCCTGTGAACAATATTCAAGAGTACGACAAGAACTAATACATATAAAAAAACATTTTAACCGAAGGCCACTTTCCATAAGAAAATGGCGTGGTCCTTTATCCCTGTGATTGCAACACTAAGTTCCGCGTTTTGGAAAAAAACGCCTGGCAGTGTTGCCAAGGTTTGTATTTCCAAAACCCGCCTTAGGCTTATAAACAATTAAACCACAACGATCTTATATTCTTTTTGTATTCGAGATTTATTTTGAACTACAATTAAATTATCTGCATGGCCACGAGCTTGTCATTTTGCTGCATGCAGTTTGTATGATAAATGTAAAAGACATTCGAACATTCGAATCGACCCATGTAAAACAGAGAGACCGAATGCTAAACTCTAAGTTTTTATTTTTCTCAAAATCATTTCGTCAATGTTGCTAAATTATTTTGATGTTGCACCACATATAAAGCATCTCATCGTTGACGTTGTTTCAGTGAGTGCGTTGCACACATTGTCGTCAACCATAGCAAATATTAAATGGTGACTTACTTTGAATTGCCTCGATTGAATTATAACGTTACTGACACGAAGGCTTGTTATGTCATCTTCGGTTGTATTTTTTTCCGCAATAGAGATATTGGTGGATTCCGTTATGAATTCTGTTGTGATAGGTCTGCAGAACCTAGTTGATCTAGGGCG
Source organism: Vesta saturnalis (assembly GCA_036346205.1). Taxonomy (NCBI): domain Eukaryota; kingdom Metazoa; phylum Arthropoda; class Insecta; order Coleoptera; family Lampyridae; genus Vesta; species Vesta saturnalis. The sequence goes on from JARFJB010002117.1 coordinate 1,021,508, forward strand.
GGGGTTTTGCCACATAATGGCTTTTCCAGAAGTTAGTCTGAATCGCTGGCTTCTGAGTCATAGAATGCTTGCTTATAAGGACTGTGTCACGAAGATCAGTCAAAGCCTCATTTTGAAAATAGAGCCAAATGATCCGCTTCTTCAGTTTTAAGATGTTCAATAACGGACTTGTAAAGTTAAGCATAATCGCAGATCCTGTAATTTAACAGAAGCACTAGTTTCAGTCATTGTTATGTCTTTAGGATAGCAAAACGTTTTGACAGAGAGAGCTTGGAATCTATTAAAACTGCAATAACATCTTCACCTGACAAGGGCTGTATATGTGGATTCAGAAATTTCTTATAGGCCTCTCGTGCTGGGCTTAATGTCTTTTAAAACTTTCGAGGCCTGTACGGGGTGGCCAACTAAGAATGCGAGGTACAGTATCTGGGAAACTATACATCGTAGAGGCTTGCGGAAAAAAAGTTAACTAAAACGGGCAATACAAAAACCTGGAAAATATTTTCATGTTTCTGAAATGGCCGCTAGGGGGCGTAACTGCAATCTTGAATCTAAAAAGTGATGTTTCAGTGAATTCTGCTATATTAACCTCATAAAAAATAACTGATCTTTGAAGTCGAGGATAATCTGAACGTTTTTGTTTGGGTATTCAAAGGTTTCCTTAAATCACCCCGTATCTTCGAAACGGTTAATCCGATTTTAACAAACTTGGGCGCGTTGAAAAGAACTTTTCTTGGGCTACAAATGTTAAAATAATTGAAGTTATGTTAGTTTCACATGTCGTCGCTAGAGGGCTTTGTTCGACATTCTGACAGAAACGGTTAATTTTCGCAAAAAATTAAATGCATGACTTTTGTTCATGAACAAGTAGCTAAATGATGCCTAAACAAGCTCGCGAAAACCGCATCTCGATATCTTGTTCCTAACCTAATTTTTATTTTTTTTAACTATATTTTTCTGGAATTGTTTCTATTATGTAAGTTGTGGCCCTAAAAGGACTGATTTAAAGGAGGAAGGTTTTAATGCCCCGTAAATGCTCGAAATGCTGACCATCACTCTGTGCATTGCTGAGGCCTCTTATGGGTAGACAAAACTGCAGCTTCAATTTCGGCTCTGAATAGGTTACCTAGAAATTGCGATTTTAAATGTTTGTAAATTTATTCACCAGAATAAAATCACCCTTTTGAAATTACTACGGGCAAGTAAGCAATGCTAAAAGTTATACGAAAGGCCTATTTTTGTTTGTTTAAATGCATATTCACTATGGATATATACGAAAAATACAATTAATAGAAGCAGGCAATGGAAACAGATACCTAAACAAAACATACATAATCCTCAAATTATCAATAGTTGTCAATACTTTCGCGTTACTTTGAGCAATTTTTGTGCTTTCAAAATGCGTTTTACGAATAATGAAGCTGTTGATATGCTTGCGGTTTATTTTGAATGTCTTCAGAATGCCGCAGTAGCTAAAAGAGTTTACGCGTCTCGATATCCAAATCGACGTCCTTGCATGTAAGAGTTTTCCCCGATTAGTGGCTAGCTTACGAGCCAATGGTAGTTTTCGGCCTACGTTTCAACGGCAAAGAATTGGAAGAACACAAGAAAATATTAACCGGTATGGGCTTATATTGAAGGAAATCCCATGTTAGCACAAGAGCATTATTCACTGAGTTGGGCATATCACGGACAACGGTTCAAAATATTTTGAATGACCATAGGAAGGTTAGACTATTGCCAATGGATGTTAGGCATGATACGCGAAAAAGAGAATTTTTATTTCAAATTCTTTGGACCGATGAAGCCACCTTCAGTAGTGACGGAGAGTCAATCTGCACAATATCCATTATTGGTCTGCAGAAAATCCCCATTGATTGCGTGAAGTTCAGCGCCAAGGACGTTGGAGTTTAAATGTATGGTGTGGCATACTGGGAGGCAGAATTATTGGGCCATATTTTTCGAGCAACCCTAAATGGCAATGTATTTCTTGACTTTTGGCCAATCAATTACCTACTACTGGAAGATATAAAAACCGGATTCATAAGGTGAAACACAGAGCAAATTGAGCTGCGTTTGTGGTGTGAAGGCTTCAGCAATGCATAGAGCGTGATGGTCAGCATTTCGAGCATTTAGCTACTTGTTCATGAAAAAAAGTCATGCCAATGCATTTAATTTTTGCGAAAATTAACCGTTTCTGTCGGAATGTCGAACAAAGTCCTCTGCGACGACATGTGAAACTAAAAACTTCAATTATTTTAACATTTGTAGCCCAAGAAAAACTCTTTCAACGCGCCCAAGTTTTTAAAATCGGATTATCCGTTTCGAGCAGGAGTTAGTTATTTAAAAACCTTTGAATACCCCCACCACTTTATTTTTATAGATACGTCAAAAAGTGCCAAACAAAAAGTTCAGATTATCCTCGACTTTAAAGATCAGTTATTTTTATTAGGTTAATAGCAGAATTCAAAGAAACATCACTTTTTAGATTCAAGATTGCAGTTACGCTAGCGGCCATTTCAGAAACATGAACATATTTTCCAGGTTTTTGTATTGGTCGTTTTAGTAATAACTTTTTTTTGAGCAAGCCTCTACGATGGATAGTTTCCCAGATACACTACCTCGCATTCTTAGTTGGCCACCCTGTACACGGCTACTGTGTTGTGTTCAAGACATCCTGAAATTATTAGTTTAAATGTTTGAGTTTACGGCCTTCTCTGTAATAAATTACAAAAGGATGATCTGTAGCCTGGTCCCTAACCCAGTGATAACTTTGGGCTTCGTTTTGCACAACCATGATGTAATTTTCTGCGAAATCTAGTGTTACAGCGAATTCAGATGCATTCAGTTTACCTTCTTGTTCAGATATGAAGTTTGTTGTTTTGCAACAAGTCATTCGAATTAAAACCAACTTGCTGCAGAACATTTAAATGAATTCACTTAATGGTTTCTCTAAAGTCTCTAAAGAACATCTGTCAACTGATATCCATTGTCTGAATGTCACTTTTTCTTCAAATGATTTTTCTAGAATTTCTCTCTCCTCCTGGACATGACGAATATCCATTCATTAAGTAGTCTATTGATGGCGGATTACATAACATCTTTTCAATGCAATGCTTGTACGTCTGTAATTTATTGTTAGTTACTATCTCCAGTTTTGAGTTTTCAACAATTAATTTGGCATTTTGATGCGTCGTACATACACATACTGCATGGGTGCCAGTTGATCCAGCTAATACACAGTGCTTGGGTCAGCAATTTTTGAAAAACCTATCTTAATAGAGGGAAATTCACTTTTAAATAGAGCATACGCCTCTTTGAGGTTGCATAAAATAAGTCTTTTTGAGACTTTGGTCTTGTTTCCACTTTGGTCAACTACAGTGACACAGTCCTTAATTCCTGGCATAGCTCTACTAAGCTCGTCATTTTCATAGAAGTCACGGACATTTTGAATAACTTCTTTAGGCAAACCTTTACCGGGTTTAGGATTTGGGCTTTCTAAAGTTCCTTTTTCTCTAAGTATTCTTTTTGACTGACGCAGTATGTAGTATGGAGCATTAAACTCGCGCATTATTTTTTTGATGCCCCAAGAATTTGGAATACACGTTAAAATCATTAACTTTTCCTTTCTACTAGTTGCATTGGAAAACTGGGTGTTCAGATTTTGTAAAACAGAATGATTTAATTCTTCCTAGTTGTCATCATCTGACTCGAAATCTTTTTAACCTTTTTAGCTGAATAAGATTTTGATTTAATTTTTTTATAATCAATAGGTGACTCACCAAGCTCTTTTAGAGAACTGTTGAGTGTCTTAACCACGTGTGATTCTGCCTGAAAACTGGGATCGTCTTCGGTTGTCTTTGTCCTTGGGTTTATTTGATTCTCTTTGACCAAATCTAGTAATGTGTCTTCAGTTTCTTTGACCTTGTTACAAGCAATGTTTTCATTATTAATCGCTCTTTTCTGAATGTATCACAAATCTTTGATATCATTGAAATTTCTGGGTAAGAACCACACATCCAATCAGTAACAGTTCTTAATTTTTTTGTCCCTTACATAGTGAAGAGGTTTTTTTAAATGATTGCAACATTTTTTCCTAGCAACTCATGAAAAACTTTTTTATCACACTATATATATATATATATATATATATATATATATATATATATATATAATCATGTATTAAAAAAACTAGTTTAGTAGGTTCTTTTGAATTAGTTAACAGGAACCTAAATAATTGTCGGATTATTTTATTTCAGATTTTATCCATCCAGGCTTTTTATGAATTGAGGTTTATGCTAAAACACCCAGCTATTGTAAAACCGCCACTAATAAAACATTATTTTGACTGTGAACCCATTACAATCCCATAACCAAAGTTTTTGAACATTTTTAAAAATGTGTTTTTAAAAATATTTCAAGTCAAAAATTTATTTTTGATTTTGAAAAAAATTATGTTCTCATAGCCTATACATCATTGGAAAGGGCATCAAAAAAGCTAAAAAATGAGACCTTTCTCATGTTTCCACCTTAAGCAGCGAGATTTTGACCGTTTTTTGAAAACTTTACATGCCGTACTTTGGAAACCGTTTGAGATATTAAGCTGAAATTTGGTATCTTTTTTACCTTTATGAAAGTAACCATCATAATGTGAGATGGTGAGGGAAAAAATCTCTTAAAAGTGAGTTGATTTGATACGGAATGACTCATTATTTAAATATACCGTGTGGACGTTTAGGTTGGAATAAATTCAATATCTCGTAAAGCACAATTTTTTTCAAAAATCGCTCGGACCCGTCGATTTTATATTTTTTCGGGGCATATTTTGCGAGAAAAAAAATTTTATACAGGGTATCTCAAAAAAGATTTGCTAAACAAAATTTTTTTTTTCAAATTGCAACCCAATTTTTTTATTGCATTTTTGGATTGGCCTTACAATTCTAAACATTTGTCATGTAGCATGTGCTATACCTAAGTCCAAGAGTTTTGGAGTTATTCGCATTCAAAATTTAAAATTGAAAAAGATCATGAAGAAAACGAAAAATAAAATAATTTTTATAACGTTTTATTATATCGATAACAAAGATTCGTAAACTTATAAATAATTTTATTTCAGCAAATGTTCGAAATGTCCTCCGTTAGTCAACTGACCATAGTCTAATCGATCTACAAATTCCTGCTGCACATTTCGAACCATTTCGGGCGTTATTCGACGTATTTCTTAACGGATACGTTGTTTTAAATCATCTAGATTTGCCGGGTGGCTTTTAAATACCTTGCCTTTAAGGTATCCCCATAAAAAAAGTCTAGTTGTGTTAGATCGGGTCATCTTGGTTTAAATTTTGAATGCGAATAACTCCAAAAATCTTGGACTTAGGTATAGCACATGCTACATGACAAATGTTTAGAATTGTAAGGGCAATCCAAAAATGCAATAAAAATTGGGTTGCAATTTGAAAAAAATTTTGTTTAGCAAATCTTTTGAGACACCCTGTATAAAATTTTTTCTCAAAATATGCCCTGAAAAATATAAAATCGACGGGTCCGAGCGATTTTGAAAAATTGTGCTTACGAGATATTGAATTTATTCCAACCTAAACGTCCATATATATATATATATATATATATATATATATATATATATATATATATATATATATATATATATATATATATATATATAGTTTCGGATTAGGTGCTTTTTCGGTTAGCTATTAAAATGATTCATTTATTCGTACTCTATTTAAATATCTACTTCTTCGAATAAAGTACCTACGCATGCCGTTTCGGAAAAGTTGGGTGTATCTTCAGCAAAGTAGCCCACCTTTCAAGAGTAAACTATGCACGAAAAATTAGGTTCTTTTTTGGTTTGTCATTAAAATTATTCAGATTTAAATATCTAGTTTTTAAAGTAGGTGTTCTTGCCATTTCAAAAAAATTGAACATTGTCGTCAACAGAGGGACACATCTCAGAAGTAAACTATAGTAAAAAAATTAAGTGCTTGTTCGGTTAGTTTAATTCAATATCTAGTTTGCGAATTAAATGACTACACCGTATTGCCATAAAAATGATTGTGTATTTACACTTTAACTAAATTTTCTGTTCTTGAATGAAGTGCTCTTACTATTTAGAAAAGTTGAATACTCGTCAGCAGAGGAGCCCACGTCTCAAGAGTAAACCACGTTTAAAAAATTAGGTGCCTTGTCGGTTTGCCATTACAATGATTCGATTAGTTACACTTTATTTAAATATCTACCTTCCAAATGAAGTGGTGCTCCCGTGGAACCATTTTAATGGCAAACCCCTCTGTTGACGACAATGTTCAATTATTTGGAAACGGTTAGAGCACTTAATTCACAAACTAGATATTTCAAGATTTAAATAAAGGAATGATTTTAATGCAAATCAAAATTTTTCGAACATAATTTACTCTTGCGATGTGGACTGCCTTGATGACGGCACAGTTCAACGTTGTCAAAGCTAAGAGCACTAAATTCGGAAACTAGATATTGTCAGATTCTTTTGGTTAAGAACGATGACAGCAGCAATAGTTGGTTAGAAAACATGTACTAGTAACGTAGAAGTAGCGTAAATAACGATTTACGCACGGAATTTTTTTAGTATAACGTGCAAGTTTGGTGTAAATGATGCGCCATTGGACCGGGTTAAGAGATCATTTGATGTTAGAAAAAAATTATATGTACTTAGGATAGACATTTGAGTGGTTAGAGAATTTTGAGTTTTGATGTAAATTTAGGCCCTCCAGCAGCACGGCACTGTGGCATTCGTTTACGAGAGAATGTATATTTAAATATAACGTAAAAGAGATTGAAGAATGTTTTAGAAGTCCTGATTAAAATACAATATGAGTAGGTACTTAATGTAGGAGTTATACATATAAATGAACTGTAATGTAAATAAAAAATGTTATGTATCATTCAAGGACAAATAGCATTAGAAATTATTACTTTTCGAAAAGAAATCGCCCACGCGGGAGAGTTTCATATAAAGTTTAGTATTGAATGTTTTATTGAGTTAATTTGAATATCTATCAAATTTGGGTATTTCAGAAAGTGATTAGTTTTCTTAAAAATTTCGATGGCGTAGATGTAAAATTTCTCGGTTGTGTAGGGTTTCATATTTTGTTCTCAGCAAAATCATGAGGTACTTAAACCCCGTAAGAGTGATCGATTTTGACTTGAGATAATATTAAGTGATGTTTCTAAGGCGGTCTAGGTTATTTATAAAAAAAATTTGAGCTAGTAGGCATTATTGAGATTGTCGGCCAACCTTTGGTTATAGCGTTCGCGCTATAACAATTTACAACAATTTTGGTTGTAAAATTTAGTAGCTATATCTCACTTTGGGGATGAAACATTAAAAACGTTTACAAGTAAAGTTGAGTTGGAAATTGTGTCACGAAACTTTAAACAGAAACTGTTGTATTAAGTGAATACTGCACATCAAAAAATCCGCGCGATAGTAAAAATAACTTTTCAAAGTGATCAATTATATCTAAGTATATTGTAAGTTGAAAATTAAGACAATTAAATATTATCAATACTGATAATTAAAACATTAAACCAATCAACTGAATAAACAGTTGAGAACCTGGCCACGATGTAAACTAAAATATTAACTTTAGTTACAAAGATTAAAAAAGTCACTCATAAGAGACTGCCGAATTAATAAAAGCGTGGAAGGACAGACGTTTCCGTGGAGCATTTAAGTTAGCACAGACACAATTTGACTCTTCAAGAAAAAAAAACTGCTCACCCTACTTTTTTCACGAAAAAATTCGTTTTTTGAAAAAACAATGTGATGTTAAAAAACTGATTTCGGCACATTATACGGTAAAACTAGCATAATTTAGAACAGTTTTAGTTTAAAAAAAAATAAAAAAATTGGCCAACTACTTTAAAAAAAAACTGTTTTTTGGAATAACATAAATGTGATATTAACTTTTACCTTTGTTACTATGTTTGATCTTACTTCCCAAAAGTAAAGGAGAACTAACAGGGTCATTATTGTTATTTATTGTCACCCTGCAATTGAACAAAAGTGAAATTTAGATGGAAACGTTAAGTTGTCACGGTTCGCGATAATAATAAAACGGATTTGATAAATATTAAATTAAATAACAAAGAACTAATAACTATAACTCGGAAATCTAAATTAAAAATAATTGAAGCATTTGGTCGCAAATAAATAACAGCAATCTGGTTGAAACGCGATGTGATTGAAGGGTATGTAAGTGAAAAAAATGTATACAGTGAGTCCCAGAAGTTATGTCTAAATTCATTTAAAGTTCAAGGGTCTAGTTTTTGGAGAAACGCTCGGACACGTCGATTTTTATTTTTGACTGCGGTTTTTAGTAAAATTTTATAATTTATTTATAGAGTAGCCCAAAAATAAGTTACGACCACCAAGTTGATTTTGTCTAATGGAAACACCAGTTTTTTATTTCATTTTCTGAATCTGCTTTGAATTCTGAGTAAATCTCATGTACCATGTCCTATGCCTAAAGTCAACAGATCCCGAAAAATTTACAATTGAACGTATCAACAATTAAGACCGTATCAAGGAAGACAGCCCTTGTTTTCTGCCAAAAGGAACAATTTATTCAAAAACACAACAACAAATCAAATCAAATGTTCAAAATGTGTACCATTTGCGGCTTGACAATAGCGAAGGCGATGAATAATCTCTCCTTACACGCTTTCAACCACTTCTGGACTTAATGGCACGCACTTCTCTTCAGATTTTCTTTTCAATATCTCCAGATTGCTTGGCCTGTCAACATATACATATGATTTGAGATAACCCCACAGAAAGAAATTCAAAGGGTTTAGGTCGGGTGACCTAGCAGGCAATTCGAAAGGTTCTCCACCAATTAGGAAATGTTTCATCCAAAATTACACCATTTCGGAAAGAACAAATGTTGAAATTCGTGTCAGAAATAAATTGACATACACAACGAAATGAAAACATGTACCTATTGTTTATAGATCACCTTGGGTACGATTATTTTGCAAGTGTTCTTGATAGTTTTATAAAGACAAATATTTTTCTTTTTCGTAAATATCTCGAGATCTGTTGACTAGAGGTATAGGACATGGTACATGGCATTTACTCAGAATTCAAAGCAGAATCAGAACAAAATCAAGTTGGTGGTCGTAACAAATTTTGGGTAGCCTTATATACAAAATTTTAACACTCAAAAAACCGCAGTTAAAATTAAAAATCGCAGAGAGTTTCTACAAAAACTAGACCCTTCAACTTTAAATGAATTTAAAACATAACTTCTGGGACTCACTGTACATTTAGATATTCATACAGTAAGTATACACTCTATTATTTATCTTTCTTGACTCTGTCTATATTTCTACTTCTTACTTCCTTACGTGCCGGGGCAGTAGACAAATAACTGTCCGGTAGTAGGACGATACCGTCAGAAGGGAATGTTACATCGTCCGGGGCATGATTTGGCTACTAACCGGTCTGTTCGATATGGTGTTACCCAAGAGAACAATACAATTGCCTCGGATAACCTGGCTACAAGGGGCGGTCAAGGTCGAAACAGACAGGCCCCGTTGCTGACGACTGTGCAAGGAATGAATGGCGAGTCGGTACGTGGAATGTTAGAGGTATGCATGGTAAAAAAAAATTGAAATTGCGAATATAATGTACGAAAGGCATCTTGATATTCTGTGTGTATCGGAGACAAAGCGCAAAGGAAAGGATGCGTGGATATGAAGAATGGCAGCCTGGCACTATGGTCAGGAGTTGAGTCTGAAGTGCATGATGCAAAAGGAGTTGGGGTGATCGTAAGTGAAACAGCGAAAAGATGTGTTAAACAAAACGAATCGGTATCTTCCCGGTGAATGGGGAATGAGATCAAGAGTGTGAGAACTACTGGAATGAAGTAGAGAACGCGTGAAACGAATGTAAGCCAAACGAAAGAGTGATGATCGTGGGGATATGGACGGATGGTTGCGTGTACAGAGAGAACATACTGAACGCGTTCTGGGAAAGTTCGGAGACCAAAGAGTCAATGAGAATGGTGAACGCCTGGTGAATATCTGTGTGGAGAGAAGCATGTTTATATGGTAGAGTTGAATCTAAAAGTATGATAGTGCATGATGAACGACTTAGAAACCTAGTGAAAGGCACAAAAGTAATGCGCGGATCGGAGTGTGGATCGGACCACTTTTTGGTTGTATCCAGACTGTGTTTAGGACAAAAGTGGATATTGGTGCGAGAATGAAATACGCAGTTTCTCTGAGTATAGTTGAATGTGAATGAAACAGTGTGGAACGAACAAACAAAAGACACTGACGTTGAAAGTGCAAGTCGATAAGCTTGAAAAACTGTGTTGTCAATTGTGCCGTGCGGATATGTGAAAGAGTAACTGTAGGTAGACAGAAAAAAAGTGCTTGGTGGAATGAAACGGTAAAAAAGGCAGTACGTAAGAAAAAAGATGCGGCATGGTAATGATTGCTCCAAAAAATGAGACTGAGAAAAAGCGATTATATGGGGTGTACAGATTAAGAAACAAAGAAGCGAAGGAGGCAGTGAGAATAAGTAAACAGGAAGTGATGGCTGTGGAAGGAGAGAAAACGCAGAAGATCTTGAGGAAAACAAAAAACTCTTCTGGAAATAAGTCAAAAATACAAAACGTGACCCAAAACAAAACGCTGCAGGAGTGTTGAATGCTAGAAACGAAATAGTATCGGACGATTGTGAAGTGAGGAAATGCTGGCAAGAATATTTCGGAAAGCTGTACAGTAGTGAAGAAAGTAAGACTGAAGGGTTAAATAAGAAGAATATAGAAGAAATGATGAATGAAACTGAAAACGATATTGGAATAAATGAGGTAGAGAAAATGGTAGGAAGGCTGAAAAACGGCAAGGGAGCAGGCGTAGATGTAATCACTGGTTAAATGCTCAAGTATAGTGGTGTAAAGCTTATACGAAGATTGTGTGAATTATTCAATGTATGCCTTATTTGTGGAAAAGTGCCGAGTGATTTGAAGAGCGCGATCATTGTACCATTGTATAAGGGTAAGGGGAATAAGAGTGATTATAAGAACTACAGATTTGAAGAGCGCGATCATTGTACCATTGTATAAGGGTAAGGGGAATAAGAGTGATTATAAGAACTACAGATTTGAAGAGCGCGATCATTGTACCATTGTATAAGGGTAAGGGGAATAAGAGTGATTATAAGAACTACAGAGGAATAAGCTCGCTCAGCGTGCCTGGTAAGGTATTTGGAAGAATACTGATTGATAGAGTACGTGAAACTACACAAACTAAGATGTGGGATGTGCGAGGTGGCTTCATTCCAGAGAAAGGATGTGTCGATCAGATGGTTGCTCTCCAGCATGTGATTGAAAAATGTTTACAGGTGAAAAGGAAGTTGTACTGTGCGTTTGTAGATCTGGAGAAAGCATATGACAGAGTGAATAGGGAGAAGCTGTGGGAAATACGCCGCAGGAGTGATGAAGATGAGCAACTAAATAGTATGGGACGATTGTGAAGTGAGGAAATGCTGGCAAGAATATTTCGGAAAGATGTACAGTCGTGAGGAAAGTAAGACTGAAGGAGAATAAGGAGAATGTAGAAGAAATGGTGAATGAAACCGAGAAGGATATTGGGATAAATGAGGTGGAGATAACGGTAGGAAGGTTGAAAAACGGCAAGGGAGCAGGCGTAGATGAAATCACTGGTGAAATGCCAAAGTATGGAGGTGCAAAGCTTATACGAAGATTGAGTGAATTATTCAATGTATGCTTTATGTGTGGAAGAGTGTCGAGGGATTGGAAGAGCGTGATCATTGTACCACTGTGTAAGGGTAAGGGGAACAAAGGTGATTGCAAGAACTACAGAAGAGTAAGTTTTCTCAGCGTGTCTGGTAAAGTATTTGGAAGAATACTGATTGATAGAGTACGATAAACTACACAAACTAAGATTTGGGATGACTGTGTGATGTCACCGTGGTTGTTCAATGTATACATGTATAAATATGTTAGACAAGTATGTACCGATACACATGGTGTAATGGTTGGTGACGTAAATGTACGACTTCTAGTATATTTAGATGACACAGTCTCATTAAGTGACAGTGGGGATGAGCTACAAACTGCTTTGAGGAAGTTTGATAGTCTGTGAGAACATGGAGCTAAAGGTAAACGTGAACAAAACTAAGCTTGTGGTGTTCAATCGGGAAGGTGGAAAGGAGAGTAGAGTATTTACTCTGCAAGATGAAATTGTGGAGCAAGTGGACGAGCTGGTATATCTCGGTAGACTGTTTACTGCAGATGGTACAATTGAGAGCGAGATTGGACGAAGGGTCAATGCTGGATGGAAAGTGATTGGAAGTATGTGGACGATGATGAGAAATGAAAGCATGAGCCTAGCTGCGAAAAGAGCAATCTATAATGGCGTATTTGTCCCGTCAGTACTATATGGAAGTGAGACATGGGTATGTCAAAAAAAACATGAAAGAAAAATAAATGCCGTGGGTATGAGATTTCTGAGAAGCACGTGGTAAAACGAGAAGGGACAAGATAAAGAATGAGTGCGGCGAGGAAAAGACGATGATGGATAGATATAAAAGTAGTACATTACGTTGGTTTCGTCACAGTGAGAGAATGAACAACGCAAGATTAACGAAGCAAATATATGTGGGTGAGGTTAGAGGTAAGGCCGTGCTTGGTTCGCCGCGTAAAACTTGGCTGAATGTAGTAGAATGTATGATAAATGAAAGAAAGGTAAGGAGTTTTAAAAATAAAAGGACATTACAGAAACATGTATGAATCTTGCGGAAGCTAGAGATGTATGCGGAGATAGGAAAGCGTGGAGAAAGATTGTGAATGAAAAATAAATAAGAGGCAGGGATTGTTTTGCCTACTCCGCAAGGAAATGGCGTGAACGTTAAGTCAAGTTAAAATTTACCATGCTACTTTTTTTACGATAAAATCGTTTTTTGCAAAAACAATGGGCGATACTGAAAACCTGATTTCGGCTCATTACACTGACAAACTAACATTTTGGAACAGTTTTTTTGTTTTTTAAGCAAAAGATTAACCACGTTAATTTTTTCACCAAAGAATTGTTTTTTGAAAACACAATGCGTAATGTTAAACTGATATCGGTACATTATACCATAAAATTAGCACGTTCTGGAATCGTTTTTTTGAAATTGCCAATTTTTACAAAAATACCGATTTTTGCAAAAACAATGCGTGAAATTAAAAAACTGATTTAGGCACGTTATCCTGCAAAACGAACACAGCCTGGAACAGTTTATTTTTTTTTAAGAAACAAAATTGGCCATGCTGCTTTTATGCACGAAAATATGGTTATTTTCAAAAACCATGAATGGTGTTAATACCTGATTTCGGTACATTATACTGCAAACAAAACTAACACATTCAGAACAGTTTTAATTCCCTGAACAAAAAATTTTTTTATTTTGCAAAAACAATGGGTGGTGTACAATCACTTTTAGTGTTTTTTTTAATTTTTTTAGCATCACCCATTGTTTTTGCAAAAAACAATATTTTCGTAAGAAAAGTAGCTAGGTCATTTTTTTTCAGCAAACGAAAACTATTCCAGAATGTGCTAGTTTTGCAGTATCATGTGCCGAAATCAGTTTTTTAAACACCATCCATTGCTTTTTCTTTTGTTTTATTTGGTCATGCTACCTGTTTTTACGAAAACATTGCTTCGGAACAGTTTTGATTTTTTGAAAAAAAAACAATTGGTGATATTAAAAACCTGATTTCGGCTCAATACATCAATATAGTGCAAAACTAACACATTCTGGAAGTTTTATTTTATTTTTATTTTTTTGAAAAAATATGGACATGTTACTTGTTTTTAGGAAAACATTGTTTTGGAAGTTTTAGTTTTTTTGAAAAAAAACAAACAATTGGTGATATTGAAAATCTGATTTCGGCTCATTATATTGCAAAACTAACACATTTAGGAAGTTTTTTTTTAAATTTGGGCATGTTACTTGTTTTTACGAAAACATTGTTTTGGAACGTTTTTTTTTTAAAAGATATTGAAAACCTGATTTCGACTCAATATATCAATATAAATGCAAAACTAACACATTCTGGAAGTTTTATTTTATTTTATTTTTAAATCGCCATGTTAGTTGTTTTTACGAAAACGTTGTTTTGGAAGTGTTTTTAAAAAAAAAAACAATTGGTGATATTGAAAATTTGATTTCGGCTCATTATATTGTGAAACTAACACAATTTGGAAGTTTTTTTTTTAATTTGGTCATGCTACTTGTTTTTACGAACATTGTTTTGGAACAGTTTTAGTGTTTTTGAAAAAAACAATTGGTGATATTGAAAACCTGATTTCGGTTCAATACATCAATATAATGCAAAACTAACATATTCTGGAAGTTTTATTTTATTTTTATTTTTTTGAAAAAAAAACGCCATTTTGTTTGTTTTTAGGAAAACATTGTTTTGGAAGTTTTAGTTTTTTTGCAACAAAAAAGAAAACAACTGGTGATATTGAAAATCTGATTTCGGCTCATTATATTGCAAAACTAACACATTTAGGAAGTTTTTTGTTTTGAAAAAATTTGGGAATGCTACCTGTTTTTACGAAAACATTGTTTCGGAACAGTTTTGATTTTTTGAAAAAAACAATTGGTGATATTAAAAACCTGATTTCGGCTCAATACATCAATATAGTGCAAAACTAACACATTCTGGAAGTTTTATTTTATTTTTATTTTTTTGAAAAAATATGGACATGTTACTTGTTTTTAGGAAAACATTGTTTTGGAAGTTTTAGTTTTTTTGGAAAAAAAAAAACAATTGGTGATATTGAAAATCTGATTTCGGCTAATTATATTGCAAAACTAACACATTTAGGAAGTTTTTTTTTTAATTTGGGCATGTTACTTGTTTTTACGAAAACATTGTTTTGGAACGTTTTTTTTTAAAAGATATTGAAAACCTGATTTCGACTCAATATATCAATATAAATGCAAAACTAACACATTCTGGAAGTTTTATTTTATTTTATTTTTAAATCGCCATGTTACTTGTTTTTACGAAAACATTGTTTTGGAAGTTTGTTTTTTTTGAAAACAAAAAAAAAACAATTGGTGATATTGAAAATTTGATTTCGGCTCATTATATTGTGAAACTAACACAATTTGGAAGTTTTTTTTTTAATTTGGTCATGCTACTTGTTTTACGAACATTGTTTTGAACAGTTTTAGTGTTTTGAAAAACAATTGGTGATATTGAAAACCTGATTTCGGTTCAATACATCAATATAATGCAAAACTAACATATTCTGGAAGTTTTATTTTATTTTTATTTTTTTGAAAAAAAAAACGCCATTTTGTTTGTTTTTAGGAAAACATTGTTTTGGAAGTTTTAGTTTTTTTGCAACAAAAAAGAAAACAACTGGTGATATTGAAAATCTGATTTCGGCTCATTATATTGCAAAACTAACACATTTAGGAAGTTTTTTGTTTTGAAAAAATTTGGGAATGCTACCTGTTTTTACGAAAACATTGTTTCGGAACAGTTTTGATTTTTTGAAAAAAACAATTGGTGATATTAAAAACCTGATTTCGGCTCAATACATCAATATAGTGCAAAACTAACACATTCTGGAAGTTTTATTTTATTTTTATTTTTTTGAAAAAATATGGACATGTTACTTGTTTTTAGGAAAACATTGTTTTGGAAGTTTTAGTTTTTTTGGAAAAAAAAAACAATTGGTGATATTGAAAATCTGATTTCGGCTAATTATATTGCAAAACTAACACATTTAGGAAGTTTTTTTTTTAATTTGGGCATGTTACTTGTTTTTACGAAAACATTGTTTTGGAACGTTTTTTTTTAAAAGATATTGAAAACCTGATTTCGACTCAATATATCAATATAAATGCAAAACTAACACATTCTGGAAGTTTTATTTTATTTTATTTTTAAATCGCCATGTTACTTGTTTTTACGAAAACATTGTTTTGGAAGTTTGTTTTTTTTGAAAACAAAAAAAAAACAATTGGTGATATTGAAAATTTGATTTCGGCTCATTATATTGTGAAACTAACACAATTTGGAAGTTTTTTTTTTAATTTGGTCATGCTGCTTGTTTTTACGAACATTGTTTTGGAACAGTTTTAGTGTTTTTGAAAAAAACAATTGGTGATATTGAATACCTGATTTCGGCTCAATACATCAATATAATGCAAAACTAACACATTCTGGAAGTTTTATTTTATTTTTATTTTTTTGAAAAAAAAACCGCCATTTTGTTTGTTTTTAGGAAAACATTGTTTTGGAAGTTTTAGTTTTTTTGCAAAAAAAAAGAAAACAACTGGTGATATTGAAAATCTGATTTCGGCTCATTATATTGCAAAACTAACACATTTAGGAAGTTTTTTGTTTTGAAAAAATTTGGGCATGCTACTTGTTTTTACGAAAACATTGTTTTGAAACGTTTTTTTTTAAAGGTATTGAAAACCTGATTTCAACTCAATATATCAATATAATGCAAAACTAACACATTCTGGAAGTTTTATTTTATTTTATTTTTAAATTGCCATGTTACTTGTTTTTACGAAAACATTGTTTTGGAAGTTCGTTTTTTTTGAAAAAAAAAAAAAAACAATTGGTGATGAAAATTTGATTTCGGCTCATTATATTGTAAAACTAACACAATTTGGAAGTTTTTGTTTAATTTGGCCATGCTACTTGTTTTTACGAAAACATTGTTTTGGAACAGTTTTAGTGTTTTTCAAAAAAATCAATTGGCGATATTGGAAACTTTATTTCCACTCGATACATCAATATATTGCAAAACCAACACATTCTAGAAGTTTTATTTTATTTTTTTTGAAAAAAATTCCTGTTGTGTGTTTTTACGAAAACATTGTTTTGGAAGTTTTAGTTTTTTTGAAAAAAAAAAAACATTTGGTGATACTGAAAACCTGATTTCGGCTCATTATATTGCAAAACTCACACAATGTGGAAGTTTTTTTTAAATGCTATTTATTTTTACGAAAACATTGTTGTTTTAGAAAAACAATGGATGGTATTGAAAAGCTCATTTCGGCACATGACACTGCAAAACTAACACGGCCCGGAACAGTTTTGTTTTTGTAAGAAAAAAATTTGACACACTACCTTTTTTATGCAAATATCATTATTTGCAAAAACATTGGATGGTATTAAAAAACTTATTTGGGCACATGATACTGCTAAACTAGAACATTCCGGAGCAATTTTCAATTCTTGAAAAAAAAAATTGATCATGCAACCTTTAAAAACAGTGGGTAGTGTTAAAAATGTGATTTCGGCTCATTATACTGCAAAACTAGCATGCTTTTTGGAAAAAATTGGCAATGCTACTTCTTTTACAAAAATATCGTGTTATGCAAAAACAACGGGCGAAAGAAAACCTGATTTCGGCTCGTTATTCTGCACTGTTTTATTTTTTTAAATTGACAATGCTACTTTTTACGAAAACATTGTTTTTTAGAAAAACAATAAATGTTATTGAAAAGCTGATTTCGGCACATTATACTGCAAAACAGAAACATTCCGAGTTTTCCTTTTTTTTTTGGAAAAAATGGCCAAGTAAACTTTTTTTTTTTTTACAAAAACATAATTTTTTACCACGCCCCCTTGTTAACTTTAATTGATAAAAAAATGGCCACGCTAATGAAAAAACGTTTGCTCTGCGAATTGCTACTTGGTTTTTAGTTTTGGGGCCATAAATAGTTATGGGACACTGTAGAACCATTGAGTAAATAATTTCATTACTCAATGGTAGAACAATCTAGTACAAAATTGTTTTTTTTTTCAAAATTAATCATGGCAAAACTAGATTTCACTCACATTAAATAGTCAAGTGCAAAAAACATTTACTGAAATAAACGTTTTCTGTTTTCTAGTTCTTAAACCTCACAAACACGAAGTGTTCACTTGCTTTGACCTTAAAGGAGTCAGATAAAAAAAACCTTAAGAAATAATAATGCTTAATGTTGTCTAAAGGTCTTTCAGTAATTTTGTTAAAGTCACAATTTTGCATAAATACATACCCTTCAGCTTTCGTACCCCAATTTTTTTTTCAATTTGAAGAATACTCAAAACGTTTAAAAGTAAAAAAAAAAATGTTTTGGAACTCTCAAACTTATTAACCATGGAAATGCCCATAACGTGGATAAAATTATTTTCCTCAGTCCAAAAATTTTTTTATACATACCTCAAGTCGGAACCTTTGCACTTTATATTCAAATTTAGACAAATAGTATTTATTTGCGGGGCTAATTTTGTTAAACCTAAGAGAGCTAATGTTGTTTGATGGTTTGCCTTGGTAAGACCGCTGAATCATCGGTCATTTTATAATTGCTATACGGCTCACTTAAATCTTTTTTGTTTTGTTGTGCATGCGCACTGTTATTCTTGCGCAGTAAGGCATAAAAATTAACACTATCGCGCATGCGCTATATAAATTGATAACAAAAATTTTGAATTTACAATTTTTAATAGCAAATTTTTTATTTAATGAACGCTTACGCATTTACTTACCTTGAAACAAAACAAAGATATCTACAAAAACGTACAATGATGAATATATAATTAGCGTTACACTATACTTTAAATAAATAACATCAGATGTTTCGAAAACTTAAGGATCATTGTTTATATCATACAATAATAAAAGCTGCACACTGTTTTTTTTTTTACCTACCCATAAATATTTAAGCGAGAAAAGTATTATTAACGCATAATTGTTTTTTATGTGAATTATACTTTGTTGTTTACCATACATTAGAATCAGTAGCAAGAACAAGGAAAAATCAGAATCAAAACATTTATAGCACAAACAACGCAATAATCCAAAAGTTCATTATATTAAGGAAGCAGTTACGACAGCATTGATTATAAAATGAGCTTGTGTCCCTATTAAGAATATGCATAAAAATAATTAAGTTAATGCAGTTAGGAAAACGCGATTAACAAATGTAAAGGAAGGTGAAGGCTACAAATTTATATTCGGATTTTATAATTTAAAAAAAATGCGCAATGCAGTAATTAATATTGGAAATGCATCAACATTAAGGGGTGCAATGGGATTAGTCGTATGTAATTGCTGTTGCCACAATGTCACAATCAGCTGATTTTCTTTGTTTGTAATTCAGTTTGCTAGAATCTTCCAGGGTCGATGACATGCATTTTAAATGTAAACGCAAAAAAACTACAACGCAATATTCAGTTAAAGATAGCCAGAATACAAAAATTCCGTGCATGACGACCTATTTTATTTCTTAACACAAACCTTGAACGAATCCTACCTTTGTAATGTACACGCAAATTATTCTGCGATAATCCAATGTAGTTATATTTTTCTTTAGCACTCCAAGCACGTGGTAAAGGACTCTTTTCTTCGTTCACTGCTGGATAAAGTTTTTTTAAACGATCCACCACACCATTTTGAGTCTCAAGAGACGGATCCATCGCACACCAACTACTACCACCGGCGGCCATTTCTAAACTCGCTTTCCCTTCAACGCTTTTGCGCACGCTCAAACGATGTTAGAGTTAACAGGTTTACGAATCAGCTGACAGATGTCACAACACTACAAAGTTTCACATGTGTCCGTCGTCATAGTAACTGCGTCGTACACGTGTTTCCATACTTATATACAGCATGTTCTCAAACTTCCAATTAAAATTGTCATTTTTTGACACATAAATTAAATTAATTTGCTCTACTTATCTAACAAAGTAAAACAAACCATCGTTTATGTAAAACACAAGCTATAAAAATGTAAACAAAAATGAAATCAATGTTAATTAACCCATTTTCACTTTCACTTTATTATAGTATAAGAGAAAGTATTAACTTTTAAATCGAGTTTTGTTAGTTTATCTAATCGAAAATTTATAGAATTAAGCCTATTGGGTTGGCTTTTCTTTGTAACCCTATGTTTCTCTTGTGGTTTATAATGCTGACAATTACTTCTTTGATGTTTCTTGCAAATTACAATTCGATATGTTAAATTAGTTTGTATAAACAATGTTAACATTTTTGCATATAGTTTATTCAAATTTAAATCTTAATTAGTTCCTCACCAGAATGGTGGTAAAATATTACGATTTACTAAATAAAGTGATAGATATGCCCATTTAAGCAATATGTATATTAATACGCAATAGTCTTAATGGTGTATGTCTATTTAAGTTGTTATAACATCCAATGTGCACATCGTTACACTGCAATAACTGAAGTTATTTTAAGTGTAATTAGTAAACATGGAATGAGTTCACATAAAGCTTATCATATACATATAGCATAAATACTATATTCTATAAAAATGGGTTTTTATTAAAGACATACTTATCTAAACATATCATAGCCACATCAATAACATTATTTTAACAGAAAAATGGAAATACTGCCCATAACTATTTCGGTGTCAGCATTTTTGATTGATTTTTGGATATATGGATATTTAAGTCCTAACCAGTGTAGGAAAAATCATAAAAAAATTAGGCCTTCCACTTTCTGATTTTTGATGTAGGTCGTTAATGACTCCTTGGATAAATCGGTTAAGTTTTTGAAAATTTGTGTTAGAATATATTCATTTAAATTTTATTTTTTATAATGTCTTACACATTATATATAATACATAGACACTGTTGGTTTTATTTTGACATAGTGCACACCATAGTCTTTTTTTGACCATACATAACGAGATGCTATCTGCTAGCTCTAATACTTTGTTGGACTAACGATGTTCGTGTAAGTCCTGGAAATTGTGGTGGTTGGCCATACTTTCTTAGTGGACTTATCACAACTTGTCTTCGAAATCCAGTTTGCTGCCTTACGCTCTCAATAGCAAACCAAGTATTGTTCATGCAAACACACAAAATAAAATTGGCATATAGCCCTAAATCCTATCCTATACTGTGCAATCCATGAGGACAATAGCACCCATATTTAATTGTACTAGTGAATTACATTCGGCTGAAGAATCTCAATATTGCTTTTATGTTTGAGGTACTGAATATCGCTTAGCCTTTTGTAGAGTAGCTACACCAAATTTATTTGACATAATTGTAATTATGCAACCGCAACGTTATTTGTTTCATTCTGTTTTCTTCGTACTTTTTACCTTCCAACCTTCACATACATATGTATGTAGGTATAGAAGGGTACGAAATGGTTTTTTTTTTCACTATCGCTAAATTGACTTATTACCTTATTTTACAACATTTGATAAAAGTTTCGCCAAGATCGGCCATGTGTGTGTTCTCCTGCAGTTGATCAGATTTTGGAAAAAAATCATCGACAGAGAGAGGTATTATTAAGCGCAGCTATTGGTTTTTATCAAATATTTCTGAAACAAACAGCTGTAAATTTCAAAGACATAAAAATACTATTCACTAATTTTCGTTATGAACGTAATAAAAAAGAGATTGCATGATTATTCTAAAAAAATATTCTTGAATTCACGTTTGTATTTATAGGCCGTGATCTAGACACTAACGGAAATGTCACGAATCTGTACTAATGGTTATTAACACTACCCGTCACTAGAATTTTGCTCTACTAAAGGAATTCCATCCTCAATAAAGGATAAAGGGTGCACGATTAGATCATAATATGATAATTTTTCTGATGTAATCGTCTTTTTATAGCCTGCGAACTATAATAAAATGTCAAAAATTGAAACCAAATAAACTATAAGTTTATATTTACAATGTAATTACTACAATTATGCTAGGTGGTACAATTCCTCAATGTCATTCATCTTATTTCTGGAAATATCTCAGTTATTGCGTTTAAAACTAACTAAACCAAAACCTCAAATGAATTATCAATTTGCATGTCTGCTTTTCTACTCATTTTCATAGTAACGTACCAAAATAAATGAGAAGTGTTCTTCTTTTGAAAACAATTAACGTTATAGTATATTTTAAATATTCAATATATTATAATTGTGCACAACATTTTATATGCATTGCAGGCACAACTGGTTTTTGTGGTCCTACGACGCTTCCTAACCTCGCGCGTTTGAGCTCAAAATAGCACCTCGGACCATAAAAACCTCATTATGCCCTTACTACATACATAACTATTAGCGTGTTGAACATCGTATTGCCACGGGACCTACAGTTTTACTTCCTATTAGAAAAGTAGTGCTTTGGTTTTTCTCCGTTTTAGAAAAACGGCTACTACCTCGGCCAGTTTTGAACCCACGCCGCTCGAGTGAAAGGTAAACACTCTAACCATTCCGCCATTGAGGCAGTTAAATATAGATATTTATTATACAAGGGAAAAAAGTAATAGATTTTAGCTCGAGGTGTTCGTTTATTACACCGAAAGCTAAAATCTAATATTTTTCTGGTGTAAAATACACTATTTTTTTCTGTGACGGGAAAAACGATGATTTAACATTGAAAAAACATATTTTAGAATGTTTGATTATACAAAAGTTACATATCCTTTATATCAAAAGTACAATTATTAAATGTGCATTGCATGAATGACATGCTCCTTGCAGTATTCGGTACAACAGTCGAATTTTCTTGGGTTGAAAATATATTTTCTGCCATGGACACAGTTGCCGTTGATGTACCTGGTTGCAAACCGGGTGTTATTTCAGCAATGCCACACGTTCTAAACACTTTATTAGTTATTTCTGTTCTGTGTGCTACCGATTCATCAACATACCCTTCAACGACCATTGATGATTTCCAACCGCCATGTTTCTTTAGTGTCATCAAGTCTCCCCCAGATTCAACTAAAGGTGTAGCAGACGATCTTCTTAATGAATGACCTGTATATGAGTTAGCATTTTCAAGTTGAAGAAAATTGGCTACTGTTTCAGGTACCTTATAAAATTTTTTACCCACAACCTGATTGGTACATTTTCCATTGCGATACGTATGTAACAGGCGGCGATCGCTTGCTGCTACTGGACGAAGGGCTATGTACATTCGGTAATTTTTAATATATTCTTCGGAAACTACAAATCTCCTGTTTACATCATTCTTTGTTTGCTTAAGTTGCACAATTATTAACGTTCCCGAATCTTCAATATCATCTAATGTAATTTGGCTGATTTCACAAATTCGACAAGCTCCTGCAATCCCAAATACAACAACAACCTTGCTCATTAAATATACTTCATCGGGAGCATTTTTAAAAAAATCACTAATTCGTGTACTCGTAAAAATCGCAGCTTTCTTGGGCGTGTAACCTTTCCCATTTTGTTTCAGAAATGTAATTAGTTTGAAATATTTTGAAATGTCTACATTATTATTGGATTGTAACATACTTTTAACCATTGAGTAATTCGACCACACTGTTGATGGCTTTTGTTGTTGTGCAAGTTCCGAAAAATAAGCCAATAACACCGTCTCTGAGAAAGAACTGCATGTCTTTTTCATCTTCCATTCCATAAATCTTGAATACGCGGTTTCGTAAATTTTCCGTGATTTAGCTGGCAATAATTTTTGTGACGCTACTTTTGCTGCTGCTACTAACTCCGGTGGAGTCAAAGAAAACTCGGAATCAGACATTTTTTAACTTTATATTATTCAAAATAACTACTAAGCAACCACCAAGTTCGCAATTTTTAAATCAAATCACAGAATTAAATTGACAGATATTTAATTATTTTAATTTTTTCCCATCATAGAAAAAAAAATATTTTTATTAAATTTATTTCATTGACTTTAATTTCTTCTTTGTAGGTTGAAAGGGCGGGTGTTGTTCCACACCAGATATTTTTATTTTCAAGTAGTCATTTTACAGTTCTGTTATCTCCCTGTTCCTCCAAATCCAAATACTCTCAATTTTCATTGGTTTAGCAATTGTAAAGAAGTTATCAAAAAGATAGGAAAACTGGTTATTTTCAAACTTATCTTGCAATACTTTAGCAAAACTCAACATCTCTGGTTCTCCCAACCCAACATCTTCAAAGATCTCAGTTCGTAAGCTCTTCCTTCTACCTTGATATATATCAAAATTAATACAGTATCGAGAGAGAGCAACTGCCACCCATCCTTTATAGCCCAAACAGATTAATCTACCTCTTATAAGCGGTTTGCAGCCATCCTTTTTGAAATAAGGAGTCACTGATTCGTCTACAGAAACGGTTGTTTGAATTGGAAAGTACTCCATCGATAAATCAGTTAGAAGATCCATGAAAGGTCGAAGCTTCATTAGTTTATCACTTGGATCCAAATAATAGTTATCGGTTACACGAAGAAACCTAAGAATTTATGTATGTTTTCCCAGAACATCCTACGAGGAGGTACTGATACGTATCTATTTACGAACAAAATAGCAAGGAATGCACATATTTCGTCAACTTCAAGTTCAAACTTGCAATTGTGCTGGGAAACAATGTTTTACAGTATGCTCGAGTATAGACGAACTTAGATATAATTCAAAAAATTAATTGGATCACTGTTTTCAGACATAGTAATTGTAGGTAACATGTTTGCACTATTACTGATATCAGTTGTTTCCTTCTTTAGGTCGCGCTGGGAAGTCCAGCGCCTATTTCCGCAATTCTCTGTTACGTTAGCAATACTTTGTCTTCTGTTTAGTTTGTCAACATCACTACAATCCTCATCGCCCGAATCACAATCTGTATCGTGCATATCACCACGCGATAGAGTACCAAAAAATAATAAAAAAAGTTCCTATACACTAACGTGCGATCGCTTTTTGTTTTCAAGTTACAGGCTGTTGAAGTTTTTTTTTACATTCTTTGCGATTTTAAAGAAACAGTTGAACCAAAATTGGTGCCAGTGTTCGTTTGTACTACTTTGTGTCAGAATATTAAGTTTATTTTGCATCCAGTGGCAAAGTTGATCTATGCCTTTGAACTGAAAAAATAACATTGTTTTACCCTGTAATTTTCTTTATTTTTTATTATTGCTAAAGAAATTTATTTTGATACAAAAACTACAAATCCTAGGTAACTGTCAAAATAATTTGTTTAAAATTTGTCGTGTTCCTGATTTCCTACGTATTAAGTTGTCGTTGTTTAAAGTTGCTTTCAAAAATGATTCGCTGTATTTCTGCAGAATAGAGGGACATGATTATGTGTTACGGTGAAACTCGATCAAATTCTTCCTAAGCTCGACGTATGTATCGAGAGAGATATGCATTAAGACATGTCCCTAATGTTTGAACATTTATTGACGAGCATAGTTGTTTGGGAGAAGATGGCTGCTTTAAAAAAGCAAAAGATGATGCTGGGGATCACAGAACTCCCACGTTGCAAACGAAGGAGCTGTATTGCAAATAGTAGAAAATAACCCAAAAATAAGCACCAGAAGAATAAGTGCAGCTGCACCGAATGTTAATCGTGAGTCAGTTAGGCAAATAATCAACCCATTTCATTTTCAAGAACTCCATCATCTATTGGAATAGGAGTTTTTACCGCTTGTATAATATTGCGAGTGCTTGCAAGATCAAGAGCAAAACTGTGTGATTAATTTTGTTTACGGGTGAAGCCGAATTTAGTCGTGATGGTGTTTTTAACATATATAAAATGCATTATTGAAGCGATGAAAACCCTCACGATACCGTAATACGGAATGACCAGTATGGGTTTTCTATAAATGTGTGGGCAGGTATAATTGACAATTATCAATTATCGAATTGGTCCATTTCGGTTGAAGGGCGAACTCTGTCAAAGTTTTTTGAAAAACGAACTGCACACTTTATTAGATGTCCCATTGGATGTTAATAGAAGAATATACTACATGCATGATGGCGCGCCAGCTCACTATTCTCAAAACTCAAGGGAATGTTTGCAAAGAAGATTTGGAAATAGGTGGATTGGTCGTGGGGGACTTATATCACGGCCAGCTCGTAGTCCCGATCTAAATCATATCGATTTTCCATTTTGGGGCTTTTTGAAAAATGAATTTTATGAAATAAATAGTGAAGAGCAATTATGGAACAGAATTGTGGAGTCTGCTGATTGTTTTCGTAATAATCTAAACATATTTCAAAGATGCCGTCAAGTCATTAACACGAAGATTGGAAATGTGTATTTAAGCATAAGGTCACCAATTTGAACACGTTCTTTAGAGCTTTTTAATTTTTTTATATTTTTTGAAATGTTTAATTTTAGTTATTAATGATACTAGTTCGATATGAACGTCATAATGAAACGCGTGTAAAGTTAAACCACGAGGCGTTAGCCGAGTGGTCAAATCCGGTGGTCGACGTGGCCAACTTGCGGGAGCATTATTTCCTCTGCCGATTGGTAGTGGTAGTGCACCGCCCTGTATGAACCACATATTTTGACTAACAACTAGTGGAACTTCATCAAATGAATATGGAAAATGTACTAAATGTCCTATAAATGATAAAACTGTCAATAATTCCTGCCCACACGGATCATTTTCTCTCTTTTCATTAATAAAAAGACAGAAGCGTAGTCTTAATTCGGGGTCGTTAGGTAATAGTGCTAATAGTAAGATTCCGTCCATAATCAACCGTACCAGGGGCAAAACTACCGGTTGCTCGAAAACGCCTTTCACCAGCGGCAATGCTGGATAGTTTGGAACGCGTCTATTTGGAAATCTTTCTTGGTATACTCTGACCGATTCCCGACCATTTACTTGGCAATAACCATTAACTAATATCTTATCGGTCATTTCTGCGTTATTGTAGGGTACGGCGAAAAATTGAAATTAAGATTACAATAAAGATTTGTCAGACTGAATTGTTTGACAATATTCTTTTGTAACTAATGACAATACTTAATAATGTTTAGTCATTGCTATGATGAATTTTAGTGCGCAATGAAACATTTAAATTCGATTATCACAGAAACAGCTGGTCGAAGCGACATCTACAAGGTATACCCTTCTTGAAGAAAACATATCAGGGAATAAGAATTTCTAACTAGAAATTTGAAATACCGAGGCAGAAAATATGCGAGATCTTTTATTACTCCAAATACAAAAAAGTCTAAAGGTGAAAGATCAAAGGAGCGTGCAGCCCATAAAACAGGACCATTTCTGCCTATCCACGAGTTTGGAAAAATTTAATCAAAATATCTTTTAACTTGCACCTGATAGTGGGGTGGGACACCGTCCTGTTGATACCACTGTATGTTTGCACGGGTTTGTAAATCTAATTCATCTAGGATATTGTTAAGAATCTTCCCTAAGAAATTGCAAATGTCGATTTCCAGTTAAAGTCCCATTAAAAATGAATGGCCCAACAAGCTGCGAACCAATAACATCGCACCATAAATTGAAGCCAAACTTAATCTGAGATCGTCTTTCTTGTAAACAGTGAGGATTTGCTTGGGCCCACAGGTGTTCATGATGGCGATTGAACATACCACAGTTTTTAAAATCTGTTTTGTCGGTCCATACGATCTGCATCAGAAAGTTGTTATTTTCATGGCACATATTTGTGAACCGATTACAAAAATTCAATTTTCTTTCATTATCAGCAGCGTGCAAAGTTTGTCCAACGTCCAGCACGAGCATGTTGTAGGGTACGAAACGAGCCGCAGGCAAACTTCGTATATAACATGTGAGAGTATTAATGGCCATTACATGAAAGTTGCATACACTATTTTTTCTACGACCTTTAATAAACTAATAACCGAAACAAATATTTATTTTAAGAATATTACATATTATCATAAATGATAATGAAATCTTTTATAACAATGAAAAGAAACTTTTTTTAACGTATTAACTAAGTAGTAACCTTTTTAACAACACATTGATTTATTAATCTTTTTTGTAAATATACATATTATTTACAGTGCAATTTGCAAAATGTATTTGAGTAGCTGTTCCTGTACGAATGGTTGTCGAATTTGAACTGGAGGCCATGTTAATGTTAATTTCGTCACTCATATTTTCGATAGAATTCAAAATTTGATTTGAAATTTTTATTTTATTCTGCACATTGTTTTCAAAGTAGCTCTCAGCCACCGTCGTGGATTTCCAACCACCATGTCTTTTTAAAGTAGTAATATCACCGCCGCCATTCACTAATACGGTTGCAGGCGTTCTGCGAAAATAGTGTGTTGGGAGTCCTAAATAGGTCGCAATTTGCTCGCCCAAGGTTCCAAATTTATTGATGATAATATTTTTTGTACATTTCCCATTGTTGTAGTTTACGAAAAAAGATGGAGTAGGACAGATGGCCGGTCGAAGATTAATATATTGTTTGCAAATTTCGTAATATTTACCGGTAATTGTGAATGTTCTTTGTATTTTTGTTTTAGTCTCAACTATACTGACGATTAATATTTCCTTTGTATCTTAAACATTTTCGACTTTTAAATCGTGGAGTTCATGTCTACGGCATGCTCTCATGATTCCTAATATCATTACTACCTAAAATAATAATAAAGTGTAAAATAAATAAGTAATGTTGTGGGGATCGAATCCAGACGGCGCACGTATCATTTTGTGTTTTTTGATCGCTTCAACCGTTCGGTCAATATCACTGTAATAATAACTAAATTAGGTAACCCTGTATTATGTGTTTTGTAACTGTGGTTTCCTATTAGTGGAGTTGATCGGCCTATTTCCACAGTTTACTTAAGCTGTTATTTTCGAAGTTGATACTAATAATTTCTTGGAAAAATCTTTGCGGTAATTGTTAGCACGTTTCAAAATTTTTATATTTTTGAAAACCATTAAATGACGTTCATTATATCACTTTTATGTGATGTTACCCTGCCTAATAAATTTCTTGCCGTTTGGCCTATGTAAGTTTTAGCACAGTTACTACACTTAATAGAATAAAATCCCGTTTTTGGATATGATGATACATCGTGACCACGAGAATCAATTAAACAATGAATGGTACGTAAACCCAAGAACAGTAGTAGGTTTATAAATTATCTTTTTGCAACATCCTACTAGGATAAAAACTAATCTAGTCCTTACACTAAAAAATCACATACTCAAGTTGTTACATTCTAAATTTCAACAAAATGATTTATTAAAATTAAAAACATTTTACTTGAAAACTTGTATCCCGTTGTTAATAAATTGCCATTCAGTAGTCACATGACTAATAACGCTGCAGAGACGTTAGATAATGACATGTCTACAATGAAACCAGCAGCTACTTCAAAACACCCAAACCATAGCTTGTTCTTTACATTTCATCCAGTCACACTAAACCTACTCAACATCTTTAAAGAAATCCGTAATATATCCATAATTAGAATATAAAAAAGGTATTCAACCTTTACACTAAACATAAGTAATCGGTCACCACTATGGAATCATACAATGTTGTTTATTCCATTAAATGTAGTAGCTATGCTAAAATGTACATAGGCCAAATAGGAAGAAATTTATCAGGCATAAAAGTGATATAAATTGAAACGTCCATGCAAGTGCTCTCGCAAAACATATACTTGATGAACTTCATTTGACATATTTCGAAAATGTACATATTTGGAAACGTGCTAACAATTACAAAAACGACTTTTCCTAGAAATTATTTGTATCAACTTCGAAAATAACAGTTTAAATAAGAGATCGGGCAACAGTAAATTAAGTAATATTTACTGCTACATTTTATAATTCGAAAAATATATTCTTAGACGTTTTTGTCATATTTCATATATTTAAAACAAAAAAAAGCATGTTTTTTTGGTTCTTATTGACACTTAAGTTAGTAGTACAATTGTTTTTTATCATTAATTTTCATTCAATAAGAGATTGTTACCCTAGGAAATGTTAAAATTGAAGCATTAAACCATATATGTTATCATATCGTTCCATTCTATGTCAGAGTATTTTCCCTCAATTGCATAAATGTATCAGTAATGAATTAAACAAACACCTTTGATTGCAAATATGGTTTGTTGCTCCATATACAAACCAATCATTCTTGTCACCTTCTGTACACACAGCAGTACTTGTTATAGCTATCAAAGTAACTGAAGAATTGCATACATAAGTCATATGTTTTGTCTTCAATGTTACCATCGTACAATCTATGAAGTTTCAACCATACTTCTCTGGCAGATGTAAATCTCATCACCTTTGCAAAGTTTCTTGTCGTCTGAGTACAATGCATAGTTTACATTTCCATGCAGTCCAGTTGCTTTTTCCTTCTAATAGTCCTATGTGCACTTTACTAAAATCCATTTTCAGTGACTATGTACTTTAAGACTAATTTTGAAAACTGAAAAACTGTTTACATTTCTGTGGAGTAATTTTTTTATACTTCTAGGGAACCACGCTTTGCTACCATGTTGAGGTTCTATTCTTTAACCCTTTAATGAATATTCCCAAAACAACAAGATTAAAAAACTTTATTTCAATTAAATTGTTTGACATACACTTACTTACTTATTACATTTTTGTATTTCCTGGTTACACTTTCTATAATTGTAATCTTTTAAATCATGTGTTGAACTATAAAAATAGTACTTTTTAACAAATTAGAATTTTAACTAATGGATACAGATACAATTCTATAATGTGATTTCGAAAACTTTTGCAAAATACCGATTAGCGCTAAAGAACGAAGCGAGTAAGTGTAGGTATACTACGCTAACAAAATAATCTGAAAAGCATTGACAGTGTGTTATAAAGTGGTAAAAGTAAAATTCTTTATTTGAAATGAATAATTTGAATTATCACAGAGGTAAACCACTTAGGACACTTGTGTTCTGGATGTCGGATAAGGAACGTAAATCTCAAACACCTTGTATAACATACTACGAAATTCCACACATGCAATATTTACATATAGGTATAATTGTTTAAAATGGATCAATCTACACTTTGCAAGGAGTTATAAACCTATATAATCCGCTTTTCTAAAATTATACTCTAGGTGTATATTGTTATTAGGAATGATAGATTACACATACGTTTATAAAGTACAAAATTAGATAATGTGGGATAATAATAGTAGATTTCGCAACTAGTGCGCTGTTTACACATTTCTTGGTGCGAGGCTGTTCTTTTTTACCCGAGGCGTAGCCGAGGATAAAATATATGGCCGAGCACCAAAAAGGTGGCAGCGCACGTGTTGAATACATTTTTTGTAATCGTTCACATAAAATTAGAAAAAAATTAAATTTTGAAATATTTGTTGACAAATGTCAAATTAAATACATAAATAAAAAAGTTTATATATTTAGTTATATACCACTTTTCTCTTTATGTATTAAAAGTAACGATTACAAAAAATCTTTAACATACAGTAGTTCATCATGTGTTATTAAGGCTTTTCAAGCACCTTCAATTACAATTGAAGGCATACATTAGATATGTATACAACTGTGGCTGTCAGCCCAAGATTGGTCACCACTCCCGAGTGCTATAGTACTGACCTATAAGCTCAGTAAGGGCGAAATTACACTCACAGTGTTTACACAAATACCCTTAAATAATATGCATATATTCAGTAATCATACAGCTATAAGTGAACTAGCACAACTGTTTAATAGAACCAAGTACAGACCAGAAGGTAATGAAGTTACTATCTCTTCAAACAATTATACATAATGTGCAAAAGTCTGATCTCAGTTAGTCGTTAGCTCAAGAATTCAGTTAATATAAGCTTAAAACCATCAGTGCCATTTCTGAGGTTGGCTCACTAAGAACTGATATACGCAGTCATAATATGAAGGCAACGTAAAACAATCACATAATAGTATATTATGCAACGATCATAATGATGGCCATTAATACACGAGCATGTTGTAGGGTACGAAACGAGCCGCAGGCGAATTTCGTATATAACATGTGAGTGTATTAATGGCCATTACATGAAAGTTGCATACACTATTTTTCCACGACCTTTAATAACTAATAACTGAAACAAATATTTATTTTAAGAATATTACATAGGTATTGTCATAAATGAAAATGAATTTTTTATAACAATGAAAAGAAACTTCTTTTAACATATTAACTAAGTAGTAACCTTTTTATAATACATTGATTTGCTAATCTTTTTGTGAATATACATATTATTTACAGTGCAATTTGTAAAATGTATTTGAGGGCTGTTCCTGTACAAATGGTTGTCGAATTTGAACTGGAGGCCATGTTAATGTTAATTTTCACTCATATTTTCGATAGAATTCAAAATTTGATTTGAAATGTTTATTTTATTCTGCACACAGTTTTCAATGTCTTTTTAAAGTAGTAATATAACCGCCACCATCCACTAATACGTTTGCAGACGTTCTGCGAAAACAGTGTCCTGTGTACCAATTTGCATTTGGGAGTCCTAAATAGGTCGCAATTTGCTTGCCCAAGGTTCCAAATTGATTGATGCAAATGTTTTGAACTGTACGTTTCCCATTGTTGTAGTTTACGAAAAAGATGGAGTAGGACAGATGGCCGGTGAAGATTAATATATTGTTTGCAAATTTCGTAATATTTACCGGTAATAGTGAATGTTCTTTGTATTTTTGTTTTAGTCTCAACTACATTGACGATTAATATTTCCTTTGTATGTTGAACGTTTTTGACTTTAAATTGTGGAGTTCATGTCTACGCCATGCCCCCATGATTCCGAATATCCTAAAATAATAATAAAGTATAAAATAAATAAATAATGTTGTGGGGACGTATCATTTTGTGTTTTTGATCACTTCAACCGTTCGGCCAATATCACTGTAATAATAACTAAATTAGGTATGTACTTACTTTTGGAAAAAGGAACTGATTATCAGGTGCTTCATCCAAAAACCTCTTAATTTCAACAGGTGAGAAGGTTTTGGTAATAAATCTTTCGGATATACGTTTTAACAGAGCATATAACTTATAATATTTAGATATGTCAACATTATGCTTAATAGTGTTGATCGCCTATATCCACAGTTTATGAAATAGGCCGATCAACTCCACTAATAGGAAACCACAGTTACAAAACACTTATAATACAGAATTATGCTTAATGTTTAACACTGATTTTATAATTGAGTAATGCGTCCATACAGTTGAAGGTTTCATTTTGTGTTGTAATTCTTCAAAATACACTACTAACACATTTTCTGAGAAGGATGATATGTTTTGCTGTTTCTCTCATCCATAAATTGTTTATATAATTTTTCGTAGGTGTTCTTGGACTTCTCCGGCAGTATATTATTAACTGCATTTGTCGCTCTTTCTCTAATTTCTGGAGGTGTCAGTAAAAATTCTTCGTTATCACTCATTATTTTTATAATAATTTGATCAAAACGTAGATGTAGAGGTATTAGCTCTTAAACGATTCAAAATATTATGACAATTGTCAAAATAACAAAGCATTGCAGCATGTAGGATACCTGCCTACTTCGCTAAAATTAATATTTTTAGTACAGGATAATTACATTCTATTGGCTGAAAAATTTGTATCATAATGAAAATCTGCATCATAATGAAACTCATTGTGAAACAGAGTTTAATCTTTTAATTGGTGTATTACAAAATGGGAGTAGAAAAAACATTATACACAATTATTTATAAATCTTTATTACAAGATATAAAAACAATGTCGACTTAATTAAACAACATGTTGCCAAAGTAACACTTATACCAATACTTCTTATCATAAATTAAAATTAACATTCCATACATTTAATATTCCTTTTTCGCCACCTGTAATAAGTGTATTATGCTAAAATAAAAGCAGACATTACCACATAGTGTAAAAATGGAATCAACTTACATATCGATCAAATAAGCTACATCGGACAAGTTGTTTATTTCCTCTCAAAGTACTAAAAGACTCCAAAGACTTATTATTTGTGGATATACATTGTAAAGGTTCACCATCATTCCAATTAGATCCAGCTAAAAT
Organism: Vesta saturnalis; assembly: GCA_036346205.1. Lineage (NCBI taxonomy): Eukaryota > Metazoa > Arthropoda > Insecta > Coleoptera > Lampyridae > Vesta > Vesta saturnalis. Next base: position 1,055,351 of record JARFJB010002117.1, read on the forward strand.
AATCATTTCGTCACCAAGAAGTCTATGAGCACCGCCAATGTAACAATGTGATTCAGACTTTCGCTAAAAGACAATCATTAATAAGCAACATCTCAATTGTCAAACATACCTTCATTGTTTTTGTAATATCATGCCTGCGGAAATGTGCATATGGTTCAACACCCTCAAGTGACCATAACTGTAAATCGACAGTGTGCGTTACGCAACCAATAAAATCCTTTCCCTTATTATTATACCATAACAACTGCTCGACAGATGATTCAGTGTTAAACGAATCCAATAATGCATCATCTTCATTTGTATGCTTCACATCATAAACATTTATTAACCCATCAACAGAGCCTGACATCAATGTATTAACATCCATTTGATTAAATTTAACTTGGGTAACATCATCAGTATGTGATTCCCAGTAACCCCCCAATAAACTAGTGTTTCTGACATCCCAAAAAAGTATAAAAGCTTCACCTTTATAAAGTTCTGTACCGGCCGTTACTAATCTATTATTTGAAGATACATCAAAACAAGTTAGTGTTTTAGGTTCATCAGCTTGCTCAGCCGAAGTCTCTAAAATATAAAAATAAATTGCGAATACACCAAAAAAGTACAAACCAGAAAATTCCATCACACGAATTTCCGGACTTCTTAAATCCCATACATGTATATTTCCGAGGTTTGTACCAATGTATACTAAATTGTTGTTGTCAGGGCTAAATTGTACTCCAATAATGGGGTGTTCAAAACTATTAAAACTTTCTAGCTTAGCTAATTGATTTTCGCCTAAACGATATACTTCACAGGAATTATTTGACGTTCCAACAGCAATATTACAACTGGCTTCACTTCAATTTTTCTAATTAGCATACAGGTGAAATATGTAATCATTACTTACGAAGTCGCTGACAAGTGTAATATGTAGGATTCTTCTCTGTTAATTTCTTTTTGAGTTAGCAGCATGCAGCGTTGATTGGGGCTTGTGTTCTCGTTCTCGGCCTCGCTCCCATCATCTTCAAACTCATTTAAACTTAAGGACATTTCAAGTGAATATGATTTGAATACTTAATAGAACACTAAAGTGTGGAAAAGTCAAGTGATTTATTAATTTTTATTTAAATAATTTAAAAACAAGTTAGGTTATGTTCATAACCTTAGAAATCTAACAGAAAGAAAAACAAAATTTGCATAGAAACCTGAAAGTTTATAAAAATTGGCTTCCGTTCATTCAAGCAAATGTTATTGCTCCATTTACGATTCTTTAATCTTTAAAAGTACAATATTTCATAGCTTTTAACTACAAAAATTAGTGATAGGTATACTGTGTATAACCTAAATATTTCAAAATGAGTCAAAGTATGGCATTAGCTTCTTTAACAGCATCATATACTGATTCTGAAGGAGAGGAAGATACCGCAGAGCACATAAATGAAAACCAAGGTTCTGTTACACTAACAACTCCAAGTGTTTCCCCTGAAAAATCAACGCCAACATCACAACCCACAACACCTGTTCCCTCAAAGATAACAACAAAAGTGGCAAAATTAGTCTCGTATCATGATGATACCTATGTTTCTGATGATGATGGTGAAGCAGATGATTCAACTGAGAATAAAACTATTGTGAATATAATTGATAAAGAAAGTACCGTTATCGAAGTTGAGGTTATTGAAGATGACGGTATACAATTACCTCCTGAGCCTCCAGGACATTGTTCTACCGATCTTCAAGACAAAATATTAAAATTACATGAGAAAATGCAAAATAATTCTTTGGATACGAATGCATTAATACAGCAAAGGAAAGACTTTCGTAATCCCAGTATTTATGAAAAGCTAATACAATTTTGTGGAATAAATGAATTAGGTATTATATTTAAGACTTTGAATTGTTTCTTCTGAAATATTTCATTTATAGGTACAAATTATCCTCCAGAAATTTATGATCCACTTAGGTGGGGAAAAGAATCATTTTATGAAGAATTAGCAAAAGTACAAAAAGTGGAAATGGAAAAACGCGAAAAGGATAGAAAATCAAAAGTGGAGGTGGTGTCTGGTACTAAAAAACAAGATGATGATCCTAAAAAAAGGAAAAGCAAGTGGGATCAACCAGGTGGTAATAATAGTTCACAAGCAATCAAACCTGCAGGTTTAATTCAACCTTCTCTTACAAGCAGTGCTACAGGTACAAAAAGCACAGTTATATCTGCATTTGGTTCACTACCTAAAAAACCTAGACCGTAATTGTTTTCTACAAACGTGTTGATTATTATAAACCCGATTCGTTACTCATGTTTCGTCCAGAAGAGATCAAGTTAGAATGTAATATGTTCATGATAAACTTAAGTATTTATATAATATAATTGTAAACTGATGTGAATCCCTACTTTTTTATGTGTACCGATGTATTAACCCTAAGTTTATCTTGTAATAAAATGTTGACACAATTTAAGAAGTTAGTCTGTCTAATGCTAAAATTTTTTTTCTTAGAAACAGTCAGTTTTAAAGTAAAATACAATTGTTTGGTTCAGTCCTTAATTTATGTTTTTGTGTTGAAAGTAGAAGATATTATGTACACGTAAGTGTTAGTTGATGAATGATTTTCATTTGTGATGGGCTATAGATTAATATTACAGTTTTCTATCCCTGTGTCAAGTAATATTGTGTATAATGTTGTAGGTAATGGTTTTTATTATTAGTTTTTTTTTTATTTTGCTGTTTTAGTGGTTTCAACTGATATTGTAGATCTTGAACGGGAAATGAATTTTTGTCTTAGAGTACGGAAAATCGTACTGATGATATGTTGCACATGTACAAAATGTTGTGTGGCAAGGCAAGAAGTATTTACACATTGTCATGTGTGGATGAATTCGAAGTAGAATTTTTGTTTGAATATTAGTGTATTTGGATATAATACGTAGGATTTTAAATTAAAGGTTGATTATGGTGATTTTTATTTTAGTTGTTATCATAGTTTCCTTAAAGGAATTAAATTTCATTATGGTGGTACAGACTACAGAGTTTTAAGAATCACCATGTGTGTCGGCTTAAACCATATTTTTATCTTGTCTGATAGCGAGAAGGTGCAGTCACAGGTAATATTTCTGTGTACTTTCGATATTACCAGTTTACTTAGGGTATTAATGGGGAAATTATAGATTTGTTTGGAACAATTGGGTTTCTTATTGAAAAACAGCATGTTTGCATCTCAACTCTAGGTATCAGGTTTGTTTTATGCGTTCAATATGATGATGAAAGGGATAATTGACATTAAGGTTTAAGAATATTGTTTCTGAGAATTTTGAACTGGCATGGATCAACGCTTCAATCCATTAATTACTTTTGTTACTGAAATTTTATGTAAGACAGATTGTGCATTACTTCCCTTTGGAAGGAATTTATTTTGTTGTTTTGTTAATAGCCGTAATCTTACTCAGTGATTATTATTATTTTTATTATTGCAACCTATAGTGCTAATGACCTATAGCGTATTATGTAATTGATGTATGTAACATTATAGGTGATTTTCGCCCTATCTCACAGTTTTATCAGTATTTACGGTTTATATAAATTAGTAGAACAATAATAGCTTTGATTACGTTCTTGTTGCTAATTATTTTAATTGGAATTAGAGGACCTTGTAGCTAATTACATTCGCTGCAACATCTATTCCTGTGACTTTACCCGTAAAATGAGTATTTTCCCTTCTCATACCCGAAAAGGGCAATGGTGGTGTCGCACTCAGTGAATGCGTGGAGAAAATCAATACAATAAAACAAACCATGGATACTATACGCAGTAGGAGTTTATTATGGTAGCCTAGCTTTGTAGCGAAATGCAACTAAAGCATCAGCAGTGTAACTTTTAAAATTCACAGAAAATATAAACGCAAAGTCATGTTATTGGTATGAACTATTCACAAAAAATTACTGGTTTTAAACGAATTGACAAATTTATTTCCAAATATTGAATTTTATGGCTAAAAACTCGTTTTTGGGTACTATTTACAAGTTTTCTTTCGACGACTTTTAGTATGTTGTTCCGGAAGTATTATTCAATATACACACCAAGCCTTTTGCTTATACGACGTTTTTAAGATAATGGAGAACTTTTGATTTAAAATTATTATACTATTCGTCAATAACAAATAACCCTCAAACCGCCGTGAGCAACAGAGCAAATTCGCGAAAAATGTGGTTTTCCCATTTTTTTATTTATTAGCATTGTGAGGAAACTATGAGACCTACAGACGTCGTTCTGTGCTTAAATTAAAGCTAATTACATTCGCTGCAACATCTATTCCTGTGACTTTATCTGTAAAATGAGTATTTCCCCCGATTTCGGGGTCGAAAGTTGGCCAACTCTTAACATTTCACTTTTTTGGAAAAAATTGCCAATCTTTTGAGGTCTGTATGTTGATAACTGTTGTACCTACAGAGCTGGTTCTAATCTCAAATTTTACAAAAAAAAAAAAACTTTAAAAACACAAATAACACGTTTTATGAAAAACGCATTGTTTAGGATATATAGTGAAAAAACAAAAAAAAATTGAATCTAGATGTCTATTAACCTTACTATATCACGTAACAGTTTAAACGTCAATCTGATACAGATTATTGTTACTGTTTTTACAATGTTGCCTATTTTCGAACGTGTTAAAAAGAGGTTGCATAATTATCCTAAAAATTTCTATATTATGATAGTAATTAAGGAATCAAGGGGGTTGCGGGTATAATAATGCCACGAGGTAAACAGTGTACTTCCCGAGGGCCTCTGACCGGAGGGATGTACGTTGACCGAGGGCATTATTCGTGTAACACCCGTGGTGCCTTCTATATTTGTCCTTTTAGTGTGTTATTCAATTAAAAAAAGATATTGAATTTTATTTTTGACATTTATTGTCATGCTTATTTTTAGTAATAAACAAAGTGGGTTTGACTTATCTTAGCAAAAAATTTAATCAAGCTTGTTCAGTCGCCTGGGTTTCGTAACTATGCTCTCTGTTTCATTTCATAATACCCTAGGGCATTATATCGCCTTTAAATTGTTTAAAAATAGGTGCATTATTGGAAAACAACACACTCTAAGGACGTTATAGTAGTTAAGGTATCAAGGATGTTACGGGTTACATAAAGCCTATTTTATGATAGATTTGGAGATACAGTACACACAGTAATAGAATCTGAAAACCTAAGATCTGAGCTATTCATACTTCCAAACGGAAACGACCCATCTTTTTTGGCGGACTAAAGACAACCCTGAGTTTTGTTAGAATTAAGTTTAAGTAAATTATTACTTCCCCACACGTTGAACGTCTTTGTTGATTGAAATGGCGATTTCACCTTTAATGTCTTGGTTTGTGATAGAAGGTGAATTACTATTATGAGTAGACTGAAGTGAACTACAATGAAGAATGCTGTCGCCAGCATCAACTACGATACGTATTCGTCTTTTAGTAAGGAAACTGGAAACCCAATTGATGATCGTAATCAGTTAACCCAAACGAGGTGAGTTTGGCATGTAAACTCTTAAGCTTAACTTGGTCAAATGAATTAAAAGCGTACAATCAGAATGTTGTGAACTGCCTCTCAGCGTCTGTAGAGTGTAAAGTAAAAATAATTGATAAAATACAGAACAGATTATGGCATCAAATGAAAGTGTAAAATGTCGAGGTTAGCATTCCTCTCTCCGCGCCCCAAGTGTAAAGAAAAAGTAAATAAACTATAAATTTAATTTTGGTGTTGAATAAAAGCGTACAATTCCACGATATATACTCCTACTTTCCCATAGCCTCTTTAATTATTAAGCTATAGATCTGATTTTTCTGTCAAATGAAGGCGTACAATCCAGGACGTAAACCTCTTAGCACCCCAACCAAAGGGCGGTAATAGAGAAGGTAAGGTAAGAAAATAGTAATAATTAAGCTACATACCCCCCTATAGTCTTCCCAAATGATACGCAGCATGTAATGTAAAAATAATTATTAAGCTACAGGGCATATTAAAGTGGATAAACAACAATTATTAGAAACTGTGAAAATCTTTTCCGTAGAGGAGTAAGTCGAAAGTAACTGAAGAACTACAGAAAAGCGGGGGATTACGTATATATGTAGTTAGGAAGGAAACAGACTCGCCCTCTTCGATAGTTCTTTCAATGTTTGGGCCTGAGTTTTGGGAGACAATCATTCAGATCAGATAACTTTTATTCGAGATAGTGCACCCCATCATTATGTTGTCACGAAAGTTTTTTTCTCGGACGATGAATAGGTCGTAGAGATGAATAGGTCGTAGAGATGCGATAGAATGGTCGGCTAGATCCCCAGATTTTTTCCTCTGGGCTCGCCTGAAATCAACCGTTTACGTTTTTTAACTTTTTTGTTCTCAGCAACAAATCGATTTAATTAAAAACAAAAAGAAATACGGTTGAATAAGTACTGTAAAGCCCTTCCAACTTATGAATCATTTGATCCCTCGTCCTATTTAAAAATTTCGAGGGGATCGTTACCCTCATAAAAATTGGTTCCCCTAAAAATCAATTTTGTATGTACGTATAAATAAGTGTAAACATTTAGTGTCACTGCCTTAACGATTTTAAGTGTATATGTTCCATGCCACACCAAACATCTTGGCATATTGATGTGTATCCGACGCTATGCACTTATAATGCTATACTTCAGGTACTAGATTATGGTCCCTGTTTTTTGGCATTACTTACTCTCCATCTTTTTCGATGGTATCACTCCTCCTTTTCCTTTTTGGGGGTTACCTAACAGGGTAACGCATGTTGTTACGGGTAAATTGTAGCAGAAACCGTTGTAACAAATAAGGGGGTAACTGGCGACAGCTCAGTGGCTGGGGTGTAACGGGGTTGGCGTGTAGGGTGTATAGAATTACATGTCACAATAGGGAAAGTCATAAATCTATGGGATAGGGATTATTTAGCACACAAATAAACACTAGTACTCCACAGCAATGTTCAACGCAATAAAAAACTTGCTTACCGTCATCTAGGTAAATCAGCCAAAAACTACTGGACCTGTGCTTTTGTATTCAAAATATTCGCATGCAATCAATATAAGATGGCGTGCGATTAGACCAATTCTAAATGTCATCAAGCTCGTTTACTCAAATTTACTTTACGTTAATTTTATCAATGCAATTCTATTTCCCAAAATCTTAATCTTAAAAAAAATAGCAGAAAACAAACTGAAATCTCTAATTAATTGAACAGCGTTAAAAGTTTTCATCAAAATCATATACAGCAATAATGAAATCGTCATCACTATAAGGCCATCTAATTCCAATTAAAATAATTAGCAACAAGAACGTAATCAAAGCTATTATTGTCCTACTAATTTATATAAACCGTAAATAATGATAAAACTGTGAGATAGGACGAAAATCACATATAATGTTACATATGTCAATTACATAATACGCTATAGGTCATTAGCACTATAGGTTGCAATAATAAAAAAAAATAATAATCACTGAGTAAAATTACGGTTATTAAAGAAACAACCAAATAAATTCCCTTCCAAAGGGAAATAATGCACAATCTGTCTTACATAAAATTTCAATAACAAAAGTAATTAATGGGTTGAAGTGTTGATCCATGCAAGTTCAAAATTCTCAGAATCAATATTCTTAAACCTTAATTTTAATTGTCCCTTTTATCATCATATTGAACGCATAAAACAAACCTGATACCTAGAGTTGAGATGCAAACATGCTGTTTTTCAATAAGAAACCCAATTGTTCCAAACAAATCTATAATTTCCCCATTAATACCCTAAGTAAACTGGTAATATCGAAAGTACACAGAAATATTAGCTGTGACTGCACCTTCTCGCTATCAGACAAGATAAAAATATGGTTTAAGCCGACACACATGGTGATTCTTAAAACTCTGTAGTCTGTACCACCATAATGAAATTTAATTCCTTTAAGGAAACTATGATAACAACTAAAATAAAAATCACCATAATCAATCTTTAATTTAAAATCCTACGTATTATGATATCCAAATACACTAATATTCAAACAAAATTTACTTGAATTCATCCACACATGCCAATGTGTAAATACTTCTTGCCTTGCCACACAACATTTTGTACATGTCCAACATATCATCAGTACGATTTTCCGTACTCTAAGACAAAAATTCATTTCCCGTTCAAGATCTACAATATCAGTTGAAACCACTAAACAGCAAAATTAAAAAACTAATAATAAATACCATTACCTACAACATTATACACAATATTACTTGACACAGAGATAGAAAACTGTAATATTAATCTACAGCACATCACAAATGAAAATCATTCGTCAACTAACACTTACGTGTACATAATATCTTCTACTTTCAACACAAAAACATAAGTTAAAGACTGAACCAAACAATTGTATTTTCCTTTAAAACTGACTGTTTCTAAGAAAAAATTTTAGCATTAGATAGACTAACTTTAAATTGTGTCAACATTTTATTACAAGATATACTTAGGATTAATACATTGGTACACATAAAAAGTAGGGATTCACATCAGTTTACAATTATATTATATAAATACTTAAGTTTATCATGAACATATTACATTCTAACTTGATCTCTTCTGGACGAAACAAGAGTAACGAATCGGGTTTATCATAATCAAGACGTTTGTGGAAAATAATTACGGTCTAGGTTTTTAGGTAGTGAACAAAATGCAGATATTACTGTGCTTTTTGTACCTGTAGCACTGCTTGTAAGAGAAGGTTGCATTAAACCTGCAGGTTTGATTGCTTGTGAATTATTATTACCACCTGGTTGATCCCACTTGCTTTTCCCTTTTTAGGATCATCATCTTGTTTTTAGTACCAGACACCTTGATTTTCTATCCTTTTCGCGTTTTTCCATTTCCACTTTTTGTACTTTTGCTAATTCTTCATAAAATGATTCTTTTCCCCACCTAAGCGGATCATAAATTTCTGGAGGATAATTTGTACCTATAAATGAAATATTTCAGAAGAAACAATTCAAAGTCTTAAATATAATACCCAATTCATTTATTCCACAAAATTGTATTAGCTTTTCATAAATATTGGGATTACGAAAGTCTTTCCTTTGCTGTATTAATGCATTGGTGTCCAAAGAATTATTTTGCATTTTCTCATGTAATTTTAATATTTTGTCTTGGAAATCGGTAGAACAATGTTTTCTAAAATTTGAGATCAGAACCAGCTCGGTATGTACAATAGTTATCAACATACAGACCTCAAAAGATTGGCAATTTTTTCCAAAAAAGTGAAATATTAAGAGCTGGTCAACTTTCGACCTCGAAATCGGGGTAAATGCTCATTTTACGGGTAAATTCATGGGAAGAGATGTTGCAGCGCATTTAATTAGCTTTAATTTAAGCACAGAAGGACGTCTGTAGGCCCCATACTTTCGTCACAATGCTAATAAATAGAAAAAATGGGAAAACTACATTTTCTGAATTTGCTCTGTTGCTCACGGCGGTTTGAGGGTTATTTGTTATTGACGAATAGTATAATAATTTTAAATCAAAAGTTCTCCATTATCTTAAAAAAGTCGTATAAGCAAAAGGCTTGGTGTGTATATTGAATAATACTTCCGGAACAACATACTAAAAGTCGTCGAAACTTGTACTACAGCCATCATATTGGAAAATAGTGCTCAAAAACCAGTTTTTTAGCCATAAAATTCAATATTTGTAAAAAAATTTGACAATTCGTTAAAAAACCAGTAATTTTTTTGTGAATAGTTCATACCAATAACACGACTTTTCTCTTTGCATTTATATTTTCTGTGAATTTTTAAAAGTTACACTGCTGATGCTTTAGTTGCATTTCGCTACCAAGCTAGGCTACCATAATAAACTCCTACTGCGTATAGTATCCATGGTTTGTTTTATTGTATTGATTTTCTCCACGCATTCACCGAGTGCGACACCACCACTATCCTTTTCGGGTATGTGGAGCGCCATCCAGAAATACCCTCAACAACTCATCATCACAGCTAAAGTTTTCCTCCAACCTACTTCAATCCACCAAGCCATCTTTGCTTCGCCCGTTGGCCTCCAACGGAAGATGGTGCAATGTCCTACGCCTACCGAACTTACCACCAAGTTCAGATGTGATTGGGGGTGGAAAAAGGTGCCACTTAATGAAGGCAGATCAGGGGCTCATTCAAACAATGATACACGAAGTGGAATCCCCCACTCTTCCGAAATTTCTGTCATGTGGGTGCAAGAAAGGGGTTTTCTTTCAAACTACCCTCAAACCGTCGTGAGAACTTAACAGAGAAATTTTGCGAAAAATGCAGTTTTCTATTTTTTTGATTTATTAGCATTGTGTGGAAACTATTGGGCCTACATACGTCGTTTTGTGCTGAAATTAAAACTAATTATATTCGCTGCATCTCCCCCTATGACTTTACCCGTAAAATTAGTATTTTCCCCGATTGCGGGGTCGAAAGTTGACCAACTCTTAAGGTTTCGCTTTTTTTGGAAAAAAATTGCCAATTTTTGGAGGGCTGTATCTTGGTAACTATTGTACCTACAGAGCTGGTTCTGGTTTCAAATTTAGGTAGGTAATGTAACATACTTTAAAACGTAAATAACACGTTTTATGAAAACGCATTGTTTAGGATTGTTTAGGTTTTTCGAGTGCTACGGTCTTTCGAAGCTGCAAACCTGGATATACACTACTGGTAGTGGTCCGAATAACATTAAAAAATGAGAACTAGCTGTTAGTTTGTGACTTTATTGTACCATATGACTGGCCTAATATCGATTATGTTGTACCTATGCATTTTTTTGATATGACGAGTAATTTAACGACAAAAAAATTACTGAGGCAGAATTTAAGTGTTCGTTTAAATTCTTTCATTATCTGAATAACGATTAATTTTATAAGAAAAAGTGTAGATATATTTTTTAAAGAAAATTTAATTTTCCATAATTTTTCTTTATACAGTTTTTTAATATAAAGCGAAATAAATGTAAAAATTAAATAAATATCATTGAAAATGCTAAAGCTGTATTATCGATATTTTTATAGAAGCGGGCGGCTTTGGAATTTTCTTACGTTAACATGTATAATCTAATTTTGCTTTATTTACCCCCTAGATTTGAGTTATTTTTACAAAGTTGGTATAATATTTTTCACTAACGTCAAATTTGATTAATTTATTTTCATATAATTGATATGTTGCCTTTTTTTAAGTATTATTATACAGTGATCCGTGGTTACTATCCATTTCAATTAAATTTAAAGTAATTTTGACATATAATCACATTTGAGGTTAGTGAGAACCGTCTAATACCAGCATACTTTTGGTGTAATAATAAAACACCACAAATCTAGGGGGCAAATAAAAAAACATAGATTATATTGACGTTTATTAATCTATATCTGTCATGAAGTTCAAAACGTTATTCTGACAAATTATTGTTTTTACAATGTTGCCTATTTTTATTATGAACGTATAAAGAGGTTGCATAGTTCTCCTAAAAAAATTGAAATTAAAACTATTCATTTCTTTTAATTTAAGTTAGCATCTAGATGTCTATTAACCTCGGTCTGTCATGAAGTTTTAAACTGTCTGTTTGACATAGATTACTGTTTTTGCGTCTACAAAGTTGAATATTTTCGTAATGAACTTACTGTAAAAGAGGTTGGATAATTAGATATCTTAAAAAAAAATTATCAAATTATTTCATTTCTTTTAATTTCCATTTTGTAGATTGGAAGGTCGTGTGGGGTTCCACACCAGATATTTTTTATTGTGTACCTTCCAACCTACATATACGTTTTGTATTTAAGCTTGTTTTCATTTGGCTTAAAATTAGAGCTGATTAGATTTTGGAAGTAATCCAGCGCTGGAGAGGGGTAGTTTATTAGGGTCAGTTTTAGGTTTTTATCAAATACTTCTCAAACAGCTGCAATTTCAAAGATATAAAAATACCAAGATATAGACATAAAACATATCGATTAATTATATTCTATGAAATTTTTTGATGCGACGCGTAATTTTGTCAATATTTGAATAACGATTAAAAAGTGTAGACATATTTTTGAAAGAAAATTTAATTTTACATAACTTTTCTTTATAGTTTCTTAATATAATGCATGGTAAGTCTAAAAATAATTAAATATGAATGAAAATAGTTAATAGTTATTTATTATATAAGTTGTCTTATTAGGCATATGAAACACTAAGAAAATAAAATTTTCTTAAGTGTTTTATATGCTAATAAGACCCGAATGTAATACAAAACTTTATCCACAACCGACAATAAATTAGAATGAAATGTACTTAATTATTCTAGTTAATTTAATTTTAATTCAATTTTCTTATTATTTGAATTTATGGGTGGTCATGGATTTATTGCTATAGTGACTGAATATGAAAACGCTACAGTGTCTTATGAATATAAAACCCTAGTGTTTTATGAATATAAAACACTAGGGTTTTATAGTGTTTATAATGCGTTTGTAAGCAGTTGAATTATGACATGATAATGTGTCGGTTGTGGATAAACTGTATTATATAGGTATATTAATAATCCATTGTTTTGTATTTGTCTTCTAGATTTGGGGTGTTTTATTATTACACCAAAAGTATGCTGGTATTAGACGGTTCTCACTAACCTCAAATCTGATTATATGTCACAATTAATTTAACAGTTGTCACATTTAATTGAAATGAATAGTAATTAACCACCGATCACTGTATAATAGTAGGAGCCTATTGAATTTTGAATGAAGAAGTAGGGTATTTTTAATACTTAAAAAAAGGCAACATCATGTGAAAATAAATTAATCAAATTTGACTTTACTGAAAAATACTATACCAACTTTTTAAAAATAATTCCCAAACATGAGGGACAAATAACAAAAATAGATTATGTCTATAAATCTCTATCTGTCATGAAGTTTTAAACGTCATTCTGACATAGAATATTGTTTTTGTATTTACAATGTTGCCCGTTTTCGTTATGAACGTACGAAAGGTGCATATAAAGTTATCCTAAAAAAAATATAATTAAAATTATTTCGTTTCTTTTAATTTTTTAAGTTAGTAACTAGATGTCTATTAACTTCTGTCTGTCATAAAGTTTTAAACGTCTGTTTGACATAGATTATTATTCTTGCTTTTACAACGGTGCCAATTTTCGTACTAAAAGATGTTGCATGATTATCCTAAAAAAAATTTATTAAAATTATCTTCGTTTTTTTAAATTTCCATTTTGTAGGTTGGAAGGTCGTGTGGTGTTCCCATTGAGGTAGAAAGGGCTCAATGGGTGTTCCACGCCAGATATTTGTATTTATATTACAAATCTTTACGTTTCGATAGCAGTTATTTTAATAGCAGGCGTTTAATTTTTTCAAATTTCATAAATTTGCTTCAACATTTTAAACAATTTAACCAAAGTTAAATATTTTAAAAAATGTCTATGCTTTCTAGAATATCGTCATTATCTTCCAGTTTATTATCACAGTATACCATACTATTACGCAACCGCTTTCATAATACATTCATAATGCAAATTGGCAGTCTTAATTACAATTTACTTTTGAACTATTTCGTTCTAAACAAAACTTATAATAATATCAATAATACCGTTTAAGAATTTTAAATCTTATTTTTTAATTTTTGACGCTTATCCTGTTTTGGATTAAGAAACTTTATGAAGAAGTTCTGTAAAACTGAATTATCTAAAAGCATACCTTTACACATTTTCCTATAAAGTTGATCGTTCAGATATTGAAAAAAATTAAACAAATACTTCCAATTTAAAAATTGTTTGCGGCCTAATTACGCGTTGTATAAAAAAATTTCATAGAATATAATTACTTTATAGCTTTAAAATATACATGCTGATATTTTTATAAATTTGAAATATTGAGTTGTTTCAGAGATGTTTGATAAAACCCTATTACAGCTGTTGGATTTCTCCCAAAATCAAACCAGCTTCAAGAGAAATGAAAGTGAGCTTAAATTCAAAATTTTAAGCATATATGTTTGATTGTTCCGTAGTTATAGTGGATATTAACATACATCAACACACACAGACATTATTGCTGATCTTGGCGAAAATAATGTAATGATTTATCGACAGTGAAAAAAATGACAATTGCATAGGCAGAGGTAAAAACTAATATAAAATTTTCCAACATTCAACCATCACGTCAAATAATCTAGGATACAATAAGAAAAAGGGGTCTGACTGATTAAATGTATGCAATAGTAAACTTTAATAAGTTGACTACCCCCTATGAAATAGATCATCTTGATCACACTATACAGGTGTAACATTAGCCGAAATATTGGAATAATTACCTTCGAATCTACATATACATATGTAGGTATAGAAGGTTATACAATCGACTTTTTTTTCTATCGCTAAATGGCCTTATTACATTGTTTACATTTTACGTTTCACAAAGTTGCCAAGATGAGCCATTATGTGTGTGTAGATGTAAATATCTACGATAACTACAGAACCATAATACATACATATTTGAAATTTTGTATTTATGCTTCATTTCATTTATCCTGGAGTTGATTAGATTCTGGGAGAAATTCAGCGACCGAGAGGCGGGTTTATTAGGAGTAGCTTTTGGTTTTTATCAAATATTTCTGAAACAGCTGCATATTTCAAAGATATAAAAATAACTTAACTTAACCTTCACGCCATTCCCTTGCGGGTAGGCATTTTTCATTCACAATCTTTCTCCATGCTTTCCTATCTCCGCATACTTCCCTAGCTTCCGCAAGATTCATACATACTCTCTGACATGCCCTTTTGTTTCTAAAACTCCTTATCTTTCTTTCCTTTCCTTTCTACTACATTCAGCCAAGTTTTACGCGGCCTACCAGGCCCGGCCTTTCCCCTAACTCTCACCCACATATATTTGTTTCGTGAATCTTGCGTTGTTCATTCTCTCAATGTGACCAAACCAACGTAATGTACAACTTTTATATCTATCCATCATCGTCTTTTCCTCATCACCTCCGTCATTATGCATTCATTTTTATCTTGCCCCTTCTCGTTTTACCACATGCGCTTCTCAGGAATCTCATACCCACGGCATTTATTATTCTTTCATGCTTTTTTGACATACCCATGTCTCACTTCATACAGTACTGACGGGACAAATACGCCATTATAGATTGCTCGTTTCGCAGCTAGGCTCATGCTTTCGCTTCTCATTATCGGCCACACACTTCCAATCACTTTCCATCCAGCATTGACCCTTCGTCCAATCTTGCCTTCTATTGTACCATCTGCAGTAAACATTCTACCGAGATATACCAGCTCGTCCACTTGCTCCACAATTTCATCTTGCAGAGTAAATACTCTACTCCCTTTCCACCTTCCCGATTGAACACCACAATCTTAGTTTTGTTCACGTTTACCTTAAGATCCATGGTCTCACAGACTGTATCAAACTTCCTCAGAGCGGTTTGCAGCTCATCCCACTGTAACTTAATAAGACTGTATCATCTGCATACACCAGAAGTCGTACATTTACGTCACCAACCATTACACCATTTGTATCGGTACATGCTTGTCTAAGACATTTATCCATGTATACATTGAACAACCACGGTGACATCCACAGCCTTGTACTCCTTGCTCAATATTAAAGTATTCACTCACACATCCTCTCACCCTAACACATGCCCGACTACCGTTGTATACTGCCCTTATTCCATTTATTAGACCTTTATTTACGTCATATTCATTTAATATTTCCCACAGCTTTTCCCTATTCACTCTATTATATGCTTTCTCCAGATCTACAAACGAACAGTACACCTTCCTTTTTACCTTTAAACACTATTCGATCACCTGCTGGAGAGCAACCATCTGATCGATACATCCTCTCCCTGGCATGAAGCCACCTTGCACATCCCACATCTTAGTTTGTGTAGTTTCTCGTACTCTATCAATCAGTATTCTTCCAAATACTTTACCAGGCACGCTGAGCAATCTTATTCCTCTGTAGTTCTTACAATCAATCTTGTTCCCCTTACCCTTATACAATGGTACAATGATCGCGCTCTTCCAATCACTCGGCACTTTTCCACACATAAGGCATACATTGAATAATTCACACAATCTTCGTATAAGCTTTGCACCACCATACTTGAGCATTTCACCAGTGATTTCATCTACGCCTGCTCCTTGCCGTTTTTCAACCTTCCTACCGTTTTCTACCTCATTTATTCCAATATCCTTCTCAGTTTCATTCATCATTTCTTCTATATTCTCCTTATTTAACCCTTCAGTCTTATTTTCCTCACTACTGTACAGCTTTCCGAAATATTCTTGCCAGCATTTCCTCACTTCACAATCGTCCCATACTATTTCGTTTCTAGCATTCATCACTCCTAAAGCGTTTGTTTTGGGCCACGTTTTGTATTTTTGACCCATTTCCAGAAGTTTTTTTTCCCTCAAAATCATTCTGCATTTTCTCTCCTTCCACAGCCATCACTTCCTCTTTACTTATTCTTACTGCCTCCTTCGTTTCTTTGTTTCTTAATCTGTACACTCATACAATCGCTTCTTCTTAGTCTCGTTTTTGCAGCAATCATTGCCATGTACGCATCTTTTTCTTACATACTGCCTTTTTACTGACTCATTCCACCAAGCATATTTTTTATGTCTACCTACAGTCACTCTTCCACATATTCGCACGGCACAATTGACCTTCAGGCTTATCCATGCACTTTCAACGTCAGTGTCTTTTATTTGTTCGTTCCACAGTTTCATTCACATTCAACTCTTTACTCACAGCATCTGCGTATTTCATTCTCGCACCATTATCCACTAGTTTGTCAACCCTAATTCTGGACGTTCGCACTACGTTTGCTTTCCTTCTCCAGACCCATTTTTGACCTAAACACACTCTGGATACAACCAAAAGTGGTCCGATCCACACTCCGATCTGCGCATTACTTTTGTGTCTTTCACCAGGTTTCTAAGCCGTTCATCATACACTATCAAGTCTATCATACTTTTAGATTCACCTCTTTGCCATGTATACATATGCATATTTTATGTTTAAACCACGTATTGGATACAAACAGGCTTCTCCACATAGATGTTCAGCAGGTGTTCACCATTCTCATTGACTCTTTGGTCTCCGAACTTTCCTAGAATGCGTTCACTATGTTCTCTCTGTACACCCACCATCCGTTCATATCCCCACTATAATCACTCTTTCGTTTGGCTTACATACGTTCAACACGTTCTCTACTTCATTCCAGAAGTTCTCACGCTCCTGGTCCCTTTCTCCATTTACCGGTGCATAGGATGCAATAAGAAAAATTCTTCGAAACTCCACTTTCATTCTAACCCATATTACCCGGGAGATACCAATTCGTTAACACATCTTTTCGCTTTTCACTTATGATCATCCCAACTCCTTTTGCGCCATGCACTTCCGTCAACTCCTGACATAGTGCCAGGCTGCCATCCTTCATCTCCACAGCATCCTTTCCTTTGCGCTTTGTCTTCGATACACACAGAATATCACGGTGTCTTTCGTACATTACATTCGCAATTTCAAATTCTTTACCATGCATACCTCTAACATTCCACGTACAGACTCGCCATTCATTCCTTGCACAATCGTCAGCAACGGGGCCTGTCTGTTTCGACCTTGACCACCATTGTAGCCAGGTCGATCCGTGGCAATTGAATTGTTTTATTGAGTAATACCATAGCAAGCAGACCGGTTACTGGCCAAATCGTGCCATAATTATAGATCTTAAATATATCGATATGTTCTATGCAATTTTGTGATACCACGGGTAAGTTGATGGCCAACAGGACTAATTTGGGTGTTTTTATTTTTTAATACCTGAATAACGATTAATTTTATAAGAAAATGTGAAGGCATATTTTTTCAAGTATTTTGATATGAAGCCAAAATGCATTAAATAAGATTGAAAATGCTTAAACTGTACTATCGATATTTTTGCAGAAACGGGCGGCTTTGGAATTTTTATTGGATGTTTATTAACCTCTATCTGACATGAATTTTAAATGTCTTACATAGATTATTGGTTTTGTTTTTGTCTATTTCCCTTATAAATGAATTAAAATAAGTTGACTGCATAACCTTCTACATCAGTATTTTTACTGTTACATGAATTATTTATAGTCTGGAAAATAAATTAAAAAAACGAAATTTAAACGTTTAATGTGTTGAGGTTATGGCTACGGTAAACATTTTAGGAATTTATGTTTAAGACATTATTAATTCTATACTATTTGTCTCATTTTCTTCCGAGCTGTGGCACAGTAGACTAAAGTACTGCTGGCTTTTCAAAAAATCACCAACTTTTGTATTATTGTTGCTTTGTATTTTCTGCTTTATATATTATTTTCACTTCATGTTTTTCATTTAATAATCTACATATACAGTGACAGATAAAGTCCGCATCATATGGGAAAATTTTTTATTAATGACTTTAGGGAAATTTGACTTTGACGTCAGTTGGGTGCTTGGCATTTGATCCAAAATTGCACAGAAAATTTCCACCTGTTGCTCTTGGGTATCTGTCAAATTTGACATTTAAAAAAATAAATGGCCTAAAAATGCGTTTTTTGATAGAATTTTGAAAAACTTTATTTGAAAAAGTTGTTTCTTTTTTAATTCTAAGTACGTATACTAATTCTCAGATATCTAGGTTAAATTTAATTTTTTGGCAATTTTTGACCAACAGCAGCCTCTTATCAAAATTAGAGCAAAAAAACGCATGCTAATCCATTTGTTAATGAAATATTTAGCTGATAGTAATACATTCATTTAAATTTATCGCTCCAATTATTAGTTTTTGAGGAAAAATGAAATTTGGTTGTAAAAAAATTGACTTCAGTGATGCACAGTTTGAATAACTCCCATTTTTTACAGTTACATGATTGTTATATTATTATAAATTCTAAACACATTGTGAAAATTTAGTGATACTTTAAAATATGCCCGCTATGATAGTTAATTTTGTAAACCCACTTTTTTAATGCAAAACGTTCAATTTGATCAGAAATCATAATAGGGAAAGTAGGCATTAAAATTTTTACAAGTATGCTATAAAAACAAAAGTATGTCATTTTTGCATTTTAGAACTCGTAATCTCCAGTGTTTTGTATTTAGCAATAAAACACATAAGTAACACGTATTAAATAATTATACAAAACGATTTAGAACAAGAAAATATTACTGACAATGATGGCAACAAGGAATAAATTTAAACAACAAACACGAACTACATCTCTGTATCACGGCATTCACGCTCTATGCAGATAATAGTCTTATTGTCAACTGCATTTTGTAAGTGTTGAGGCTTAATGTTGGCACAACAGTTTCTAATTGTCTTTCAAATGCTCGAAGTTCACCAATGGCCTATGCTTATACACATTTTGTTTAAGGTAACCCCACAAAAAAAGTTCAGGAAATAAAATCAACCACTTTTTTCTTCAGATAACTAGGAATTCTGTACCTACCCACATTCACCCATGTCCAGGGGTGTCATATCTGGGGACCTAGGTGGCCAATAATTTTCACGATCTCACCCTATAACTTTCCCACGAAATATTTGATTCAAGCAGTATTTAACCTCATTTGTTTGGTGTATTGGCGCAACATCGAGCTGATACCACAAATCTTTTCTTGTAAGTAAAGGTATATAAATTGTCTAAAAGGTCACTTATTTCATTCTCCAAAAAATGGCGATATCTTTCTCCCTGAAGAAGAATGGTCCAACTAATTGATTGTTCAATATACCACACCAAACGTTTATTTTAAAAGAATATTGGTCGCAACATTCGAATGCAAAATGTGGATTTTCTTGACTCCACCAACGGAAATTTTGTGAACTCACGGTCCCATTTGAACTAAAGGTTGCCTCATCAGTACAGAGTATTTGATATGGAAAACGGTTATTTTCTTCCTTCATCTCTTGGTACCAAAACGAAAAACCTATTCTGATTTCGAAATCCCCTAAGGACGAAACTTATTTTTGTGCAGGATTGTCTTCACAGCTTCAATATTCATGATGTTGGTATGTCCTTTTTCAGCCACGTTTAGAACACAAACATTTAATTGATGTTTGTTTGTGGCATGACGTTTTTTAAATATATTTACAACAGACCCTGTTTGTTGAAATTTGGTAAGTATTCTGGATACTGTATAACATTTCGCCCAGGGTGACGGTTATTAAAAATTTCAGCTATTTGCCGTTGAGGTATATATATTCGCCACATAATAAAACAATTTCGACTTTTTCTTCTACTGACAACATGACGTAGGTACATTAAACATAGTCCAAATCTAAATATTATAATTGCTACTTGTGACATTTAGTATTGTCAAAACAAACAAACAAAGTAAACTTTTGTTTTTAACGGCAATTTATTTTTTTAAACGTCAAATTTGGCAGATACCCGACAGCAACAGGTTGAAATTTTCGATGTAATTTTGGATCAAATTCCAAACACCAACTGACGTCACAGTCAAATTTCACCTAAGACATTAATAAAAAATTTTCCCATACAATGCGGACTTTATCTGCATCACTGTATAAATGATGTATTATAAAAATGGTTTAGTGGCACTTTAGTTTAATTAAAATAAGGTTAATTTTTGTTTATCACTATAATTCGTGTCTAGTGTTTTTGATATGGAATGATGTGCAGCTTACGATTATAACTGACATGCACTCAATGCTTCATAAAAAATGAGAAATGACACATTATTATGCAACACAGTGTCTTGAATGAGCATAAATTTGAGTATAAATGAATAAACAATCATTATCACATACTTTTGTATTTTTTACATACATATTACACAGAATGTTACAAATAAAATTCAGAAATACTTGAGAATATTTTAAGCAAAAATTTTAATAAGTTCAATTTGCTCAAGAATTCGCTAGATTAAACTGAAACACTCTGTAGAATTTCACAAATAAACTAAACCTATGTAATAAAATAAAAAATAATTCACATTATGTATTGTAAATATAATACTTTAAATAAATTTATCTGTAAATAAATAATTCTGCAATATACACAATATCATATTTTTACATGTTTTTTTAAATAAAAATTGCACCTTTAAAATAAAAAAATGTGAAAAATAGTTAAGTAAATTAAATAAAAGTCGATAAAAAACAGATTATGAATAGACAACCTTAAATAAATCAACTTACAACTTACAAGTACAAAATAAATGATTTTCTGATTATTATAATTATACATAATTTTACATATAGAATTTTCAATTTATGAAAGTACACTGCATGTAATAGTGTTAAACAACTTAATGACTAAATAAAGGAGATCTAAAGCAATTGGCTTCAAATGTAATCTCTTCCCTTAGCTGCAAGACTGTCATATGGCAAATGATTATTATAAAAATAAAAAGTAAAATGACTTAATGACAACTTTCCAAAATTCTTTCAAAAAAAGTTTTGTCATTCCATAATTACCTACTTTGATGCTAGAAAGAGCACTAATCTGTAATACAATCGGGTATCACGAATTTATTAATAACTGATTAATGAATAAACGAATACAAACCTGAAATTAATAGTTTTCGACGCGAGTAACCGATTACATTCTGCACTATCTGATAAAGCAAGTGGTACATAAGGACTTTCATTGTCTTGTTCGGAAAAATCAAATTTATGTATCCTCGGCTGTACTTTCATATCACCGAAAGGACCACGAAGTATTAAGAAATGCATGCTCAATGGAACAGTTGTTTTTGTTTTTAAAATTAACTAAAAAACAAAGTTATTTGAGTTTTTAGTAAGATTTTTAACATACCTGATAAGTCATTTCACGTTCCGAACTTTGAGTCGGATCTTTTTGCATGTTGTTAATTCGTGCTTTTAAAACCCACTGATTGTTAAAAGCAGAAAAACGCGAAGTTTCATAAAATAGACGATGTACAAATTCTTCCGTTCTGTATGGTTTTAATTGAAGATCTAAAATAAGATCAGTTTAGTTTTGGTTATTAATCAAATAGGTAATACCATTAAATGTAATTTTTTCATAACCCAGCAACTCAAATATGGAATCGAATAATTTACGTTCATTGGCAGATTGTTGATCAATGACTTGTAGAGCATCCATTATTTCTAGCCCACTTCGATGAGGATGTGCACATTCAGATTCGTGTTGTATACTTTCGTGTACGGGTCCACGCCATGGACATCCAATTCGACTAAATTTACACCCGGATATTCTGTAAATACGTACATGATTTAGACCAGTCTTGGAGACAATTTAGACATTCATTAAATCAGAATTATCCCCACCGTCTAATACCGCCCACCCTTGTAAATCCCTAAATTTTAATAAAAACGTTCACGCCATGTTACTTGGGAACCAGCCGTGAACAGCGGTGCGGTTTATATTCATTTCAGTTGTTATGTGGTAACCAATGTGTGCAGATTTGAATTTAACTTCGGTGTTCTATGAAATAAGCTGTAAGTAGGATATTTTTATGAATATATTTTAAATTTTTATTCAGACACTCTTTGCATTTATTTCTTTAGATGACAGGCAATTAGTTTTTGTATTTTTATAAACCATAACAAGAATACTTTTTAATAAAAAAAATGGCGACGGAGGTTAATATCGCCCAAGGTGGGCGTTATTACCCTCCGTGTTATGAAATGGAGGACGGTAATAGCCAACAATGAAAATTTTATATTAATTTTTAGAAATAATGCCTGATAAAGACGATCAAAAATCCCGTACAAGGGCACTATGAACTAACGAACAGCTTCAGGCTGCAATAGCTGCAGTTAGAGATGGAAGGGGAAAAAGAAGAAGCGCAAGAGAGCTGGGAAAATAAATTGGAGAAAGTAATAATAATTTCTTACGAATGTTGTTACAGGAATTCCATATTCAACTCTAAAAGATCGACTCAAAACTCAAAACACTTCAACAGTCCGTCTTGGTCGTCATTGTACATTTACAGACGAACAGGAAACGCAATTAGCAGATCGATGCATCTATTAGGCGAAGATGTTTTATGGCACGAGTTTACAAAAAGTAGTGTATGATTTTGCAGAAATGAACAATATTCCACATCGTTTTAACAATAACACGAAAATGGCTGGCAAAGACTGGTTCCAAGGGTTTCTAAGACGTCATCCTCAGTTAAGCTTAAGGAAGCCTGGATCCACTAGTTTGGGTAGAATTTCCGGGTTCAAAAAAGAAAGTGTAGGCCTGTTTTACAAAAATTTGGGCGAGGTCTAAGAAAAGTTTCAGTTTCAATCAGACCGTGTTTTTAACGTCGATGAAACCGGCGTCATTACTGTGCAGACTCAATCGAAAATTGTTAGTCGGAAAAGCTGTCAGCTGGGAAAGGGGTCGTAATATAACTGTTTGTTGCGCAAAAAGTGCATCCGGGACATACATACGAAAAGGCCCAAAAAGGATTTCAGGTGAGTGGATTTGTTCCATACAATTCCAGTAATTTTAGCCAAGTGGATTTTTTGGCTGCCACCCTTTCAAAGATGCCAGTTATCGAAGAACAACAGGAAGAACAAGAAGCAGACCAGATTACCGATTTACCATCCACCTCAAACGCAAGCACAAACATACCTACAGTACAAACTAAACCTAACAAAACTTCCATAGAGTCTACAACCATTCAGCCCAATGACATATCTTCCACTTGGTCTGGAGAAGGAAAGCAAAGGTAGTGCGAACGTCCAGAATTAGAGTAGACAAACTAGTGGATAATGGTGCGAGAATGAAATACGCAGATGCTGTAAGTAAAGAGTTGAATGTGAATGAAACAGTGTGGAACGAACAGATATAAGACACTGACGTTGAAAGTGCATGGACAAGCTTGAAAAAATGTGTTGTCAATTGTGCCGTGCGGATATGTGGAATGGCGACTGTAGGTAGACAGAAAAACTGTGCTTGGTGGAATGAAAAAAGATGCGTACATGGCAATGATTGCTGCAAAAAATGAGATTGAGAAAAGCGATTGTATGAGGTGTACAGATTAAGAAACAAAGAAGCGAAGGAATCAAGTGAGAATAAATAAAGAGGGAGTGATGACTGTGGAAGGAGAGGAAATGCAGAATAATTTTGAGGGAACCAAAAAACTCTTCTGGAAATGGGTCAAAAATACAAAACGTGGCCTAAAACAGAACGCTGCAGGAGCGATGAAATAGTAATGAGATCGTATGGTACGATTGTGAAGTGAGGAAATGCTGGCAAGAATATTTCGGAAAGCTGTACAGTAGTGTGAAAAATAAGACTGCAGAGTTAAATAAGGAGAATGTAGAAGGAGTGCGAATGGAACTGAGGATATTGGGATAAATGAGGTAGAGAAAACGGTAGGAAGGTTAAAAAAACGGCAAGGGAGCAGGCGTAGATGAAATTTATTGGTGAAATGCTCAAGTATGGGAGTGCAAAGCTTATACGAAAATTGTGTAAATTATTCAATGTATGCCTTATGTGTGGAAAAGTGCCGAGGGATTGGAAGAGCGCGATCATTGTACCACTGTATAAGGGTAAGGGGAACAAGAGTGATTGCAAGAACTACAGAGGAATAAGTTTGCTCAGTGTACTTGGTAAAGTATTTGGAAGAATTCTGATTGATATAGTACGAAAAACTACACAAACTAAGATTTGGGACGTGCAGGGTGGATTCATGCCAGGGAGAGGATGTGTTGATCAGATGGTTGCTACCCAGCAGGTGATAGAAAAGTGTTAAGGGTAAAAACCAAGCTGTACAGTGCGTTTGTAGATCTGGAGAAAGCATACGACAGAGTGAATAAGGAGAAGCTGTGGGAAATATTAAATGAATATGGCGTAAATAAAGGTCTAATAAATGGAATAAGGGTAGTATACAACGGTAGTCGGCATGTGTTAGGGTGAGAGGAGGTGTGAGTGAATACTTTAATATTGAGCAAGGAGTGCAACAAGGCTGTGATGTCACCGTGGTTGTTCAATGTATACACGGATAAATGTGTTAGACAAGCATGTACCGATACAAATGGTGTAATGGTTGGTGACGTAAATGTACGAATTCTGGTGTATGCAGATGGCACAGTCTTATTAAGTGACAGTGCGGATGAGCTACAAACCACTCTGAGGAAGTTTGATACGGTCTGTGAGAACATGGACCTAAAGGTAAACGTGAACAAAATTAAGATTGGGGTGTTCAATCGGGAAGATAGAAAAGAGAGTACAGTATTTACCCTACAAGATGAAATTGTGGAGCAAGTAGACGAGCTGGGCAAGATAAAGAATAGATGCATTAAGACGGAGTGTGGCGAGGAAAAGACGATGATGGACAGATATAAAACTAGTACATTACGTTGGTTTGGTCACATTGTGAGAATGAACAACGCAAGATTAACGAAGCAAATATATGTGGGTGAGGTTAGAGGAAAGGGCGGGTCTGGTAAGCCGAGCAAAACTCGGCTGAATGTAGTAGAATGTATGATAAAGGAAAGAAAAATAAGGAGTTTTAAAAATAAAAGGGCATGTCAGAGACAATATATGAATCTAGCGGAAGCTAGAAAGGTATGCGGAGGGAAAGCACGGAGAAAGATTGTGAATGAAAAATAAATGATAAATGATCGTGCGTGAAGGTTTAGTTAAGTGACGATAGAGTTTGTATCATTTCTGGGGAGTTTGGTAAAACGGAAACGTGGTATCGATGCGGCATATGTCAAAAGTGAACACAAAAATTGTACTGGTATTGTGTTGTATGAAGACACAATTACCCGATGTTTTGGTTGTTTTTTGGTTGTGAAATAAAAAAAAATGTTATAAACCATTTCTCCGCATTCTAGATTGTGGGCGATATTATCCTGCATGTGGGCGGTATTACTCGGATTGACTGTTAGTTCCGCCCAATTGAACATATATATATATATATATATATATATATATATATATATATATATATATATATAATTCTAAAAAATTACAATAATTGATTTGTGATTACTAGATAAAAATATCAGCTAGATACCCTTAAATGTTTTCGTTATTACTGTCATTATTGCGGATTTTTAAGTATCCTTATGTTGGCGATATTACCCTTCCTTGCCCTACCCTTTTTTAAGATATTACAGATAATTCAATTCTGGACTTGTTTTTTCAAAATACTTCGAAAGAATCTCTAGTGTTTTTTGTAAATGTATTGGAAATGATCAACGTAGAAGCAAAAAGTGCATAAACTTTTTTTAAAGATAATTCGATTGAGCAATTTTTAAATAAAAGTCTATTAGGAAGCCATAAATAAACCCTTAAAAAGTACTTCTAAGGAATATGTACGTATTTTTTGCTAATTTATGCGATTCCTAAAAATATTGAATATATAGTAAACTATGAATTTTAGAGCAAAAAGTGTAGACATTTTCTTTCAAAGATAATTCAATTTTAGATTTTTTCTTAATAAATTTTTTTGTTGAGTAAAAACGGAGTACCTTTTGTGAACTATACAAAACTGAATTTTAGAGCAAACAGTGCCGAAACCTTTAAAGAGATAAATATTTTAATCAACTTTTCATATGGTAATGAGTACGCCATAAAAATGTACTTTACACGAATTTCTACAGTACTTTGTGAATATCAACTTAAGATAATAGGAAAGACAGCAATCTTAATGTAAGGCATTGGTAGGATAATAAATAAGCCCCAAAAAGTTACATAAAACTTTTGCATTGTAATAAATAAGCCGTAGAAAAGCTATCTAGAAAGAATGTCATACGCCAGTTTGTGGGTATATTAAAAGCCATCAACTTAGCAAAAAGTTACACCCTTTTTAACCATAATTCTATTTTAAAATAGTTTTCTTAACGTATCTTTCGTAGTGTAAAGATAACGTTATGGCCGAATTTCCGCTGTATTTGATCAAGATAATCCATTTTACCGCAAAAATTGACGTATAAACACAGCTTTAAGGTAACAATCTGCTAAAATGTTGACAGGTCACAGAATTTGGCTCTTAGTTGTTGGAGGGAATCCATTTTGCAGCGTCCCTAGCGAAACTTGTGTATAAATATAGTCAAATCCGACCAAAATACTGATCAACTCTCATGCGTCACAAAATTTGTCTTGATTATCGAGGCAAGCTTTTTGCCGAGATCCCAACCAAATTGGTATATGTATTTTTTTTGGTTAATATTCGCCCCAAATGCTAATAAACACTCACAGGTTATAGAATTTAGGTATTGCCGCGCCGCAATGAAATTGTTATATAAATATAAATTTTAAGTCAAACTCGCCCCAAATGCTTACTTAACACCCATAGTTTAAAGGATTTATCTCTTGGTCATGCCGCGACCCCATAACAAACACTCATGGGATACATAATTTTTCCAATACTCATAGGTTACAAAACTTAGCACGAGGTCATCGAGGCAATCTATTTTTCCGCGTCCATAGCAAAATTCATGTACCAGTTTTTGAGCCAACATTGGCCTAAATGCTGACAAACATTCAATGGGCACATAATTTAACTCTTGATCATCAAATTAATCCATGTTGTGGTGTTCCTTATGAAATTGGCGTTTACATATCTCTACAGATAAGCAAGTTTTTTTAATTTTTCCCTTTTTTACTTTAAACCGGCGCTTTAAAAGTCTATAATACATTTCTCTCTACTCAACAACTTTTCTCGAGCTTTATTATGTAATAACAAATGAACTGTAAACATTTCAGCCTTGTATTTCAATCTCATAAAAAGTTAGAGAGCGAATAACAATAAATCGTTAGGTTTGCGAAATCGCCAAATTCACAGATGTTGAGTTTAACGTTTGTTGCTTGCGACGAATTTCTCATTAGTACAGATCAATGAAATATCCATGATTTGGATCGTTGTACCAATCAAATTTGTGTATGGTGCCATTACAGGCCCCATACGTTGTGTAACACCGCGAAGCCATAACATTTTGTTCTTGCTCATTGAGCAAATAGTTTTGCCATTAAAATAGAGGTATAAATGGAGATATTGTATATTCAGGTTCCAACCTACAAAATTTGGTTCTTGCACACCAAGCAAGCAGTTTTGGCCATTTTTCCAATAAAATTAGTGTATAAAGATTTTGGACTGGTCTAAAAGATGCCGAACACGGTAAGTCCATAAAGTTTTGTTCTTGCCCACCCACCAAATAGTGTTGACCGTTTTCCCAGTGGATAAATGTTTTTGGTGTCACAAAACCTAAGCGATCACCAACACTGTAAAACTATCAATTTGGTCCATGTTCCACCAAGTA
Source organism: Vesta saturnalis (assembly GCA_036346205.1). Classification (NCBI taxonomy): domain Eukaryota; kingdom Metazoa; phylum Arthropoda; class Insecta; order Coleoptera; family Lampyridae; genus Vesta; species Vesta saturnalis. The sequence continues at coordinate 1,083,634 of JARFJB010002117.1, forward strand.
AAGTAGATTTTGTTCACTGCAACCGACAAAAGATCACCAATACATTGAAACTGTTATATTTGGTGCTTATATATAGAGAATACTTTTGGCCATTTTTACAATGAAATTGGTGTATATAGAGATTTTGAGTATTACAGATCCCAAACGATGACAAACACTTAAAAATTTTAATAATTGGTTCTTTTGACAGTTTTTACAATGAAATTGGTGTATTTGGACATTACAGAACCTAAGCGAGGACCTACACTTGAGGGCTATAAAATGTTTCTTACCCACCTAAAAATAGGTTAGGAATTTCAGATCCTGAACGATGACCAACACTTGAAAACTATAAAAAATGGTGTATAAGTAAAGATGTTGGGAATTACAGATCCAAAGGATGTCGAATATTGTGAAACTATAAAATTTGGTTCTTGTTCCCCAAAGCAAATACTTTTGATCGTTTTCCCAATTAAGTTGGTATATAAATTAAGATTTTACACATTATTGATCCTAAAAGGTGACCAACGTGATAGACCCATAAAATTTTGATCTTGCCTCTCTATCAAATAGTCTTGACTGTATTCCCAATAAAATTAGTGAATAAATAAAGATTGCGAACACTGCAGACACCAAACAATAACCAACACTGTGAAACTGTTAGTTCTTGCCAACTGAGCAAATAGTTTTTCCAATGAAACGGAGATAAGAGATCTTGTACATTCAGGACCCAAAAGATCACCAACATTGCGAAGCTACAAAATTTGGTTCTTGCACACAGAGCAAATAATTTTGACGATTTTCCAAATCAAATTAATATAAAAACGATTTTTGGTCCTAACAGGTGACGAACATGGTAAATCAATAGTCTTGTTCTTGTCCATCGACTAAATAATTTTGGCCATTTTTCCAATGAATTTCATGTATAGAGATCTTGGGAATTACAGACCCTAAATAATAACATTGTGAAACTATAAAATTAGGTTCTTGTCCATAGAGAAAATAGTTTTCCTCGTTCTGATAAAATTAGTATACTAATACAGATTTTATACATTACAAACTGCAAACAATGACCGTAACTGTCAAACTATAAAGTTTCGTTATTGCCCACCTAGCAAAGCTTGACCGTATTTTTCCAATAAAATTAGGGTATTAATAGATTTTGGACATTACAAACAACAAATAATGACCAACATTGGTACACTATACAATTTAGTTCTTGCCCCCCAAGAAAATAGTTTTGACAGCTTTTACAGTGAAATTGGTGTACAGAGATTTTGCATATTGCAGAACCCAAACGACAACCAACACTTGAGAACTATAAAATTTGGTTCTTGCCCACCTAGAAAAGAGTTTTTATCGTTTTCCCAATGGAATTGGTGCATAAATAGAGATGTTGGACATTACAGATTCCAAACGATGACCAGACCAAGACTAGGAAACTATCAATTTTTTTTTGTCTATTGAGCAAATTATTTTTACTGTATTCTCAGTGAAATAGGTGTAACAATAGATTTTGTAGATTACAGATTTCAAAAGTTGACCAACATAACACATACAGACATACACAGCACACCATTACCTTACGAAGTAGACAGAAACCATCATAAAACGGTAATTTTTGTCCATCCAAGTAACGCGTTCGAACGTTTTCCCAAAGAATTTGGCATAAATATAAATTTGCAATATGGCGCACAATTTCTTAGCCCAAATTCTAGTACTGAATTATTTATCAACGCTTTGCATGTCAAAACAGGTCTTCAGAAACACAATTTTAATGGTAATGGCACAGTTACACGATGTAAGTAATCTATAGAAAAATGTTTCAGCATTTTATTTCAATTTCCTGAAGAGTAGTACGCAAAATTTTGCTGAGCTCGATCCATAACACAGTAGAGGCTACGCCATCAAAATAAAAAATACAGTTAAGCTATCGATTGTTTAAATCGGATTTGAAAAATATTCCGCAGTTGTTCCGTAATCGCGGGCACGGACGAACGTGCCGGTTCACACTGATAAAACGAAAGTGTAAGTCAATTCTTTGCATAACTATAAGGTATAGAGGTCTTATATGAAGATAATTCAAATATAGGGTTTTCACAGGGTATTTCTAAGGAATCCCTAAAATACAGTTTGTAAATATAGTGAAAACTATCAGTTTTTAGTTTTTTGTAGGTATAGGGTGTTTCAAACTCGACGCCCAATGCCTCGGAAAAATAATATTAAAAAATCTGAAGCGGGGAATCAAAATCCGAATAAGTAAGTTCCATTTTTCTGTAAAAACTAAATTTTTCCCAGAAAAGTACCTATATCTGTCTGGTTTTGTAAAACCTATATTTTTCTTGATATATTTTTTTTTTTAATTTTTTAGTTATTACCGTTTAAAAGATATCAGTCCAAATGTTAAAAAAAGTAATAACCCAAAAATCACATTAGCTTGACAAGATTTATATGAGATTTTCCCAGCCGCTGTCAATTTGATCAAGTAAACCATGTGAATTATTTTGTTCACATTTGCCAACCTAAACGTCTATGATATTTAAAAATATCAAAACTGTTGAATAAATAATAAACATTTAAAATAGGTTTTCAATGTGATTACCACCTACTCTTTACCGTTTAAAAGATACAAGCCCAAATAAAACCACTATCTACAACTTTATAAAGTAGGCCGTTACCAGCACACATTCTGTAACTGTCAGTGTATTTGTCAGAGAGTATGTGTATGTATCATTTAATAATTATTATTTTATCAACAAAGACAATATAATTATATAATAAAATCTATAGTTTTGATGGTAACAATGATTACACACAATGAAAAGGTAGATATGCTACTGATATATGGTGAAGCCTAAAAATACTGTGACGACTGTTCAATTATACAGAGAAAAGTATGTCAATCGGCTTATTGCAGACCGCAAAATGTTTGCTTCGGTTGGAGCAAAATTTAAGAAGAAATGAGGATGCATTTTCTCAAAAAGGGAGAGCAATTACGCCAAGAATAAATAATGAACACACCGTCACTCAAATGTTAAGAGTATTTTGAGAGGAATCCAAGAAATTCAATTAGAGAAGCTTGCAGGACCTTGAATTTAAAACTAACCTCGGTCCAACGGATTTTAAAAAGAAATGGGCACCATGATTATAAACTACATCATTTGAAGCAACTGACACATGCGCATTAATTTCATTGCTCAAATAGCCGTTCACCAAGAAATTGCCGATCATAGAATTTTTCAACATATTCTTTGGACCGACGAAAGTCGCTTTGTCAGCAATGGGAAGCCAAATATGAAAAATTTACACAACTAGTCAGTGGAAAACACACATTACGTAAATCAAATAGAAAATCAAGGTATAAATGTATGGTGTGGCCTCATTGGAAGACACTTGGTTGGACCATATTTTTATGAGGCAGTATTAGACGGTCACACTTATTTGATATTTCTGGAACAGGAACTTACAGAGTTGCTTGAAAATATACCATTGCAGTTAAGAAGGTATCTTTGGTTTCAACATGACGGAGCTCCCCCACATAATTTTAAATTGTAAAACAATATTTAGACAATACCTTTGGAGATATGTGAATTGGGATAAATGGACAAACGCTTTGGCCAACAAAGTGTCCAGACCTTAGTCCGCTACATTCTTTTGTGGGGCGCCCTCAAAAATGAGTTTTATAAGTCCATCCAGAAATGTTGAACATTTAAAAGAAAAAATCAATATTGCATGTAACAATATTACTAGCGATATGATAAGGAGAGCTACTGAACGAGAGGTTCCGCATGGATTAGATTTATGTTCCAGAGTAGGTGGTAATCACATTGAAAACCTATTGTAAACGTTTATTATTTATTCAACAGCTTTGATATTTTTAAATATAATTGATGTTCTTTTGTATTTATATGTGCTTGTTTTTTTTAATTTCTTTAAATATCATAGACATTTATGTTAGCAAATGTGAACAAAATAATTCACAAAGTTTACTTGATCAAATTGATAGCGGCTGGGAAAATCTCATATAGATCTTGTCAAGCTAATGTGATTTTTGGGTTATTATTTTTTTTTAACATTTGGGCTTATATCGTTTAAACGGTAATAGGGAAAAAATTTTTAAACAAAAAATATCAAGAAAAATATAGGTTTTACAAAACCGGACAAATATAGGTACAAAATGTTATTTGATGACGTCATTACTCCGTAACTGTAAAAAATTTACTTTTTACAGAAAAATGGAGTTTATTTATTCGGATTTTGATTCCCCGCTTCACATTTTTTAATGTTATTTTTCCTTGGGTTTTCCTAGGCATTGGGTGTCGAGTTTGACACACTCTGTACATGCATGATGGTTTTTAAAAATATGTAAAAAAATTTCGTGCCATACTTTTGCAACAATGAAATAGGCGTGTTACATGGTGGTTCAACTCCAATTTTTATTTAATTGATCAGGACAAAAGTAAGAAATAAGACTACAGCATGTTTCATACAAGTGGAAATGGCAATAAAAATGAACGTAGTTCAACTGATTAACGCCATTTTATAAAGGCAGTCTTAGCAAAATGCACGAAGACATTCTATCGCATTTATATATTTTTTGTTAACGTAACATGCCATGATTATTTTGTTGGCTACAAGTTAATAAATGTTACAAGAACCTGATTAACTACTATGTATATAACATAATTAAAATACTTCGCTTCATTGGGATTTTTAATGTTGTATTTTTATATTTTACATAAATCTGTATGCACCGATAACAATTACAGTTAGTGTCTTCAGTAGTGGTAATGTTTTAAAAATTGTTCAAGATGTTAGAACAAATTCTTAACGAATTATCACTGCTGAATACGGTAACTGTAACTGTTATCCATACCTGCAGATTTATGTAAAATACACATATAAAAATACAACATTAAAAAACCCAAAAAAGCTAAGTATTTTAATTATGTGTAATAATGGTGAACGTTTACATTTTTATGTGTATATAACACACATACTATTATTAGTATAAACCGTAATTTAAATAATGTGATGAATAAACCTAATTTTTTATAAACATTTATTGCAACCCACCTTTCTTCGCAAATACTTTCTTCGTGTTTTTCTAATGTATTCCTTGGATATTCTTTATTACAAAATTGACATTCTGAAGGTAATTCGGAGACCGCATTTTCAACGGCAAGATTACGGGTGGCCGACGCTTTACTGATTTCCACACGACAGTTTGGACAAGTAGCCATTTCATCTCGAAGACGAGCATCTGCCAGAACATGTGTGAAGCACCCAGCACACATGAGGTGCCCATTGCTACACTGTAATATACAAATGTTACATACATTCAAAACAAGAGAATAAAAATATTCATGCTATTCATAACTACAAAAATTACACCATCAATAGGCAATATCTGAAAAACGAATAAAAAAAATTTGTTTAATCTTCCGAAATTCCAGACCTGCAAAAAGAATGAAATTTTTCTACATCTAGACTTTTTTTAGATCCCTGTAAGAGATCGTTTTTATTTTTAGACCAAGACTAAAATTATATACAGACAAGACAAGGTAATGAGAAGTTTTGGAAATGACTGTAACTAAGAATAATCGTAAATACACCTAAAAGACAAGATTATTCTTAGTCTGAAGTACTTAAGCTAACGTATTGGACTTACTCACCAGTCTTCTTTTCTACCCTGGAACTAATATAAATAAATATCAATACTTGTTTGGAAATAGGCAATAAAAACTAAATTAAAATAAAATAAAGAAAAAACTTACTATAGTTACCTGATTCAGCCGCTCCCGAACAAATTTTAGACTTTTTTTTTATTGCCACCTACCTTTCCTTTGGCAAAGATTAATTAATTACTCTTTTTGAAATTTTGCATATTGTGTAAAATTGCTTAAATTTTGTAGTGATCTTTCTATTAAAAAATAAAACTTAAGCTTTGTAGGTAGAAAATTTTTAGCATTACGTGCTTTTGGAAAATTTTCTATTAACTTACTTTTTGGTTGGTATTAAGACCAGGAAAAGGAAGGGATATTGAACTAACTAATACAGCGAATAATTACTAAATAATTAAAGTTAATACATTTATTGTCATTTCCGAATGTGCTATAAATTGTTGAATAAACCTGACTATTATGAGTTTAATAAATACAAATATATTAATTACAATACATATAATAACTAAGTTAGTTTAGGTATATATATCGAAAATTATCTATAATAAATGATAACTATTATACATAACGATAACAATCTAACATACACATCAGGAGTAATATTTAACTTTTCAGGGTGATTATTCTTGTAGAAAGAAAAAGAAAATCCAACTTAATTTGATGATTTTAAATTAATGCCAAAAATAAAACCTAATTCCGCTTCAATCACTAATATTGCAAATGGCCTTCAATTTATAAAATGGAAGCCATTACACATAATGACAAAGAAATTGCTAGAATATTTTTAATTACCTTTAAATTGGGTTTTTTTCTTTTTCACTCTATGTTTAATGACAAATCTACGATTATGAAATTACATAAAGAAACACAATTGCAATTCGTACTAAAACCCTCTTAAAAGTTTGCATAAAAAGTGTAATGCGCAGTTAAAGCAATTCTTTGTTTTCTTAAATTAGGTCATAGACCCTTCCCTTTTTTTTAACAACTATTAAAATCTAAACATCGCCATATTTGTCATTTTTCTTTTGTTTTTGAAAGCAAAAAGTCAAAATTTTGATACATTATTTAAATATAAATGGCGTTAGAAATTAGTAAAAAATGTACAGATTAGAAGACCTAAGGAAAGAAATATTTTTAGCTATTGCTGAAAATAATCAATAGGTACGGGGCGCCTGCGGCGCACTGCAGTAGTAACAGAACAAAGAAAATTTTTAACTTCTTACATAATTTTGGAATTAGTCAATGACTAACTTCCTTTTATTTAAAAATAAATAGCGTAAAAAGCAAAAATAAATTTAGGAAATAAAAAACACTTACCTGATAAACAGCTGCTCTAGGTAAGTCTAAGCAAACTGCGCAGCACAAAATACCACCCAATCGTTGTTCTAATTTATCTGTTTTTAATTCAGAATTTTTAATGGTTGATGATGTTTTACGCTTTTTTATGTCAGGTTCTGCAAATTCATCCATAATTTCGACAGTTACAGAAGGTTCAGGAGGTATTTCGCTACTAGACGTGGCTGGTTGCGTTTCTGACATTTTGTTATGTTATAAACTGTGCGTCACAATCAAAATATACAACTTATAACAGCTGAGAATGAAATACCTTTGTAATGAATATCAGAAAACAGCTGACCTAATATGACGTTTCTTTCTAACGTTTGCGTCTGCGTTGGTCCCCACCCAATTTTCTTCTTGGGTAAATAAAAATAATACGTAATTGATGTTTTGACGTTTCATTTCAATGTCGCTTACGTTAACAAAACATTGTGATTCATATATTTGTTATTAATATCTAATCAACTATTTTTAAACGCATCATTCAGTTTAAATTTCCATTTCCCCTCTAATATTACTATTATTAGGAATTATACAAAATGGTAGATTCAAGACCCTTACACAAACTAGTTTTTAAGGAAATAAGGACAGCTGTAGCTGTAGAAATAACTGCAGAAGACAAAAACTTCACTAACGGCATCATGCAGTCTAGGGTCCACTATTAGGTATACACGGTAGTCCAATAAACGCAGGACGGTTAACCGTTATTAAATCGTTGTACTTAACGAAAGTTTTCTTAATGAAACTTATAATATGTCATCTTTGCTATGATCCAAAATTATTGTAAATAATACAGAGTGTAACAAAAGAGATTAATACCAAAAATTATATTTCTCTTAAAGGGAATACCCTAGTTTATTATGTGGCAAATGAAGCCTCCCTAGGTTGTATATTCAACTACAAATTTGTAAAATTGTCAAATACAGTGTTGCCGAGGTTTTCATTTTTCATTAAAAATTTAGTCAAAAACACTTGTCAAAGTGTTATACCTCTGTCACTGTTCGTTTATTTCCCTGAAAAATTTACGTGTAATCTAATATTGGCCTAGTTTATCCTGCACTATCTTTACCGGGATTCTATCGTGTAGGGTGTCCAAATATCTCTAATCTTACCCGGGCTCTGACGAGAATATGGACAATGTCTATAAAAAAATCTATCATCCAAAAACTTAATTTTTGTGTAAGTGATTAAGTATAGGTATTTGCTAGATTTTTGAATTAGTATACAGGGTGTTCCTAAATATCATATATATATATATATATATATATATATATATATATATATATATATAATAGTGAATTCTTAATAACTAGGTATAGTTATATTTTTAAAAGGATAATGCTGGGATTTCCTAGTTCCAGTAGGCATACAGGTAAAAAGCCATAATGTGATAATATTTATTACTATTTTTATATATTTTGGTTAAAAATTTTAACCTTCATCAGAAAAACGTAATTAAATGGAAAATTACTGGTGAACAAATTAATTGATTGACGTGAGTGACATAATTGTGAATAATTAAAAAAAAAAATATATATATATATATATATATATATATATATATATATATACAGGGTGTTTCATTAAGGCTGGCCACCGGCCATATTTCAGAAACTAGTGGACATAAAAAGTGGAGAAAAAAAATTCATTATAAAAGTCGCCACGAGAAAATCCTGGAAATTATTTTTAAGTTCCGTAATTCATCGCAAGGGGGCGCAATTGAAAATTAAAAAATAAAATTATAAATTTCTCCGAAAATTCCCACATTAAGGCATACCTTTGGTAACATCGTTAGAAAGCTTAGACAATTCTGCATCATTTTGGTCTAAGGCTCATTGGCGTACCGACCTTAATAAGAGTGGGGGAAGCTATTGAATGTGTAATCATTTAAATCGCTGTTATTTTTAAACGACATACCCGATTGTAGTAAACCTAGGCTTGTTTAGAAGAAAAAGGTAAGTACTTTTAACTGTCGCATCCATCGGTACGCGATAGCTCATAATAAAATTGTTAGAGGGCGCAATTTGTAATAATACCAGTATTTTTGATTTTATTCAGAAAAATTAAATCATACGGTATAATTATGACATCATAAGCGGAAAGTAGCTTAAATTTGTAACAAAAAACGTTAAATAACTCAATTTGATATCTTTATTTGTTCCAGAGTTATGGCGAAAGAAGACTTTTTAACCGTTTAATTTAATAATTGATTGTTGCTATGGTTTCTTAAGGTGTATAGGTTGGATTAGTAATGAGGAATCTGCATTTATCATAGTCTGTGCCTCCCTTCACACTCTATCTAGGCTTAGGACTAGTCCAAACTAAGCAAATTGCAAAATTTGGAGCGTGTTTAGAGGCCAACGGACCATAACAACGATATCAAAGTAATGATTGATTTTTGTTTAAGAAACTTTTTAATAGAATGGTAAAAATTCATGAACAACTGTTAAAAAACAAGTGAAAAGCTATAAATGTTCAAATTGACGGGCGTTTTGTAAAATACAACTATTCGGTGAATCATGTCCTCTCGGGTGGTTGATCTCGTTTCGTAAACAATATCTTTTATTCTTCCCCACAAGTAGAAATCTAATACAGTTAAATCCGGGGATCTAGGTGGCCACGGAAACAAACTACCCCTTCCCATCCAGCGATTTGGGTATCTAACATTTAAGAAATCACGGACTCTTCGGGAATAGTGTGAAGGACATCCATCATGTTGATACCACAGGGATGCTCTCACGTCAAGGGGAATGTCTTCTAAAAGATTGGGCAAGTCATTTTGTAAAAGTTTAAATAAGATTCACCATTTAGGTGTCCATGAAAAACAAATGGTCCGATAATTCTATCACCTAAAACACCACACCACAAATTTACACTCCATCTGTTTTGGTGATCCACTTCGCGCATCCAGTGAGGATTTGTTTGCGACCAATAATGCATATTGTGCAAATTAACTCTGCCGCAGCTAGTAAAAGTAGCCTCATCGGTCCATAAAACTTTGGAAAGGAATCGAAGATTTTCACTACACATGTCTCTCAGCCAATAGCAATAGTCGAGCCGCCTGTCAAAATCAGTGTCTGATAAAGCCTGGTGAAAACTAGATAAGGATGCAGCTTAAAATCCCTTAAAATTCTGAACACAGAAGCAACACTTACACCTAGTTCTGTGGAAATGTCCCTGATGTTTACGTGAGGCTCCGATTCTACGTACGCAAGAACATTAATACTATTGTCTTCATTTCTTATGCGACGTCTTCTGACAGGAAGTGGAATACGTCGTACATTTCCTGTTTGTCTTAAACGTGTTGCCATTCGCCGAAACACTTTTCTAGTGTAGTGCCTTCGATCAGGATATCTGATAGCGTATTGTCGTTCCGCAATAGCTACATTTTGAAAACATTCATAATACACGGCAAGCATGTCGTAAGCCTCGGCATTGGTATACGACATTTTTGAAGGATAGCACTAATTTCTGATAAGGTACAATGAAACCCAAAACTAATGAAGGAAAAAATTTTTACAACACAACATCAATCAAAATTAAGTAAGTTGACAACTTTTTCAATTTATTTACCTCCATGGAAACGAGCCGACTTTGTTCCCCAGCAAATTAGATTATTATTTTAAAACACACCACATTAGAATTATGCCTTAGAAGTTTTATATGATGTTATAAACGTACAGAAGAAGAATTAATAGTTGTTTTTTACAAAACGGCCGTCAATTTGAACATTTATAGATTTTCACTAGTTTTTTAACAGTTGTTCATGATTTTGTACCATTCTATTGAAAAGTTTCTTAAACAAAAATCAATCATTACTTTGATATCGTTGTTATGGCCCGTTGGCCTCTAAACACGCTCCAAATTTTGCAATTTGCTTAGTTTGGACTAGTCCTAAGCCTAGATAGAGTGTGAAGGAGGCACAGACTATGATAAATGCAGATTCCTCATTACTAATCCAACCTATACACCTTAAGAAACCATAGCAACAATCAATTATTAAATTAAACGGTTAAAAGTCTTCTTTTCGCCATAACTCGGAACAAATAAAGATATCAAATTGCGTTATTTACGTTTTTTGTTACAAATTTAAGCTACTTTCCGCTTATGATGTCATAATTATACCGTATGATTTAATTTTTCTGAATAAAATTAAAAATACTGGTATTATTACAAATTGCGCCCTCTAACAATTTTATTATGAGCTATTGCGTACCAATGGATGCGACAGTTAAAAATACTTACCTTTTTCTTCTAAACAAGCCTAGGTTTACTACAATCGGATAAGTCGTTTAAAAATAACAACGATTTAAATGATTACACCCCCACTCTGATTAAGGTCGGTACGCCAATGAGCCTTAGACCAAAATGATGCAGAATTGTCTAAGCTTTCTAACGATGTTACCAAAGATATGCCTTAATGTGGGAATTTTCGGAGAAATTTATAATTTTATTTTTTAATTTTCAATTGCGCCCCCTTGCGATGAATTACGGAACTTAAAAATAATTTCCAGGATTTTCTCGTGGCGACTTTTATAATGAATTTTTATCCACTTTTATGTCCACTAGTTTCTGAAATATGGCCGGTGGCCAGCCCTAATGAAACACCCTGTATATATATATATATATATATATATATATATATATATATATATATATATACACACACACAACCAAACTTATATGGAATCACCCAATATTTCCGATGTTATTCAGTATTTCTGACAAATTCCGTATAGAAAGTGAGAAGGGCTTTATTATAACTTAGTTTATTAAATTGCAACGAGAAAAAATTTCAACAAAGATTTAAGATGAACAAAAACAATAAAAATGCGAAAACTAAAGATGTAGGTAGTTGGTTAAACGAAAGTTAGATACCTTTTTTCGGACATGTTTTTCACTTTAATAGTCAGTGTTACCACCTCTAACCCTAATACAAGCTGCAACTCGACGAGGAATGCTTTTAATCAACGTGTCAACGTGTTCCTGACGTACGTTTGCCCATTCCTCTTGGGCGGCTGGAATGAGCTGTTCCACATTTCCTGGAGCATTTCTTCTAGCCCTAATCCCTTTTTTGACACAGTCCCACACATGCTCAATGGGATTCAGGTCTGGTGAAAAGGCAGGCCATTCTAGAACCGTCACAGCTTCTCTTTCTAGAAATTCTGTAGCAACTCGGCTGGTATGTGGAGGGGCACTATCATGCATGAAGACGAAATTGCCTCCCACTGCACCTCTCCACAGCCTAACTATTGGTTCTAGCACCAAATCAACGTACCTAGGACCTGTTAAATTCTGGCGTAGTGGAACCAAAGGAGTTTTATCTCCTATCATGATACTGCCCCAGAACATTGCCGTTCCTCCTTTGTATTTTGGGACAGATCTGGCCGTTTGCAGTCTAGCTTGTCTACCTGGACCTCTTAGAACTCGAATTCGACGGTCATCTGATCTCAGACCAATTCTGGTTTCATCCGAAAAAAGGACATTTTGCCAATCTTCAACTGTCCAGTTCTGATGCTCGAGACACCAATTTAGCCGACTAATTTTGTTCTCTCTGGATAACTCGGGAACCCTGGTAAATAAATTTCGGGCACGAAGTCTCTTTCGTACTGTTTCAAGAGAAACACCAACACCTGTAGCCTGCACAAGTTGCCTTTTGAGCTCCGGAATAGAAGAGGTTGGATTTCTTCTAGCTATTTGAGCTAAATATCGGTCTTGTTCATCAGTAGTCACTCTGAGACGACTTTGTCTAGGTCTGTTCTTCAGTGTTCCCAATTCCAAAAATCTTGTATAAGTTTTGGAAACAATACCGTGAGACACACCAACTGTTGCTGCTATGTGCCTCTGTGACATTCCCTGCTCAACAAGAGTAATAAATCTTCCCCTCTGAACTTCGGACAAGCCTACGTAAGGCATTTTGAACACAAACTTCTAAACTGAAAAGTTTAAGCTGTCACTTTAGTTTTACAACTAACAACAATTTTCAATTGTTACCACGACATACGTGATGGACAACTTCAAAAACCTTTCTTATTTTCAACAAAACACTTTCGTTATCTTTATCTCTTATCTGCATGAAAAATTTTCATACATTTCGCAATATTAGTAAGAAATACTAGGTGATTCCATATAAGTTGGGTTGTGTGTATATACAGTGAGCGGCTAAATTATGGAATAAATTCAATAATTCTTAAATCGGCAACTTCAGAGAAAAATCCCGATACCCATCGATTTTTATTTTTAGACGCGCGGTTGTTCAGGTTATTAATTTATTTTTGAGGTTACCTATGTAAGCGCGATGACGTCATTGATGATTTTCTTTAATGGAAAGGGGAGATGTTGCAATGGAACTTTTGAGAGATCTTTTAATTATCTAATCAATCGTAGCAATAGTTTTGAGTATTTGCGTTACGTATACAGGATGATTCAAGATTATTGTTGTTCTATAAAAATACAAGCGAACTAAAAAAGACAACTATTCCAAATTTGGTATGTAGACATAATAGGTCATGATCTATCCTTTAAAACTATTTTCCGAAGTGCAACGTTGCCACTTCTACCAGAAACCCAAGGCAACTTTGAAAATTCAAATTGAATACCCTGTATGTTATTGCATTTTCGGATTCTGCATAAAATTCTAAGCAACTTTTGTTTCCTTATACCCGTCTCTAAACGTTACATAAATGACCTCTAAAATAAAATAATAACCTGACCAACCGCACACTTAAAAATAAAAATCGACTGGTTTCGGAATTTTTTTCTAATTTGATTTGGTTCTATCATAATAATTTTTGGAAAAAAACTGATTCACTTCATATGTCGAGCAGTTTACTATCAAGAATAATACAGTAAGCACATTAAAAATGATAGCGAAAAGAAATATCGATTATGATTGGATGTGGAGATAGAACCAGAACGCAACTACAAGTATGTAACTTATCTAATACAAAATATCATAACAAACCTATCAGACAATCGACAGTTAGTAAAATTGAAAAAAAAAAGGGAAACTGATTACGTTAAACACGTTGCAAACACTGGTTATTTACAAATAAACGAAAATGTAAAATTAAATTAATTCACACAGGTAAGTAAGTATCTACTATTAACATAAAACAGAGAAAAAATTGTTTAACATTGTAGAATTGTTTGTAACTCAATTTAAATGTTCAAATTGCCACTCTCCTACTTCTTGGCAGTAATTGAACCGATGGCCACAAGCTTCTTGAACATTGTGTTTCTCGACGTATACTTTAGATTTTAAATAGCCCCATAGAAAAAAATCAAGAGGTGTAAGATCTGGAGATCTTGGGGGCGACTCTATAGATCCTCGTCTACCAATCCATCTACCAGGAAAAGTTATGTTTAAAAAATCGCGAACAGGTGTATAGTGAGGAGGTGCACCATCTTGCTGAAACTATATATTATCATTTGGTAAATCAGGATCATTTTCATTTGGGAAAATTACTGCAATGGCAGGTATAAGTTCATATTGTAAGAAGTCCGGATATCGTTGCCCTGTAAGAGTTTCATCGAAGAAAAAAGGACCAATGATTCTGTTCTCTACTATCCCCGCCCAGGCATTCATTTTTGAGGATACTGAGTGTGTAACTCAGTGTGTAGGCATTCATTTTTGAGGATACTGAGTGTGTAACTCATTCATCCAGTGAGTATACTCTTTACTCCAATATCTACAGTTTTGTCGATTCACTGTACCATTTAAGGATAATGTAGCTTTATCTGAAAAAAGAATTTGACGAAGGAATCCTGGGTGGCGGTTACATAAGTCTTGTATTCGGCGATCCGGATCATCTTCATTGAGTTCCTGCACATTCTGGATTTTATACGGATGGTATTTCTCCTTTTTAAGTACACGTAACACCGACATTTGTGAAATGCCTTCATCAGGTGCAATTGCTCTGGTACTACTATGAAGCTTTTCTACCAAACTTAACAACACATCAAGTTTTACATTTTCGTTCATTTTTGGACGACGAGCATTTGCAATGTGTTTAACGTGACCAGTTTCCCTAAATTTTTACTCAATTTTACTAACTGTTGATTGTCCGATAGGTACATCAGGATGTTTTGTATTAAACAAGTTACATACTTGTAGTTGCGTTCTGGTTTTATCTCCACATCCAATCATAATTAATACTTCAATTCGTTGTGTTTCACTTAATGGTGCCATTATTATTAATTAATTATCAGTTATTCACTTAGTACAAATACCTACAATGTAATACCATTAAGTACTGAAGTAAGTAGTAAGTGTCTTAAATTTGACTCGTTCCAACTCGATATCTAAAAAATCTATTCGTTTTGCTACTTTCTTTTTGTTGTCAGTTTTAAACTGAATTATTTCTGTATTCTTGATACTAAACTGCTCGACACATGAAGTGAATCAGTTTTTTTTCCAAATATTATTATGACAGAACTTTCAAACCAAATAAAATCAGAAAAAAATTCCGAAACCAGTCGTTTTTTATTTTTAGGTGTGCGGTTGGTCAGATTATTATTTTATTTTAGAGGTCATTTATGTAACGCTTAGAGACGGGTATAGGGAAATATTAACAAAAGTTGCTTAGAAATTTATGCAGAATCCGAAAATGCAATAACATACAGGGTATTCAATTTGAATTTTCGCCTTGGGTTTCTGGTAGAAGTGGCAACGTTGCACTTTTTAAAATAGTTTTAAAAGATAGATCATGACCTCCCCTCCCCTTTCCATTAAAGAAAATCATCAATGACGTCATCACGCTTACATAGGTAACCTCAAAAATAAATTAATAACCTGAACATCCGCGCGCCTAAAAATAAAAATCGACGGGTATCGGGATTTTTCTCTGAAGTTGCCGATTTAAGAATTATTGAATTTATTCCATAATTTAGCCGCTCACTGTATATATATATATATATATATATATATATATATATATATTATAATAAAAAATATTGTAGTGATGTAGGTTTTAGAAAATTTAAATGTTCTAATAAAGTTTAAGCTTAATAAAAACTCATACGGTGATGTAATTTGTACATTGATTAAACGCCAAATGTAATATCCCTACCTATGATGATGTAATCTGAACCAGATAATTAATAAATAAGGAAGTTGGGCAAAGTTTTCCCTAAATACAAATTATTTAACAAATTGAAATACTAACCTTTCACCACTAATTATATGCCGTCTCGTCCACAATCGGTAGATTAAATATAAGGAGGATTCTACTATATTGACTTGTTAACACACATGAAATGCGGCTTGTTTCTCTCCTGCTTAATTATTTTCCTTTCTCTAATTAATAAAAAAATTATAAAAAATATATAATTAAATGAATTCTCGAGCGCCATGTTATCTTTGTCATAGGAATAACAAAACCTAAATAATGAACAATAAAAACTTTCTATAAATATCCACAAAAATTAACAATGTGCAATTAAGTTTATTTACCCAATATATGGATGGTTAAGGAGAGGAAAGAAAAGGTTTTAAAGCTAAGCTTAAAAAATAAAAAATTCACCACATAAATACCTCAGTATAATGATTTTCTTATAGACAGCTTTCAGTGTTTAATTATGGATACGGAACGGTCACCCAGTATGAAAGCGTTTCTACATCTTCCTTGCGTATTCTTGTAACAACGCGATCAACTATGTATTTGAAGAAATTTTCAATCCACTAAACTTATTGTATTCTTGATGTTTTATTTTATTAAAATTGCATTTTAAGATGATATTATTTGAATGAAGAGAAACTTGCGTAAATAAGTAACTTAAGAGCCATTTGAGATTAAAAATATAGTGACTTATAAAAGTACCATATCAAAGTAAGTAAAATATAGGTATGAGTAAGTAAGTAAGTAAATAAGTGCCTTAAGTGAGTATAAGGGAATAATATAAGTACTATAATGAGTGTACGTGAGTGCCTGGAAAGAGCAAATGCTTAAGCTTTAAATATAATGAATTAAAAAATAACTTACCACCAAAATTCTGATGGCACCAAATATAAAAATTAAATAAAAACCATTATAACAATGTCTTCTGCTTTAACATTCAGCAGTAAGTGAAGAAAAAAATAGAGGCCCCCCCTCAAGAAGTTGTCACGCTTTGCGCGAAATACAATGATCGGAGTCCAATTTTTAAAAGAAAGGGAACTATAACTATTTATGTAATATTACACCCAAAATATATGTTCTAGGAAATGCAATTTAAGTTGCCTTTCTCAATTTTACATGTAAATAATTAAAAACTCCTCTAATTTTACGCCAAATAAATTAATGATCTTAGATTAACGTATTTTTTAATACAACCACAAAAAGGTTGTTACAATATATATATATATATATATATATATATATATATATATATATATATATATATATATATATATATATTTACGGAAGGAGTAATTCTTTGGCTTATTTCATGAATAAAAGTTTATATAAACATAGGTCCGTAAACGCTTCGTTACTGAGCTACAGGGTGTTGAAGTTTCACATTTGTTTGGTTTTTTCTTTATAGTTTTCAAGATATTTAGCTCAAATTTGGGGCATAGGTTACGCTGTGGGGCTTATATCATTGGGCATGCCAAATGGTTGTGAGAATCTACAGGGGGTTATTTTTTTCAGAGATCGTGCAGTATCCTCCCACTGAACTTTTTTGCGGTGTGCCACTAGTAGATTCTAAAATACAAAATAATTTTTCTGTTTTATTTAGAAACTTTTTGGTCTCGTAGATTCTTCGTATCTGCGACCGTTATTTAAAAACAAATAAAGCGATATTCTATAATTCTCTACATGGAATTATAGTATTTAAAATTGTCTAGTAGGCTTTAGCTTTATTTGGATAATCTCTTGTTTTCATTAATTGTGACAGTTCGCATTTAAAATCATAACTTGTGTGCACATTTACAAATTAATGGTTTAAGTTTTAAACTGTAAGGTGTAAAAGTGTTTTAAATACTCGTTGTAATCTCGCAACAATGGCGAACTCTGAAATGGCTGAGATGCACTTCATCTATGGCCTTGCGAATGGAAATGCAAGAAAAGCATTACGGGTGTACATGGAGCGCTATCCGAACAGAGTGATACCTGATAATCGATTATTCTCAAATATTCATAGGCGCCTTGCAGAAACTAGACCGTTTAAGACGAATACCAATGATTCTGGTGAACCACGTACTGTTAGAACACCACAAATCGAAGGACCTGTTCTAAATGAAATAGAAGAACACGCAGACACTAGCACCACAAAAATCTCTGAACATTTACATATTAGTCATCAAGTTGTTTGGCGTATCCTGCGTGATTATCTGCTATACCCTTATCACATTCAAAGGGAACAGACGCTCCTTGCCCGAGATTTCCCTTTAAGGACGAATTTCTGTCAGTGGTAACTTAATCGGCTAGCAGTAGACCCCAATTTTGTTTGTAAAATGTTGTTTACCGACGAAGCTAATTTTTCACAAAATTCTATTACAGATTTTCATACCAACCACATATAGGCGGAAGAAAATCTACATGAAATTGTAGAAACGCATTTTCAAGAGCAGTTCTCATTAAATGTATGGGGATCATTTAATTTGTCCTTTCTTTTTAGCTAGGGAGTACTTAATTGAAGTGAGAACAAGTGGATAGGACTAGATGGACCTCAGGCATGGCCCCCTAGGTCCTCTGATTAAATAGCCTAGATTTTTTCCTATGGGGCATCTCAAATCTCTAGTGTATAAAAGACCAGTGACTACTGTAGATGACTTACGAAATCGAATAGTATATGCACTTGAAACCATAAGAAATACATCGGGGGAGTTCCAGAGAGTACGGAAATTAATCATAAGAAGAGCGAAAGCATGTGAAAGGATTGGAGGAGGTCACTTTCAACATCTTTTGTAACATTGTTTTGGATATTATTTAGGTTTTTCTTATTGTAATAAACCAGCGTGGAACTTCGCTCCGCACTATGCTCACAACACACTCTGACATCCGTTACGATATTTACTTAAAGGTAAAATTTTTGTTAAAAAATGTTCAGTTATTAAAAAATGTTTTTTTTAGTTCGTCATTACGTGGACGTGTAAATGTTACGCGTTTAAATTAAACTTAAACAGTTTAATAAGTAACATTTTTAACCTTAATGTCCGACTACTAATTATCATTTGAAACTTTAAATGTTGGCAAACTATATTTTTGGAAGCATTCAACTTTTTGACGAGCAATGTTTCCAAAATGGTATTAATGTAAGTGCCAACCTAAATATGGTAATAAGTGACATTCTTAATCTCAGTGTCTGATTTTACCAATTGTCAATCAAAAATTTAAATGTTGCCAAATTATATTTTTGGGAGCATTCAACTTTTTGACGGCAATGTCACCAAAATGATATTAATGTAAGTGCCGAATTAAACATGTTAATATGTAACATCGTAACCTCAGTGTCTGACTTAACCAATTGTCAATCAAAAATTTAAATGTTGCCAAACTATACTTTTGGAAGCATTCAACTTTTTGACGTGCAATGTTACCAAAATAATATTAATGTAAATACTAACTTATACTGGGTTCCCCATATTAGACTATACAATTTAAAAGTCGAATAAAAACTTTCTAATCAAAGTAAATTAACTTTTTAATGGACTAATATGTAGCTTATTCTGTGGGATTTATGACTAAAGTAAATAACAATTCAAGTTTTAAAGATCAAGGAGGCGCCTGTCTATAAACAACGACTTAAGTGTTTCTGTCAAATATGCGTTATACGCAAACGTAGAAAATCCTCACGAACTGTTTACCAAAAACCTCCACAGTCCAAAAGTCGTTGTTTGGTGCGGTGTAGCATCATTTGGAATTATCGGTCCTTATTTTTTTGAGGATGAAAATAACCGTTCTGTTACAGTTAATTCCGAACGCTACATAAACATGTTGCAAACGTTTCTTATCCCAGAACTAATTAGACGAGGAATAAATGGCGCCATATTATTCCAGCAAGATGGAGCAACGGCTCACACAGCCAGAAACACTATGAGAATTTTGCGAGATTTGTTTGACGGCCGTATAATTTCCCGATTTGGAAATTTGAATTGGCCCCCGAGATCTCCCGATTTAACGGCCCCCGATTTTTTTCGCTGGGGATACCTAAAGCAAAAAGTTTTTGCAAGTCGTCTCGCAACAATTCCGGAGCTGAAGGAGCAGATTCGAAATGAAATTGCAGGAATAAATGGAGATTTGCTTCGTCGAGTGATGATAAATTTTGAACTTAGAATTCAAAAATGCATTGAAGTCGAAGGAGGGCATTTGGAAGACATGATCTTTAAAACTTGAATTGTTATTTACTTTAGTCATAAATCCCAAAGAATAAGCTACATATTAGTTCCATTAAAAAGTTAATTTACTTTGATTAGAAAGTTTTTATTCGACTTTTAAATTGTATAGTCTAAAATGGGGAACCCTGTACATTTAAGAAGGTAATATTAACTAAAATGTTTCCGAATTACATTTTTTGAAGTATCCAACTTTTTAACTTGCAATGTTATCAAAATAATATTTACGTAAGTAGCAACCTACACATTCGAGAAGGTAATATTATTAACCTAAATGTTTGATTTTAACAATTGTCATTCACAACTTGAAATGTTGCCAAATTAACTTTTTGAAAGTATTCAACTTTTTGATATGCAATGTTACCAAAATTGTATATTTCGGCGTGTACCATTTAAAACATTTTAATAGCTAACATTACTATAGTAGCGCCGGGGAGAGGTGTCTCATGGCGGACTCGAGAATGGGGATATAATTATTACTGTGAAAGGCATCTGTTTCCCTTTATCTTAGTGCGAAGTTCCCACTTAAAGAAAGACGGGTTATATAATATACGTTTGCTATATATTTTAAATGCAGGACTTAAAAACGTATGTCGATTTTAAAGTCAAAGCGCATGACGCTGTCAGATGTCTTCTCGGCTATATAACCTCAAATTATTCTTCGTATTTCGTTTCGTATAATCGCATCGTGTTTTGTAGTTATAATAATTTATCTATCGCTTCGAAATTTATTAGTTTCCACTGCATTTGTAAACAACAGTTTTTTTCAAAACTATTATTATTAATATTCACTATTATGTGAATGTTACATGAGGTAAGTTTATAACGCAAAATGTATTTCCAAACTCAAGTAATGTTAATGGGTATACTGCATTATTTCGAGATGGAACGCGATAACGGGGGGCCAAGTTTACCTTTAACTTCCATTATCCAGACACGCTAATAATTTTCACTATTTAAATTTATATTTATTTAATATTGTTGTAGCTCTCGCACGCGGCATTTCCGAGAAAACGGTAACTCGGACAAAGACAAGAATGGCTCTCGCGTTAGAATCTGGGAAATCGGCGTCGGATTCACCGCAAAAACATAGGCTGCGTTTGAAGTAGAAGTCAGAAGATATCGACGAATTCGTGAAGGACGTTTTGAAACGAAAAATTTACACCCTGCATGCAAATGGTAAATAATTCAGAAATTATTGTTGAAATGGAGTTAATCACTGTTTAATTTTAGGCTCACATATTACTATGGAAAAACTCCAAACTGAACGTAAAGAAGATAAAATATTTACCTTTAGTAAAACGAGTTTGAAACAATTGTTACACAAAATTGGTTTTAAATTCAAAGTTAATGATGGAAGAAGGCGTTTAATGGAGCAGGTTCATATTGCTGGTGCTCGAGCAACATTTTTGCGAAAATATTTTGGTAATGAAAGTTGTGAAATTAGTTACGATCCTGTCTTTTTGGATGAGACGTGGATTTTTAGTCGAGGAAGCGTTCGAAAATCATGGCATGATAATGCCACCGCTAGGAGAAGGGAAACGGTAATTAAAATAGTCCGATTTGTTAAAAATATTTTTATCCGAACAAATTTTAGTTTTATCGTACAGAGTGCTGGCAACAAGGATGGTTTTATACCTAATTCATCATTGGTATTTTCCAGTAAAAGTAAGACAGCAGACTGCCACGGTAATATGAACGCTGATAATTACTTCAAAAATGGTTTCAAGAACAGCTTTTACCAAATTTAGAAAAACCAAGTTTGATAATTCTTGACTATGCCATTGATAATTCTTGACAATGCTAGTTATCATTCTACATTAGCAGAAAAATTACCTTCAAGTAGTTGGAAGGAAGATCTTCTTCAATTTTTAAGAAAACACAACATTCCTAATTCGAATGATATGCTGGATTTATAAGTTCCAAAAA
This sequence comes from Vesta saturnalis, assembly GCA_036346205.1. Taxonomy (NCBI): domain Eukaryota; kingdom Metazoa; phylum Arthropoda; class Insecta; order Coleoptera; family Lampyridae; genus Vesta; species Vesta saturnalis. The sequence goes on from JARFJB010002117.1 coordinate 1,105,882, forward strand.
TATATGCAATTGATGAAATCGCTCATCAATGGGGACATCAAATTTTACGTTTACCTCCGTATCACTGCTAATTCAACCCTATCGAGTTAATATGGGCAAATTGTAAACAGTATTACAACAAAAACGTTGGAAGACAGTGCTTCAGGGACGAGAATGTTTTATCGTTATGGAAGGATTCATTAAACCAAGTAACTGAAGAACTGTGGCAAAAGTGTATTTTACATGCTGAAAAGGAAATGAACCAGTGGTAGGATGTTCAAAAAAGAGCTGAGGAAATGGTAAAACCTCTAGTAATCAATGTCCGAGAGTCGAGTGAAAATGATAGTGAAGGTAAAGGTGATGACTTTTAATTATAAGATGTCCAATATTTGAATTTAAAGCAAAAATTAGAATCTTAGTTACTTTATAACATTGTAAAGAATTATTATATTTACATAATATATACCTCTGTAGCTGTGCTTAGGTTTTCATTCGTTGTATATATATATATATATATATATATATATATATATATATAGACAAACTGTAAACTGAGATTTTTAAGATCGGTTATTTTATTAACTAATAATAAATCTCATTTTTAACATCCAATACAGTTTATTTATTTCTGACAAAATCAGTTATTTATAAGTGGCTTCCATAACCAAATTACAGTCTTGACTCTTGACGCAGTGAGATCTGTCGGCTAAAGACGATCCTCCGCAATTAACCAAACTTTTCGTACTTCATTCGGGCACTGCCTACTGCTAGCTAATTCGTTTCTTATTGAAAATTATTGATATAATTAATTTGTAAAACAGATCCAAAACGAAATTTTGTTGACCCGGTCTCGGTTCTGATAATCGTTTACAGTTGTACAATAAATTTTTATCATATGACTACCCACACTCAGTGGACTTTACATGCCAGAATAAGTGCGAACAGACCTTAAACGAAATTCGACTTTATTCATACGAGTGGATGGATAAGTCCTTTAGGATGATAAATCCCGAGATATTCGAACAATCATTTTGTTTAAATTTGACAGAGCGGCTTAAATTTGAAAATAACTTAGAAACATTGACGACGTTTTGTTGGTATTCAACATTCCTAACTATATGAACCAATAACGACATACGTTTTTGAAATCTTAAACCATGCTTTACTAAAAGATGAGTCATAAAACACCTCTCACTGGCCCGACTATACCTCAACTGCTATTAAAGTTGAAATGTTGTCAAATTACATATTGGGAAGTATTGAATTATTGTAAAATGAGATGTCATATTGACATATAAAACTATCACAATAATATTTATGAAAGTAAACATTTCATGAAAGTTTGAACGTTGCCAAATTACATATTGGAAAGTATTCAACAATTGTAAAATAAAATGTCTGTTTGACATGCAATGCTACCAAAATAATATTTTCTGCAAGTACAGTCTGATACGTAATAATTAAATTAAGTTGTTGTCCCTCAAAATGTCATTCAGACCTTTAAGAATAACCAACTTCAATTTTTAAAAATAGTTAAATAAGGGTACATAAAAGTATATTACTACATTAAAACAATTACGTCTTTAGACGCTAATAATTCGTTTGATTCGTATATGCTATTTTACATTTTTACGTGTCTTAAAATGATCTAAAAATCAAGAGTAATTAAAATCAATGTTAAAAAAGATTACTAATCATACTCACAACTGTTATGGATTAATACATTACTAACTGTGTAACGAATCTTTTACGTTATTTGTTCATTTAGTTGTAAATAAAAAAAGTTTTTGATAATTAATGAATTATAAGTTGTGGTAGGCAACTTAATTTGCATTTTGGTGTAACTTAAGTTGCATATCTTCTTAAGGGTTTATACTTCCATATTTTTGAATTAATTTTTTCTGCACATATTTCTCGCGCATAGCGACATCACCTGATAGAATGAGCATCGTTTTTAGCATTGCTTGATGTATTTTGTTTTGAGTAGGAAGCCATTTTTGATTTCCACCTAAATTTTGTGAAAAGTGCCATTGATTTAATGGTAAGATACATTTAACTCGTATTATATTAACATCTGAAACATTTGCTATTTGCGGGCACTTTTAATTACACTTCTACTTTTACTTTTAACTTTTAATTTTTAATTTTACGTACACTTTCATTTTGTGATTGCATTTTGCATTTAATGCGGATCTAAATTTAGATCACATCTTTTATTTGAACCTTAAAGAGAATGCAATAACTACTGGATTATTCAAATTTCAATGAAGATAAATTTGTAAGAAGTAAATTCAACTTTGGTATGGTTTACAACGTACAGCATTGAAATTACGACATATTGCGGAACATTTGTACAAAGATTACATCATCCATGGTTTATTTTTCCGCATTCCTTTTGATACCAGAGGTTATCATAAAGTTATACAAAAATTTTTATAACAGGTATTTATACTCTAATGATTCCTTAGTATAAGGCTGTTTTTAAGATATATTTTATATAATTCCAAATTTAAATGCTTAATAAACATAGTTTGTATATCTTTTATCTTGACATTTTGTTGAATTTTTTATTGTATCCTCGGTTTAGTTATTCCGAGCATAATAAACAAAAAATAACTTGGCGTTCGAGATAATTTTATTATTGTTGCATTGAAGTTACTATATTGATGTTAAGTGGAAATAACTAAGCAGAAATTTGTGGTAATTAAGCAAATCAAAACATTGATATACACCTATTAAATTTTATACCATATACCATTTATACCACCTCATTACAACTGAACTGGAAATTCAGTGGCGTAACAAGTAAACGAAACTTACAAGTTTTAGAAAAAAAATACAATATCAGGAATGCCTCTTACATAAAATTTAATATTAAATCTACATAACATGTTATACCCACTACATGAGGATAAAATCTAACTATTATTACGTGGACTAATGTTTACCCTACACTATTTAAGACTTCTTACTTAACTACTCTAGCTTACTTAAAATCTCCTTCAGAGAACCTTGCTGGATCGACTTTACGGTTTATTTACCTATATTAAGTAATCGCCTTGATTAAATACGTTGGACCAACAAAATGTCTATAATGGTGTTGTTCCAAAACGTCTATGCTGTCTACTTCAAATATAGCAGATTAACTAGATTTCTAAGTTACTCCCTAATCATTTATTTAGTCACTGGTTTTTCCCTCAGGATTTAAGAGTCTGAAGCTACTTTTATGTTTATTTTAGCTAAATGTTATATACTCACTGGAATAAATGAATAAAGTAAATGACATTTCAATAATTAGAAATGTAAATTCAGTTGTTTACGTATGTGTGTTTATATTAATAATTTGACATAAATAATTATTTAAAGTTTGTATACTTGTACAGGCTGACGAACCTATTACGTATATATAATATCAATTTAATAAAAAATTAAAATATAGAATTTCAGCAAACAAAATTGGGGGAGAAAAACTATATCTCGGATGTGCGCTTAAGTTCAGATAGAGAGGAACATTCAGAATTGTGGGTAACGCTTCCAAACAAGTCACACAAGATTCGATCACAAAAATATCTTACCAAGAATGGATGATTATATGACAAAGGCTTTAGCGTCTCTTGTACCGGACGAGATTATTTATAACATTACTGATTATTCACATCGCTTGTTTAAGGCTTCTCTTCTTTTTGGAGACGTCTCTGGTGAGTTTTATAATTACAGTCATGTTTCTGAATATTCTATATTGACAAACTGTTTTATAACTAAGTACCAGTGATCATGACTCCCTACATACCAATTGTGTTTTAAAATTCTACTTTTATGTATCACACTATACTGTATTTGTTGAACTTCTCTAAGTGAACAAATCTAGCTATGTTAGATTGCTCATGCCTTACCAGACGAATTTTGACAGTCTTGATGTATAAATTGTATGAATGACTAGAAAGCGAATAGCAATTTCACTTCTACAAATTATGAGGCTTTTAAACCCTCTGGTGTAGTTTGACTAAAAATAGCTTTGTAACGCACTTATACCTATATTAGGTAATGCAAGGTAAGTACAACCCTAATTCACTCTACCAACGGCTTAGCTCGAATGTCTGATGTGGGGTGGTTGGAAGGTTGTTTCTGGCTCTCTGATATTCACTAATTAAGTTTACTATATAAACTTCCTATGCACTCTACCCCGTCTGATAAAATCAAAATGTTAAAATACTTATTTTTTTTGGGTTTTTTTAATGGTGTATTTTAAATTATATAATTTAAACGTTTCCTTTGACAAAATTGTTTACATCTTTAACAATTTTTAACAGATATTACTACTGACGAAGATAACTGTAAGTGTTATCGAAACGTTTAGATTGTATAATTTAAAATACACCATTAAAAAAACCCAAAAAGGATAAGTATTTTGTAATGTGTGATAATGGTGAAAGTTTACATTTTCATAAAATCAAAATGGTTTTATACAATTGTACATTTCCTATTTAGTTCTAAGTAACTCATTAATTTAACTTGCAAACGAATAATAAAAAAATATATATGATGCTCTAGTTACAATTTAATACACTTTGGAATGTAAAAAAGAAAACAACACAACCAGTGGTGCCTGGGTCTCTATCGGAACGGATACGAGCGGCTATTCGGCGGCGATTAACTGTGAGACAATTTTTTGGTAATACAGATAATACAATCAAAAATAATTATTTAAAAAAATCCGGTTAAAATACGTTAATGCATAAATTTCCTAAGTGTGGCTTTGTAGCGGAAATATTTTAAAAGGTAAATGTTATCAGATTGAATACATTTCTCTAGAAATGTTACTTAAGTTAAATATAATGGAAAATTTTATTTTTGTAGTGTGCGGTGTCTACTGAAAGTTTTATTAACGTATTTTGTTAGTTTTAATTTGATCAGAACAATTATTTTACTAGCTGTAAATTTAAAAAATATTCTCTAATTAAGGGACTAAGTAAATCAAAATACAGAAAATGGGGAAATAACACAGATGGCGGTGTAGATAGATATAACAAGTTTCTCTTACGGTATGGTTGGAGGTGGTCGAGATGGTACTTTTAATTACGTCGTTCCATCTCAGGGGAACGTTATCAAGTCTAAGAAATGTGTTTTACTGGACGGGTAAACATACGCTATTAAGTCCGGATTAGAAAGAAAGGAAAATTATGTTGAGAGTAAATCCTTTCAGTCTTACTTCCGGGATATCGGAGTTTTGTCAACTGGACTTAGAAATAATTGTTGGGCGGGAAATTACCTAAAGTAAAAGAGAAGCAATATTCACTTTTAGAACGTAATTTTACAACAGGAATTGATTACAGAAACTGACCAACGGTTTCTGAAACTGGGTTAACTTTTGCACATGATCTCGCCCTGCACGTTTATTCTCCCTTATAGGCGTATGTAGGTATGTACCAATTTTTTTTAATAATTGTGATCATGCACAGGCTAAGTTTGGCGTACTGTGTTAAAGTACTACCGTATATTGAATTGCCAAGAGATGTCTATGAACAGTTACGTTAAATTTTTTCATATCATAAGTGAAAGTAAAACAGGAACTGGGGAGATCATTCCAGAGTTTAGAAACCGTGTATAAGAATGTGGATTGGGCCCGTTTGGCACGACAAGCAGAGATTTGTACTGCATATCGATGGTGTGAATTAGATAACCGAGTATTCCTAGCAAAGGTGACCCGAGGTGGTATTAAAGAACGTAATTCAGCAGCGGAGTGGGCATTGCAATACCGATAATACAAAGAAAGAACTGATGGGCTTCTTTTATGATCTAATGACTGTATATCAGAAGTTAAGGGCGGGTCATTTATAACCTTAATCGCTCTTTTTTGAATAGGATTAACGATATCGAGAGCATATTGGGGAGCACTAATCCAGAGGCGAGAATTATATTCTAGATGAGGTCGAACTTGTGTCTTACACAGCAGAAATTGTTATTGGGAGGTAAAATACTGTACTGTACAAAAAGCCTATTTTACGAGCACCTGCTTTAGTAGCTTACAGAAGATGGTCAACCGATGGTGGATTTGAAGATATAGTCATTCCCAACATAGTAATAGGGTCTGAAAGCTTAAGATCGGAGCCATTCCTACTTATAGGGAATCGTCGACCTCTTTGACGTACACAAGGCTACACCGGGTTTTATTGACATTAAAATTAACTAGATTTTTACTTACCCATTCAAAGATACGTTGAATGTCTGTTGATTGCTATTGCCATTTTAGCTTTACGGACTTTACGGACGATCAATTATGATTACGAGTAGACTGAGATGAATTACAATGAAAAGTGCTGTCGTCAGCAAAGCGATGGGCCGGGTAGTCGTTGAAGAAATAAGATTATTTACGTATATCAGAAAAAGTGTAGGCACTATAACTAATCCCTGTGCTACGCCCGCGTTAATTTCAACTTCTTTTGAAAAGAAGCCAACAACTACGACACATATTCGTCTTGTGTCAAGGAAACTATAAAACCCAACTGATCAGCGTATGATTTAACCCAAACGAGGCGAGTTAGGCAAGTAAATACTTACACCAGACTTGGTCAAATGCTTTTGAAATATAGAATGCGACAACTGTTTCACGAGGTTGTTCTAATGTGTTCTTGCAAGCTTGGCTCACATATGGAAGAAGATCACCTGTTGAACGATTATACCTAAAACCACACGGGTTTTAATTAAAGAGTCAGTTTCAAGGAACAAGAGCAGTTTACGATTGAAATCTTTTTCCCCGATTTTAGACAAAATGGAAGTGATAGCAATTGGTCTTCAGTTGCAGGAATCAGTCTTATCGCCTTTTTTGGGAATAGGTTGAACATTAGCTAACTTCCATTTTGAAGGAAATTCCCCAGAAGACACACAGAGATCGAAAAGAGCTTAGGTAGTACTGGTACTAGTACGGGGAAACGTTTCTTTAAGACTAGGATACCGTCTGGGCTAGTTGCCTTATTGGGTTCAAGCCTATTGATGATCGATTCAAGTAGCTTGTACGAAAAATGAATTGGTTTGATAGCGTATGGGGAAGAGGAGACTAGCGGCACATATTTTCCAGAATCATTGAGATACGAGCTTGATGCAAATAAATCTACAAGAAGATTGTATTTGTCTACAGAAACAGCAACTACAGATTCGTGAAAGGATGTCATGGGGGGAAATAAAGATATAGTAAAGTTTTTACTGATGGCTTTAGCTAAAGACCAAAATTTATGACTACCCAAAGGAGATGTAGCTAGGTATCGCATTTTTGTAGTCAAACAATTTTTTTGCTTTAGTGATAACACTTTTGCAGGTATTTCTAGCACCAACGTATTCTGCATGACTCGACCGTTTTATTAGATTTCCATATAGTATAAAATTTATTTTTCAAATATATTACATCTGAAAAAACTTGATTGAACTAGGGTTGGGTAAGAAAATGACCTATACGATTTTGTTTTTTGGGAATGTATTACTAATGTTGCAAAGAAATTCCATAAACCGCTCTATTTAGCTGACTTAAAACACATAAGGTTCTATAAGTATTGCGAACAACAGAGTAATTAGGGGCAGTAGAAGATATTTGTATTAGGCAATGGTCGGATAGGCCTAGAAGGAAAAAAAACTGAACTTTTATAAACAAGTGGGCTTGATGCAAGAAAGAGATCTAGAAGATGTGGAGTATGGTTAGGGTTATCAGGGATCCTTGTGGGTTCAGAAATCATTTGTGTGAGATCACATGAAATAGCAATTAATGTTTCTGTACCATGTCCCGCAGGATTAGTAGTAGATAAAAATTGATGTCAATTAGAGTTATGAACATTGAAATCTCCCACAATTAAGATATCGCAAGATGGAAACTGAGACAGAAGAAAGTCAACCTTCAAACTAAGGTAATCGAAGAAGTCTTGAGGGTTACAGTCATTACGAGATAAGGATGTTATCATTGAGATAAGCAGACGCTCCTCCTTTGTATCGAAAGTTTGAAGATTGTATTGGAGAAATTGAACTGGTAAATCGTGACTTTCAGAGGAGACTTGTGTTTCAGACAGAAACAAAATGTCAGGTTGTAATTGTTCAAGGTGTTGGAAATCAGAATTAAGATTAGACCTGATGTCGCAATAATATTACAGAAAGTGGGTGATGAGGCAGGATTTTACGACCGGTATTTACTGTCGTAGAAACCATAGCTATCTCTTTTTTAATTTTGGACTTTCAACCCGATATGAAGACAGTAAAGGCAAGAGGAAGGGTAGGATGAGAATATATTAAGGATAAGAAAAAAGGTGATCGCAGGTCTCAGAAAATCGGAGACCAATATTAAGGAGCCCATAGTAAAGGAGTTGGTATCTCCCCGGCTGGCATGGGGTACATATACTTCCCACATTAATGTCATCAGTGAACAAGATATCCCGCTCTTCTTTCCGTCCCGTATCTACGACGATGTTATAAAGCGGTTTCGGGCTTACTTCTGTCCTCGCGCTTACGTTTGTGAATTGTGTAGCGCTAAGTAAAATCAGGTCAGTAGATGTTTCCGCCACTACTGGAGATGCACAATCGTAAGAGAGGGTCGAATAAGAAGATGGAAAAAAATGTGTAAGGAATGAGTGTGTGACGGCAGCGGAAAATCGCGGTTTTATACAAACTCAGTGGTGGGCGTCGGTGGCTACCGGTGTGACGTAAACCTAACTGATTGATTTTCTAAGGGGCGGTTCGTGGATAGTAGAGAGATCTGTTGCAGAAATGCTTTTTGACCGTTTCTACTTACAATACAGGGGATAAAATTAATCATTAAATACTTTTGGTTTGGACAGTACAAAAAAATATCTATTCGCAAATAACTGATTTAAGTTTTATACCTAAAGGAATTATTTACTGTTTGGTTGACCGTTCTTCATTTGTTCTTTCTTCTTATACTAACTTCATGCTCTTTCAGCCATTGTTTAATTTTTATGTTTAATGTTAATGTTTTTTATAGGATTAACGGATTTATGCGAAATGTATTGCAAACCTGGTAATGGTGGATCTCCTAGATTAACACAAATTTTGAACGAGTATAGAGGATCTATAGTACAAGAATTATTGTGTCATAATGGTGACGTGCTAAAATTTTCGGATGACACATTTATTGCTGTGTGGAAAGTAACGCAAACAACTAATATGTGTGAAGCAGTACATTCTGCCATTGACTCAGCCATAATGATACAAAAAACTCTTGGTGTATACGAAACTGATGTTGGAATTTTTCTTAGAGGTAAGTCTGAAACAGTTTGTTAATAGGTATGCAATATGTATTACATATTGTATATGTGCTAAATTAACCTTAGAAGCTGAATTTTGACAAAATAGCTCGCACGCTGTATTTAGTCCAACAATGACAGATATGACTTTCTTGTACTTTTCTTGGTTGCTAACTGTAATGAGAATTCGTTCCGTTTCAAGCTTGATTTTAACATTTCTAATTTTAACAACGCTTCTTTTTTATTTACTTTTAATTTAATTGAGCAGAATTTTATTGAAGAATAAAAAAATTGAAGACGTGAGTTTGAACTAAGCCAAGTCATTACTTCGAGAAAGGTTAGTTTATCAGAACTTTGACAACCGTTAAATTAAAAACTGTCAGTTTCATGGTCAATGCGTCATAGCCCGTTGCCCCTCGGGACAATGATCAATCCAATGTTCTGACAAGACATGCTCTCCACAAGCACTTACTACTCATCATCGGAAAAAAGTTAATGTGAAATACACTTCATTGGCTTACACAACCGAGTAAATTACTCTATTCGCCGCTAATTTAAATGCTTTGTGTTACACCTTTTGTGAAAATTTAAATACAATTTCTTTAATTAGAGTGTTTTATTTAACTAACAACAACAATAAACTGTAAAAATCAAATATTTTTTGATCTTGAGAATGGAGTAGCCAAGTACTTGAAAATATTTCTAGGTTTTAGACATGACATCAGAAAATGAAGCTTTTCGAGGGCAGGACTCTACTTGTTCCGTAAACCAGAAGAATCCACAAACTCAGTCCTAATTAACAAGTTTTGAAAGTCCAACAGTACAATTGAACGATTGGAAGGAAGCAATCAAATAAGAACAACTGCTGTCTGTAACCACATCTGGTATAGTTTAAAAGGGAGAGAATTAAAAATCTTCATACACTGATTTTAATAAACTGTAACGAAAGTTTCAGTACGGTGCACACTTTTATACTGTGTTTTTTAAATAAATAACAGAAAACCTATGTTTATCTAGAGTTTCTAAAACGCATGGGGGGACTACTCTTCTTAAACTTAACATCAATGAGGCCAATGGAGATCATACGCGACAAGTTTAATGGAATGCTTGGAAGTGGTGTCGACATAAAAATTACTTAAAACCAAATTTACTGATTAAAAACCCAAAACTTTCTTGGTGCCATTACCGTCAGTCACTGCCACCTTGGATTTTGCCGTCATAATCATTTAAAGCGCTCATTGAGTTACTAGATATGTGACTTACGTGCCAAAATGTAATCTAACGCTCTGGGCACATCTCAGCTTGCTAACTCCGAAAAAAAGTTGAAAATAGTTTATTGCGGAAAAATGTTACCCAGCCTGTTCGGTTGGAGTATGGAGTACCCTACGTCACCGGAAATTTTTCTGGACCAATGTGCAGTGCACATGTCTGAAGGAACGAAATTATGTGGTAGCAATTGTCAAGAATTATCAAGAAGATGAGAATGGGTTTATATAGACATTTCAGTTGCTCAAGTTGGAATGATATTTCACGAAGAGATCTGGATGGTTTTGTTTTTATCAGTTAAACTGTTTAAACGTTTAAAGAACCCTATTGAAATTCCAAACTTATTTGATATTTATTTCGTTTGATAGCATTATTAATTCAACTGCTAAAGCATTTAATTATGGTTGTTATGGAAGCAGATTGTGAGATCACGCCAACGCGAATTGTTTGGATTCAACATTTTTAGTAATATTAAGATTGGCATTGATTGGTTCAAAAAGTAAGGGGCGTAATTTTTAAAATAGACGATTAAGAATAAGTAGAATGTGTTTCATAGAATCTTTTAATAAAAGATACAAAAATCAAGCTGCGAATGTGTTAGGGTAGGCAGTCGATTTCGACATGTTCGTCCTGCGATATGTGTTTAGGCTAAATAATGCAGTTTAAGAATCCAGGTGGGTTTCTATATTGTTCGATTATTCAGATTTCTTGGCCGCAATAAAAATTATTGAGGGTTTTAAAAATCCCGGTAAGAGAATCTCAATAATCTTCCGATACTTCATGTATGATACATTTGCAGTAGGATGTGCAACAAAAACTGCCTAGTGAAAGAAAGAAAATGGCCAGTGCTCTTTCGAAAGAATAACTGTATGCGTAGTAAATAAACAGACGCGTATGCGTCTACAATTGTAAGCATATGGTGAAAGAAATTTTCAGCAGTTTCAGTGTAGGGTTAAGATCATACATTGATTAAAATCGAAACTTTGAGTGGGCATAGTTCCATACATGTATGGATTCGTAAGCATACAGAAAGCCAGGACTACAGCTTATTACCTACAACTTGATAAAATGGTGGAAAGGATAAACAGGACCAAAATAAATAGTTAAATTTCTAAGAGACTTGAAGTTTAGTACCAGAACTGGTAGAAAAGTCGAAGTTAAATACGTAAGACACTTTAGTTAGAAATTGGGTGCCATTTATGGAAATGTTCGGGGGCTAGTTTAGTTGGTTATTTATAAAATATATCTTTACAATGTAGTAGCCCAATCTGGAGTTTGGTTGTTATACTGACTTTGGAGACACCTGAACGTAGTACCAAAGCTACAAAGGATTGACAAGGCAAAGATTATTTGTCAAAGAATAAGCCCAGCAATCCTTTAGTTACAAAGATTTAAAGCAGAACAGTAATGCATGCTCACCGGGATCCTTAACAATAAAAATAAAGTGGGAAATTGAATGCAATATGCTAGAGATGATATTTGGAAATTCCTAGGTGGAAATATTCGACATACAGTTCCAATACCATCACTCTAAAAACGTGACGCATTAGCGACTGGAGCCACGTTAAAGAGATTGTCGCAAGACAAGCTTTTAAATTATTTCAAAAAGTTCGAAGACTTTCTACGCTAGTCATCAAACTAACGTTACCCAATAGAAACTTTAAAATGACCGTGTTTTATCTTTAATTACCGCGCCATTGAAAACCCTGATAACATCCTAAACAAATGATTGTTATTGAACTTATGAATATACCAATAATCGTGTGTTTAAAAAAATTACTTCTCCGCTTGTTATTTATATTGCGACGGTTTACGAAGTAGCACTTCCTTTCCTTAATATTTAACCAACTATTTTATTGCAGTAAAATTAGGGATATCTGCTGGGTCAGTTGTATTTTCCATAATTGGAGATTCCCTAAGTTCTCTACACTATGTCTGTGTTGGAGTACCTATAGAAGAAGTTAAGTGTGGCGAAAAAAGATCTCTACCGGGTGAAATAATAATTACGAAAAATGCCTTACGATATGTTGATGAAACAGAATTTCTTTACGAAGAGTATGATACATTTTACGCAAAGGTATGCATTAATACTAGTAAAAGCTTTATAGTAAATATTTGTATACCGGGTGTCCAAAGCGTCACGCGACGGAAGATTGTGGCTTCGCTGCTGATTGTTCATTAAAATCATTTATACAAAAGTTATATAGTTCCAATACGTGCACAACTTAAAAATATTCTAGCACCTACAGGGTGATTCATGAAAGTAGGGGGGTATCAACTTTTGTATTTTAAATGGAACACCCTGTATATCATTACATTTTTGGATAGCGTAATGAATAAGCTTTTCAACGATGTATACATTTATACATATGAAATGCAACGTTGCCAAGTTATTTAACAAACATGTATTTTTTCCTGAATGTAAGGTTAGCAATAAAAATTAATTCTTGGTTTACTATCTAAGTTGAGACAAATTAGTTTAGGGATATAATTAAGCTAGGTATAGGTTCTGAAAAGCTGTAAACGTTTTATTGATATATTGAATAGGGGAGAGAAGGCTCCGTGTGAAACTTTACCATGTTCAACGTACATCGATTCTCTTATTTACAATGGAACACCCTATATATTTTGATGTGGGCGAATAGTACTCTTAAAGACCTAACTTTTAATTTTTCTATAATTATTTTATAACGTAACTATTTAATAGAGTGCCATGATTTAAAAACAATAAAACAAAATTTTGATATGCCAATTAGGTGTATTTTAACTTGATTTCTTTCAAAACTACTTTTTCACTACATTTGTATTTAGAAGAAAACTTGAATTAAGAGAAGTTAACACTAAATTTAAAAATGAAATATACGAAGTACGAATTAATTCAAATGATTCACATAATAGGAGAAGCCCAAGGTAATTATTTACTTGCTTCTAGAATTTATAAACAAAAATTTCCCGATGTCCGTTGTCCAGATGAACGAGTTCTTGAAAATTTAAAAAGTAGATTTGAGGAAACACGATCGATTGTATATAAAAGGAACAATTGCCCAAAACCTGTAAGCAACGAGGAAACTCAACTAGTGGTGCTTCAAGCTATATAAGAAAACCCTCAAATAAGTATTAGAAAAATTGCAGTGGAACATGATTTACAGAAATCAACAATACACAAGATAATTAATGAATGTAAATACCGTCCATACAAGATTCAACTATGATTTTGAAAATAGATTAAATTACTGTCGTTGGGGATTGCAACAACCACATGATTTTTTTAAAACAGTTATGATGACAGACGAATCTACTTTTCATAACAATTATTTTGTAAATAGACATAATTGTCATTATTACACCATGGAAAATCCACATATAATTAGATGCAGAAACAATCAGCATTGATAGAGTTTGGGATGATATTATTGGCAACAGATAATTAGGACCCTGTTTTTTGGAAAACAATTTAAATGCAGTAAATTATTTAAATTTATTGCGATCCAACGTGCTACCATGGATTGAAGAGAACATCCCATTCGCTAATGAGGAAATATGGTTCCAACAAGATGGCGCTCCTGCACGGCTCGTGATGTGACCAGCTAGATTACCAGATCTGACTTTCATGGACTATTTGTAACAACCCTTTTTGAGTTGTATTAAAATATACCTTAATTTAAGGTCTTTCATTCGTTCTGTTGTAAATATAAGAAACAATTTTAATTACTTTTACATTATAGATATGTGGTAGGCAACTTAATTTGCATATCTTCTTAAGGGTATATATTTCTTAATGGTTTATACTCCCACTTCAAATTATTGTTTTCTGATCATTTGATTTGCGCAACGCGTCATCATCATCATCATCTGACAATCTCCGATTTCCTAAGGATCCATTTTGCTTACTTCCTTATCAACGGTGAAGCAGGAAGCTTTTTTTTGGGTTTCCACCTAAATTTTAGTGTAAAGTGCCATTAATTTGATGGTAAGGTATCTTTTAACTCGTAATACTAAAAATTAAAACATTTGCTCTTTTCAGGCACTTTTACTTTAGTTCAGTTTTATTTTACTTTGATTACATTTTAAATACGCATTTAATTATACTGTTGCGCACGCTTTCATTTTATGATTGCAATTTTTATTGGAAAATTTCAAGATAATGCATTAAACGGACTATTCCATTTCAAGAAGATAAATTTTTAAGAAATAAAATTCCATTTTATGGGTGTGGTTGACAACATAAAAGCATTGTTATTACAATATATTGCGCCACATTACTCAAGGATTACGTCATCTTGGTTTACAATTCCGCATTATTTTTTTATAATAACAGAGATTCTCAAGAAGATTTTGTATGTTTAGTAACAGGTATTTAATGTTTAATGATTTTTTTAGTAACTTAAGGTTTTTACAATTAGTTTTTAAGATATAATTTATATAACCCTAAATTTTATCTGCTAATAAACATAGTTGCTATTTTTTATTGTTTTACATTTTGATAAATTTTTAGTGTAGAACTCGGTTTACTTATTCCGACCATTATAAAAAAAAATAACTTGGCGTCCGAGATCATTTTATTAGTGTTACATTGCATTTTTATTATTTAAGTTAAGTGGAAGTAAGCTAGCAGAAAATTGTGGTAATCAAGCAAATCAAAATAATGAACCACCCTACTTAAACTACCGACTGGGACAAAGGCATTATTTGTGGTGAATGGTTAGTTTCTCCAGTTAGTTTGACGAGATGTGTTTGGAGAACTTTTTACACACATTTATTTCACACTACTTATTTCTCTCTTTATTATTTATTTCATTATAATATATTAACACATTTATATATTTTATACAATTACGATACCAGTTCGACCACTTTATTATATATTTTTTATGGGGCTACATTAAAAATTAAGTTTATAGAACATCACCGACTACTGCAGAAAATATGAGGGAAAGAATTCAACAAGCGCTTCGTAATGTAACTCAACACATGTTGCATAATTTACAACGGTTGAATCAGTGCATTGAGAAAAGAGGAGGCTTGCTTGAACCTTATTTATAATTTTTTTTAAGTGCACATTTGATTTACCTACTTGTTGTTCTTGTTAATTGTTTATTTTTTAATATTACATTGTTTAGTTTATTGTTAAAAATATTTAATAACATTAATTACTACTATTACTAATCTGGTATTGCGACTTGAAATCATGGCACTGTATTAAATCGTTACGTTATAAGATAATTATAGAAAAATTAAAAAAATGGACATATTTTAAAAAACTATAAATTTTAGCGGTATCAATGTATTTAGATAAAAGTTAGGTCTTTAAGAGTACTATTCGCCCATATAAAAATATACAGGGTGTTCCATTTGAAATAAAAGAATTTATGGGTGTTGAACATGGTAAAGTTTCACACGGAGCCTTCTCTCTCCTATTCAATATATCAATAAAACGTTATATTTTCAAAGCCTATACCTAGCTTAAGTATATCCCTGAACTAATTTGTCTCAACTTAGATAATAAACCCAGAATTAATTTTTATTGCTAACCTTACATTCAAGAAAAAAATACATTTTTGTTAAATAACTTGGCAACATTGCATTTTATATGTACAAATATATACATCGTTGAAAAGCTTATTCATTAGGATATCCAAAAATGTAATGATATACAGGGTGTTCCATTTAAAATAAAAAAGTTGATACTCCCTACTTTTACGAATCACCCGGTAGGTGCTAAAATATTTTTAGGTTGTGCACGTATTGGAACCATAGCATTTTTGTATAAATGATTTTAATGAAAAATCAATAGCGAAGCCACGATCTTCCGGCGCGTGACGCTTTGGACACCCAGTATAAGTACGATACTTACTCTTCTTCAGGTATGGGATTAAACCTACCAAATTTGTATTGATCCCTCACGGAATTAACAATAACGAAATAAGATGTAAGCTTCTAGCTTGCATCATTCACGACTTTTAACGTTACGTGCGTGCATGCATTCACGCGGAAAGAGAGGGTTATTATGGGCAATTTTGGGCTTTTTTCAAATATTTCTGAAACAACTGGATATTTCAAATACAGTGTGGAAAAAAGTCTGAAACACCTGAAATAGCTCGCAAACTACGTTTTTGTCGAAAAAACACTCGAAGGGGTCAAAAGGAATTTTAAATTTGTCGTTTTTTGAAATACTTCAATTCTATGTACAGTGGCGTACGTTGAAGAGGCCAAAGGGGCGCCTTTTTTTGTGACAACTCCTATTTTTTATCCAATATAATGAAAGAGCATTTTTTAACTATTGTAGTAGAAACATTTTAATATGTTACGTACATAAACAGTTTAGAAAAAAATGCAAATAAAATTTTAATTGTGAAGATTGATTTATTTATAAATAAAATGAAACAAAATAAATATATTAATTAATAAGGTGCTCAAACTGTTGCCCATTAACTATTACACAAAAATAAATTCTTTCTACACTCTGTTAATGAATTTTCCCCATTTAAAAACTTCGTACCTCGTTCAAATCCGGTCCCATTATTGAACTCTAAACGGCATACGATTCGAATTCGATAATTTCCGCAATTTAATTACATAAAAACTCATTGCTTTATAGGTTCAGCGCCAATTACACCTATAGGTGTAGTGTAAAGGTCCACTAACTGGCCGTATACACCCATAGGTGTACCCGGTTAATGTGAATTAAACATCGGTATTTCTCAGAATGCATTTAGTGATAGTCGGCATGTTTGTTGGAGCTTATATTTAGTAGGTGTATGGTTGGTTGCAGTTAAGAAGCATATTTGTTTGCATCAAACTCGTGTCTCAATGATTCTGGAAAAGGTGTGCCCCTAGTCAACTCTTCTTCATACGTTATGAAACCAATTCATTTTCGGTACAAGCTCTTGGAATCGATCATCAGTAGGCTTGATCTCAATAAGGCGACTGGCCCAGACGGTATCCCAGCTATTGTCTTAAAGAAATGTTCCCCCGAACTAGTACCAGTCCTATCTAAGCTCTATTCAATCTGTATGTATTCCTTCATCTGGAAGTTAGCAAATGTTCAACCTATTCCCAAAAAAGGTGATAAGACCGATCTCTCAAATTACAGAACAATTGCCATCACTTCCATTTTGTCTAAAATCATGGAAAAAGCCATCAATCAGCAACTGCTCACGTTTCTTGAAACTAACAAACTCCTTAGTGACCACCAATATGGGTTTAGGCAAAGTCGTTCACCAGGCGATCTTCTTTCATATGTGACGCAAGTTTGGAACAATACAGTAGAGCAGTCCGGTGAAACAGTTGTAGTCGCTTTAGATATCTCAAAGGCATTTGACCAAGTTTGGCATAAGTGTTTACTTGCCAAACTCACCTCGTTTGGGTTAAATGATACGCTCATCAACTGGGTTTCTAGTTTCTTTGATAAAAGACGCATACGTGTCATAGTTGATGGCTTTTTTTCAAAAGAAGTTAGCATTAACGCGGGCGTACCACAGGGATCCGTTATAGCGCCTACACTTTTTCTGCTGTACATAAACGACCTTATTTCTTCAACAACTAACCCCATCCATTGCTTTGCTGACGATAGCACTCTTCACTGTAGTTCATCTCAGTCTACTCATAGTGATAATCCACCTTCTATGTCAAATCAAGAAATTAAAGCTGAAATGGCAAATTCAATCAACAAAGACATTCAACGTATTCTCGAATGGGGAAGCAATAATCTAGTTAAATTTAATGCTAACAAAACTCAGTGTTGCCTTATGTCCGCCAAAAAAGATCGATCATTTCCTGTTGTAAGTATGAATGGCTCAGTTCTTAAGTTTTCAGACTCTATTACTCTGTTAGGTAAGACTGTATCTTCAAATCTCTCATGGGTTGACCATCTTCTGTCAGCTACCAAAACAGCTGCTCGTAAAATAGGCTTTTTGTACAGATCTAAGCAATACTTTACCTCTCGACAACTCCTTCTGCTGTATAAGGCCCAAATTCGGCCTCATCTGGAATATAATTCTCACCTTTGGGTTAGTGCTCCCAATACGCTCTCGATATTGTTGATCGTATTCAAAGAGAGCGATTAGACTTATAAATGGCCCGTCCTTAACTTCTCACATACAGTCCCTTGAGCATAGAAGGATGGTTTCAGTTCTTTCTTTGTATTATCGTTATTACAACGGCTATTGTGCTGGTGAATTACATTCTTTGATACCATCTCCGGCTATCTTTGCGAGAAACACTCGATTCGCTCATTCACATCATCAGTATGCAGTACAAATCTCCACTTGTCGTACCAAACGGGCGCAATCCACATTTTTCTACACGGCTTCTAAACTCTGGAATGATCTCCCTAGTTCCTGTTTTCCTCTCACTCATGATATGAGAAAATTTAAGGTAGCTGTTCATAGGCATCTATTGGCAATTCATTATCCCTCTATCCATCCTCCTAAGTGTTCCTGAGTGCTTTAGCACGATAGGCCTTATTTAGCCTGTTCAGGTCCACAATCATAAAAAAAAAACATATTAATGGCTAATTTTCGATGAGTGTGGACCAACAGGAAATAGCTTTGAATGTATAGTTTTTAAATGGTCTAAATAACAGCTTTAATGTCAAAATGGAAAAGCACGGTTGGTCTAATGGTATTATTGGTCGGACGCGGTTTAAGCAGGTTCAATTCCTGGCTCATGCAATGTTTTTTCTGTTAACTTACCTACAGTAGTTTTGTGTATCTAATCTATTTCTGTTAGGTTATAGTAGTTGTGTTCATGTTTTTTTCCTATTATAACGCAGATTTTAGATTTTTATACCTAACTACGAAGTTGTCAAACAAGGAAATACGTGATTGGTCCGCGTTTATCGAGATTTAGCCGCAAGTCAAGTGACGGTAAAGTACGTACGTTTTGTTGTGAAAACAAGCAACAGAATGGTTAAATGACAGTACAGTAAGTTCTGTTGTGAATCTTATAAAAATAAGGTTGTTAGAGATTAGTTCATTTTTTAAATCGCTTCAGATTTTCTTCTTGGCAAGATCATGTGTTACTTAAATCATTTTAAGAGTGGTTAATTTTGAATGTGCGCCATGAAATTGATGAGATTTTGAAATAGTGTTAGGGTACCAACATAAGAAATTAGGGATTTAGTATTTGAAGAGTCTGCAGCAAACCTATAGGTAGGATGCTTGTTAGTTGAGGGTGAAATGTTGAATAAGTAAGTGCGCAACTTATGCTTATGGGAAACGTGAACCTAGCACAAATTTATGCATAGTAGTTGATGTGTCTTAATTATGGACCCTACTTGTGATTTATTTAGTGACACTTACTCTAGTTCAGATCATTTTGTGCTGGAAAGCGTTTTCAAATATCGAAGCACTTTCCAATTTGATTTTAAAGAAATAGTGGCTTAAGCCGATTAATAAAAATTCTGTGGTAGTTATGCATGTGTTGTGCAAATAAAGCAATTTTAATATGCGAATAAAGTCAACCTGTTGAATAATGAGTGAAACAAGGTTAAACTTTAACGCCGTTGTTGATATTAAATGTAAAGATCAACATATGTGTAAATAAAGAACATTGAGAATTAATTGATAAGACTAGACCGTTAGTAAAGCGCTATTAGTGAAAAGTGTTCACTGTACAATGTGATCGGCCTTAAAATTAAAGTATCAAAAATACAAGTGAACAAAAACAGTAGAGGAGATTTTTCCAGTCCATTACGTAGAACAGCTTCGTTTAAAAGTCATTTGTGTACTAAATATTCAATCGACTTGTCGCTATTGAATCATTGAAACGATACCTAGTAGTTCTCGTTTCGTTCTTACCTGGAGTACTGTGAGTGGTACATTTAGTGCCCTACAAAAGATACAATTATTTATCATAATTAAAAACGTTTCATTTTCATTGCGAGGTTAATGTAAGAATTAGGTTATAGGGAAATCCATTTGAAGGTCTTATTATGCTTTAATGTTGAACCCTATTAATTATCGAATTAATGTGCATGTAAACTAGTGTAGAGGTTCTACTTTCATTCCTATTAACAATATTTATTTTACATGTCGTAATTATAGTTTAGTCAGGGAATTATTTGGTTTAAGAAATTATGTGGGTTAATGAACCAGAGTACAGAAACTTCATTTATTTTTTAATATATATCCAATCTACAGTTAGCTTGTGTATTCATGTTCCGAATCAAATTAAATTTCAGATAGTATACTTGATGAAGAGCAATTATATAATGTGGAGAATAATTAAGCGCACAGAGAGTTACAGTTAAAGCTTAGTGCAATTAATACAAATTCAATTTTAATTAATATTTGGGAGTCTCCCAAATATTACGCATTGGCAAGCTGTTAGTTATCAAAATTTTGATTGATTTATTTATGCAAGTAAAAACGCATAGCGCCAACGTTTACAGTTGAGATCAGAGACTACATGTAAAACGACGCATATTTTAGTAAAAAACAGATTATTTGTTTCAAAGGTAAGCTATTAAATAACAATACTCTTATCAGCTACTGTATTTTAATATTAAAAAGGTAAATTCAGGTTTAATCAATTACAAACTATTGTATTCATGTTTATGGGATATTCATTATATAAATGTAAATGCTTTGCGTTAAATACGTTTTTATCCAAAAAAAAAGGTGGGGAGGTTGATCGATAAACGGGTAAACCACCTGCAAAGTGGAAATTACAAGAAATGAAATAATTTTAATGATAATAATTTTGTGAGGATGAGTATGCACCCTCTTAACCTCTTCTTCAAAGATTTGTTTACACATTTTCCTATAAAGTTATTCGTTATTCGGATATTGCAAAAATCGCAACAAACACTTAATCTCCACCTTATGATTTTTTTTGCCGCGAGCGGCGTATCAAAACATTGTATGGAACACATTTAATCGATACTTTTAAGATCTATATGCAGGTATTTTTATCTTCCAAATCTGCAGTTTTTTCAGAAATATTTGATAAAGATCACTAAAACTCCCTGCTCTGCCGCTAGATTTTTCCCAAAATGTAATCATCTCCAGGAGAAATCAAATGATTAAGTATATAATGTACGTACGTATCATTGTTCAGGAGTTATCGTGACTACTAACACGCACACACGCACACACGTCCACACGCACACACGCACACACGCACACATGCACACACGCACACGCACACACGCACACACGCACACACGCACACACTCACACACGCACAAACACCGACACTTACTAGTTTTGTCAAACGTTATAAAATGACCTAATAAGTCTATTTATTAATATTGAAGAAAAGTCAATTGCATAACCTTCTATACCTACATATGTATATGTAGGTTGCAAGGTAAAAATAGGGTCAAAACTGATTGACGACGACGTCAAATTTGACAGGGTTAATCCCTTACCGGATTGGAAATAACAAGTAGACTATAGTCTTTATTAGCGGGTTGCGGAACGCTTTTGCGATCGTTATGTACAAATTAATCACATACTTCTTAGATACGAAGCATCACTACAAAATGGAGACCAGTTAAACCAGATATAATGCTAGAAAGTAGGTATACAGTTTCTTTACTTATTAACCTATTCACCTTACGGTTAGCTCTAGATCAGGATAAATTATTTGGGTCAGGTTTCAAAATTGAAGAAGGAAGTATTGGTAGCTACACCGAGGAAGAAGCTAATATTGAAACTTCGTGTATGTGTATCTTAAATTTCGTATACAATTTTTAACCAACATTTTTAGTAAGGCCAAGTGTTATGTTCGCCGTAAAACATAATTTAAAAGATGATCTAAAAAAATATATTATTGCGTCAATTAGAAAAGGTATTGGACTAGATCAACCATTAGAATATGTAACAGAAATGAAGCAAGTTGTGAACGTTTTAATAAATGTAACTGTGGATTGGAAAATGGATTTAGATAGTTACATAGAACTAATAAATACAGCTTATATAAAAGTGTGCAGGTTAAGGTTTGTTACGTACTTTAAAAGTTACAGAGCTTAACAATTTTATAGTATTGCCAACAAAATGCAAGGATGCGTAAATACAGTTTCTTCGTTTGACAAGGATTTAAGAATTTTTATTTTATTTGGATCACGAGGTTATAAGAATAAATTGGACAGTCAGGTAGGATTACAATGTGGTCTGGAATGTCATCAATCGATTTCTCAGCTAAACGTTGTGTCAGTATCAGTCGCGGTTGCAACGGGTGTGTACGTTGTATTTCAGGATAAGTTGCTTAGTATAAATTTAAGCAGGAATGACGTATTGCGGTGTTGTTGGACACACATTGAGACGAGAATATACAGTAATTGGCTTGGCCGTTACTAATGCAGCAAGGCTTACGGTAGCATATCCTGGAAAAGTAGTTTGTGATAAAGAAACGTTTCTTCATAGCCAATTGAAAGCTAAATATTTTATTTTACAAGAAAGAAAATCGTCCAACGACGATGCTAATATTGGCCCAGTTTATGAATTTAACGAAGTAGCTGGGTATGTCTTTCGCAATTTGAGCATAGCTCAAAAATTTGTGGGTTACAGGATGTACCTATATATAAACACGTTACTTGCGATTGACATAAATTTTGGTTTCCCATGTGTTGCAATTTTTTTTCAATTTATCTGCTTTTTTGTGTTTTTATTATTGATACAATTAAAAATAGAAAATTAAATAATCGGAAAGAAAGCTACGTATTGATATGAGATCTTCAGTTGTGATACACTTGCCTTCTAGTCACTCGCGCGCAATGAAGCAAAGGTAAACATTTTTGGGATGCAGGGTCGGTGTCGTTATCAGTGTCCTCAACTAAAACAGCTAGAAATCAAGTATAGCTACGGTTCTCCAAGCGGATCATCTTAAAGCTTGATGATGCTCGATATGATAAGGATGCAATTTGTTTTTTTAAATAAAGCTAAAAAACTGTATTTCTATTTAGGTCTAGGTGTGTACTTAGCTCTCTGGTACTAATCAGCGGATTTTCTACAAGAGATGCCACAACTTAAAACTCAATTTCTTCATTTGGGCTTGTTTTTCGCGCTTGGAATAACACACACTTCCAGAACTTATTAATCTCTCATACACGATTCTTTCCGCGGCTGTCTTCTCTCTGGGTATCGTTCACAGTACAAACGGGTAGCCAGCGAAACATTGCTTTGAGCTTCGCCGTAAATAAAGATCATATCGACCATTTCTTCTTTGGAAAAATTCATTTTATACAAAAATTGGCAAAACGACAATTCAAAAACACACAAACTAATGGAACAATATTTTAATGATATACAAACGTCACAACAATAGATACAATTGTTCCTTTTTATTACGAGCGGTTAGCCTACCTGATTTGGTTTGTTGAATTTTATTGTCATAGTAAATTTGTATTTTAGAATATTTTTACGTAAAAGCGTCAATATCTCAAGAAGGGTCCATCTTATGGCTATGAAACCTATTATCATTTAGTAGCTACTTTTCACGGGGAATCGAAATGTGAAAAAATATACAGGGTGTTGCATTTGAAAAGATTGAGAAAAATTACATTTCGCATAAGTTAATCATTCTGTACAGTTTTACATGTTTTCGAAAAAGTGCCTAGTTTGTTTGTTAGTAGACTATTATTATTAATAGTCAGGGGTATAAACAGATTTACAAAATCATGGTTCAACGCTCGCATCGTGGTTCCAAAGTTAACTCTATTTTGGTACTAAAGTGACGATATCTGCAGAACGGCTAGTGATACAGATACAATTTCTATACTTTTATTCTAAATGTAACAGTTAATCCAAAAATGCAAAAAAATGCAGGCTTGGGTTGGCCTATTTTTGTCAATCACCCTGTATATGCATAAATATTGTTAGACTGTAGGTCCAATGATCATGTATTATCACACCAAAATTGGTTTTGATATCTCTGATAGTTAAGGAGCAATCTTCGGTCCACGCAGTAGACACCCACCCTGTATTTATAAAAAATAAAATTACGTAAAAATTATTCCAAAGCCGCCCCCTTCTATAAAAATATCGGTAAAACAGCTTAAGCATTTTCAATCATATTTATTTCATTTTTACATTTATTTAAAATTCTGACTCCGTTATATCCTTCCAAGCAAAATCACCTTCATATAAAAAAAAAATCATCGAAATCCATCTAGCGGTTGTCTCGCAATCTACGTGAACTAAATCACCCGATTATTTTAATATATATGATTTTTCATATATAATACCACGAGTGCGTCCAAAACTATCGATAATCCGGGAAAAAACGGTGGTGGCTGGAAACTGCATTAGTTGGTTTTCTCTGTTGGTTATAAGTTAAAAGAGCCCGACACCAAAGGAAGACAGCTCTTCTTTTAACCAACAGAGAAAACCATTGTTTCCTTAAGGAAACAATGCTTTTTCCAGGATTATCTGATTAATTTTGACGCACGCGTGGTGTTCGGTAGAGTATTTCCAGAATAGAATATATATATATATATATATATATATATAACAGGGTGTCCACAAACTCTTTTTACCAAAGAAAACTGCTGATTCTAGAGCTGAATTTATGTCGATTTAACGTAAATTACCTTAATACAAAAATACTTCTTAAGAGAGCTTTAGCTCTTGGAAGATGGCGTCCTAACATCGGTTTAATTCAAATATCTTCAAAATGGTTTCCCTTTAAATGATAGCGTTCTGTACATTTATTTAATGGAATATGCCCAAATATGGCGTGAAATAATTTTTAGTTGTACTCATAAGGGTGTCGTTTGAGCGGGGCATTGGATATTGTTATTCATAAGTTTTAACATAAGATTTAAAAAATTTCGATTTTTTCATACAAGAATCATACTCTTGTCTGAAGTCGCTACATTACCGGAAATACAAAAAGTTGAATATTGTTATAATGGTTTCGTTTAGTAACGAAGAATATGCCGATATGCATTTAGTGTACGGCAAAATACAATGCAACGCTCGGGCAGCAGCACGTAGATATGCAGATAAACTTCCAGGTAGAAAACATCCTGCTTCTAAATCATTTACGCTTCTTCATCAAACAATTAGGGAAACATGATCGGTAATTCCTAAAAATAACGAAACGGGAAGATATGCTGATGTAATGGAAGAATATCAGGATCATATTTTAATGGAAATTGAGCACAGTCCCGAAATAAGCGTAAGAACGTTGGCTGCAATGTATCCTAATGTGTCAAAATCTTCTGTGTGGAACATTCTACATAAGGAAGGCTTGTATCCTTTTCATTTCAAAGAAGTCCAGGCCTTGCAAGCAGGTGATTTTCCTGCTCGTGTTGATTGTTCCAATTGGATGCAAAATAAAGAGAATCAAGATCAAGATTTTTTTTCTAATATTTTGTTTTGTGATGAAGCCGCTTTTACAAAAGATGGAATTTTTAATATGCACAATGCACACTATTACTTTATATGTTGATGAAAACCCTCATGCGATAAGGGAAAATAAACATCAGGAAAGGTTTAGCATTAATGTATGGATAGGTGTTTTTGGTGATAATTTGCTTGGACCTGTAGAATTGCCTAATCTTTAAACGACGAAGAATATTTCAACTTTCTATAAAATACTTTACCGGATTTATTAGATGATATTAATCTGAATATTAGGCGGAATTTGTGGTTTTTACATGATGGTTGTCCGGCTCACTATAGCAGAACTGTACTTTTTTTAGATAACAATTACCGAGAGCGATGGATCGGAAGAGGCGGTCCGGTTGCTTGGCCAGCAAAGTCTTCAGATTTAAATCTTCCGATTTTTGTGATTGGGGATATCTAAAATCAATGGTTTACTCCCAACCAATAGAAACACGCGATCAGCTTTGGAGCAGAATTCAGGATGCCTGCGACGAATTTAGGAACCATAGGGGAATTTTTGCAAAAATTCGGCAATCTTTACATAAACGAATAAATTTGTGCATTGAAACGGATGGTCGTCATGTGGAGTATCTTTTCTAGATTCAGTTTTGTGTTTCATGCTTTCAGTTGTCATTTTCAATTTTTTTTATTATTAACTGTGTCAGCAACATTTTTTTGTATTAAAAACGATTACTTTTTACCCGAGCTAATTTCTTACTTTCTAAAGCAAAATTAATTTATGACATGAGACCAGTTTGACGTTCACGCAATTGTTATTTTGTTTATTTTCTATAGCCATCTTTCATAATTGTAAATGAATTCGTTATTTAATTTTATAAAAGTATGATTAACACATGAAAAGTTCAAATCGATTTATTTCGAAAACGGTGCGTCGTAGCGACTCCAGACAAGAGCATAATTCTTTTATGAAAAAATCGAAATTGTTAAAATTGCGAAATTTTGAAAAACAAAAAATAACAATGTCCAATGCCCCGCCTAAATGAGCCGCTTATGAGTACAACAAAAAAATCAAACCTATTTCATTAATTAAAAATTTACATTTAAAAAACCACACAACTCTTTAATTACTAAGCATGTAACAAAATTTAGAAAACGAACAATACTTGCGTCCAAATGAATAATGTTCACTGCATTCTTCGGAATACTCTTTTCAATATTGCTATCACTGGTTTCTCACGAAATTATACGAATCGTTTCATTTTCACAATAAACTTAACTTCAATTTAAAAACATTACAAACTATTCTGAAAATGTGGTACTGGCTTATTTTTGTGAATTGGCAACCAAACTAAAAATGAAGACAATGTGGTCTCAATATTCCATGATAAAATCATTACTGAATATCAAACATGGATTAGACATTAACAAATATATGTAGCTACGTGCTTATTTGAATAATCAGAATAATGGCTATTACCCTAAAAAGTCAAAGGTATTCACAGTTTGAAAGTTTTTTAAACAATGCATCAATGATCAATTAGAGTTAGAATCGTTCGGTGACAGCTTAAGTAATGATAGCGCGCGGCGTTTTTGAAGGGAAAATTAGAATGGTTAGTGTGGATTTTATTTGTGAAAATTTTAGTTTCAGCAGCGTTGGGGAGGTGAGGGCAATACTTTCAAACACCTCAGTACTTGAATGTTAATGTTATAGTATTTTTTTTGAGAATCTTGTAATATTTATTTATTTCCTTTGATGTACAACCTTGATAAAAAAAATTACTTTTTATGATTAGCTGTCAAGGCGGGTGGGATCGATCAGTTTGGCCGGTACTAACCTCTACTTTTTTATTTTATTCTTAATAGATTTTTGAACTTTTTAGACGCCCAAGACGCGTAAAATAGAATGAAAAAAGGGAAATGGTCTGCAGAGGCCATGTAGATGGCTATAAATGCCGTTCATGTTGGTAATAAAAAAAGAAGAAAGTGCTAGAAAATATGGTAAGTGGTTTTCAATTGTTTATAACAAGTTATTTTATAAAAGTACTGTTTTAGGGATACCTTATGGTGCACTGTGTGATCGGTTAAAAACTGGTAACGCAGGTTGTCCTCAAATTGGAAGATATTGTACTTTTACGACGGAACAGGATCTTGAAATAGCACAACACTGCATGAAGTTGGCGAAAGTCTTTTATGGTCTAACTCCTAAAGAGCTGAAAAAAGAAGCATATAAGTACGTTGAGTAAAATCATATCCCAAACAGCTTTAAGAAAGAAAAAAAATAAGCAGGTAAAGACTGGTTCCAAAGTTTTCTAAAATGCCAGCCACGATTAAGTCTCCGAAAACCAGAATTAACAAGTCTAGCAAGAATTGCTGGATTTAATGAAGCTAGTGTAAAAAAGTTTTACGACAACTTAACAAAATTTTGACAGTGTACGATTTCCAGTCAGATCGTATTTTTTACATCGATGAAACAGGTATAACGACTGTCCACGTACCCAGAAAGGTACTTACCCCAAAGGGCATAAACAGTTGGGTAAAGCCGTAAGTGGGGAGCGAGATCGGAATATAACTGTTGTACTAGCAGTTATTGCTATTGGAGTATACGTTCCTCCAATGCTTATCTACCCTAGAGTTCGAATGACGGATCAATTAAAGCGGAATGGTCCAGTGGGCGCCACATATCAATGTTCCCCTAAGGGGTGGATGACGTAAGAATTATTTATTACATAGCATAAGCATTTTAAAAAGCATTCTTCAGTATCTAAAGAAAATAAAGCACTTTTAGTACTCTATAATCATGCTAACCGGATAACAACATTGGATGCATTCAAATTCTGTAGGAATATAGAATTTCAATGGCATCATTTCCCCCGCATACTTCTCACAAACTTTAACCATTGGACCTTACAGTCTTCGGCCCATTGAAAACTGCCTATTCTTCTGAATGTTCACTCTTCATGAAACAAAATCCCAATCAGAAGTGCATTTATTCTTATTGCCACCGTTGGAAAAACACAGAAAAGGTTTGAAGTAAGTTGAATAGTACCATACAATCCAAATATTTTCAACAAAGAAGATTTTTGTGAAGTATCGACCGTCCCTACAATAGAAGAAACGGAGGTCTCATATACTGCTAATTTTCCACAACCATATCCAAAAGAATTTGATTCACACCAACCCGGTTCTAGTAGATCTGATCTATTGTCAAGTGGACGAAGTACGTTGAACTGCCATAAAATATCTGTGGAATCGATTTCTCCATTAGAAGCTGAAAAAAAGAAAATTGAAAGACAACGAGGAAGACCATCATGAACATCAAAAATTTTGACAGCTTCTACAGAAGAATTTAATTTAAAATTGAAACAAAAAAAGAAAATGGAAAGAGAACAAAAACAAAATGAGAAAAATCAACAAAGTAAAAGTTCTCAAACAAACATACCATTTAAAGGAAAACAAAAAAAGAAACTGCCAAAACTAGAACCAAACAAAAATGCAAGCCGCAGTGATACCGATGGAGATGAAGAAGTACTATACGATGATATGTCAGAATATGAAGAAGAAGACATTGACGAAATATGTATAATGTGCGGGGAATTTGGAAAGGCAGGAACGTGGTTTAGGTGCGGAGTGTGTAAAAGTGAGCCCATAAAGAATGTAGTGGCCATAGCGACTATAAAACTTACACATGTGATTTTTGTATTTAAATAATAAACATACTACCCATATATTCAACTTGTATGTTATAATATCTTTATAAATAAAACTCTTATTGCACTCCTAACAATTATTATCAATATTATCTTAAGAACAGTTTATGATCAGTACAAACCACTTACTGACCGATACTACCCGTACTGTCGGGTAGTATTGGCCAATTGTACATTATAGCAAATCAATAAAATTGCACACTAAGATTAATTTGAGGGATATTACATTTAGCCAGTTGTTAAACAATTAACTAAAGATTATTCTAACATATCACAAATAATCTTGTTTTGTTATTTTCCTAAATTTCAGGCACATTTTCTTAAGTGATCGGAATTACCCGCACCTCCCCTATATATAAGCGGCTGCAATAACCCAAAAGGGGATAAATCGTATAGACATTCATAAATAAATAGTTTTTAATTGTGAATTGAAGAAAATAGTGACTTTCTACAAGAAATTTAAAAAGTACGAAAGCAGATTGAAAATAACACAGCAAATATTTTGTTGATAGTGTCCAGTAGTAGAGAGTGCGATGATAATAAAAGGAAAGCCTAAAGTAACCATTTAAGTAATCGAACTAAAAGTCTCTAAAATTCAGTTAAGACGTCAGTGATCATCATTGAGATTGAATGAAGTACATATATGTACAATCGATAATAACATCAAATGAATTGTACAAAGCAAATAAGAGTTATAATATATTTAAGTGGAAACGACTAAGTATGCATGAGCCTAGGAAGCAGATGTATAAGCTGTCTGAATTGACAGACGAACAATTCACTGAGCTTCATGGTTCAGTAAGCACTGATGAAGATAGTACTGATGCACAAGATGGTACAAAACCCGAGGACGTTGAAGATTTCGATAATGACGATAATATTGCCGATCCAAATTACACTCCATCGGAAGAATCTATGCAGATAGACGAGTATCTTAAAGAAATGCCACAAAATAAAACCATAGACGTTAGAGATATAGTTGAACTTTCAGAATCATCGGAGCCACTTTTATTAACATCTTCTACAGACCAGACACTTGATGCTGAACCCTCAACTTCAGCTGCAACTCTGCCTTCTGTGCTTCAAATATGAGCTTCAAGTTCAGGGTTATCATTCCGGCGTTTAAAAAAACCACCGCGCTCTCTATTACCAGAATTTGAGGAAAGTGCCAGTATTTCTGAGTCTAGTGACGGCGGCTTTTGGGGAGATATATTAAAACTAACGGCAAAATCTAATAAATTCGTTGGCGCAAAAAGTAGTTACAGTTACATACGAATGCCGTAGTATTTCGTGGAGACGCAACATTGCCAGAGAGTTTTCAAGAATTAAAAACCCCCTATCAATGTTTGACACATTTTTTTACTAAAGATTTACTTGAAAAGGTTGCGGAAGAAACAAACCTATATGCTCGGCAACCGAATATTGAAACCGCATTTTTAGTAACAGAAGCCGACATTTGAAAATACTAATACTTATGTCCATATACCGATATCCAAATGCTGACGACTATTGGGGTAAATATTAATTTGAGCCAATTCGAAAAGCAATGCCATCGAAAAGATTCTATATGATCCGGAAATACCTACACTTCAATGATAGAACAAATATGAAGAAGAACGTCGAGCCAGGATACAAAGCTTTACATAAAATTAGAAAGTTAATCAAACGTTTCAATTCTCGTTTTGAAACAGTACCAAAACAAATGTGTTCAACCAAAATGGTAACTTCATTGCGGCAGTATATGGCAAATAAACCCCACAGATGGGGACCCAAGCTCTTCGTATTGTGTGATAGCAGTGGGTACTCATATGCATTCGAAGTATTCACTGGTTCAGGAAGCCTAACATGTCCGATTTAGACCCCACGGCTTATGTTGTTGTTCGACTTTCTAAGACAATCTCAGATTTTGTAAATTATATTTTATGTTTCGACAACTTTTAAACGCTTTCTTTGCTTGTGTACCTTAGAAGCCGAGGAATATATGCGCTGCGCACAATTCGACCTAGCCGTATTCCAAACTGTCAATTACCACGTGACGGAGATAAGAAACTAAGCAAAGAAAAACGAGGGTTTTTTGTAGCGTACGTGGGAAACGCACACGGTTCAACTTCATAAGCGCATATATAAAAAAAAACGCCTACATTGCTGAAACTTAGGGCACAAGTAACTGAGGTGCTATGTGCAGAAAGTCATTCAAGAAACCGTTTTCTTGAACGTTGGAAGGTCAAGCAGTTCTTCGCAAGCGAATAAATTGGAAATAGCGGCGGGCAAAGGACATACATACCAGAAACGGACATTCGCTTGGACTCAGATACACAAAAAACAGACCCACAGATACACAGATGCACAGACAAATAGACACACAAATACACAGACACACAGACACACAGACACACCGACACACAGACACACAGATACTCAGATACACAGACATGCAGACACACAGGCACACATACACACAGACACACAGACACACAGACACACAGACACACGGACACACGGACACACGGACACACGGACACACGGACACACGGACACACAGACACAGACACACAGACACACAGACACACAGACACACAGACACACAGACACACAGACACACAGACACACAGACACACAGACACACAGACACACAGACACACAGACACACAGACACACAGACACACAGACACAAACACACACACACACACACACACACACACACACACACACACACACACACACACACACACACACACACAGACACACAGACACACAGACACACAGACACACAGACACACAGACACACAGTCACACAGACACACAGACACACAGACACACAGACACACAGACACACAGACACACAGACACACAGACACAGACACACAGACACACAGACACACAGACACACAGACACACAGACACACAGACACACAGACACACAGACACACAGACACACAGACACACAGACACACAGACACACAGACACACAGACACACAGACACACAGGCACAGACACACAGACACACAGACACACAGACACACAGACACACAGACACACCGACACACGGACACACGGACACACGGACACACGGACACACGGACACACGGACACACGGCCACACGGACTCACAGACACACAGACACACCGGCACACAGACACACATATACATAGACACACAGACACACAGACACACAGACACACAGACACACAGACACACAGACACACAGACACACAGACACACAGACACACAGACACACAGACAACAGACACACAGACACACACACACACACACACACACACACACACACACAGACACACAGACACACAGACACACAGACACACAGACACACAGACACACAGACACACAGACACACAGACACACAGACACACAGACACACAGACACACAGACACACAGACACACAGACACAAGGACACACAGGCACACAGGTGCACAGATACACAGACGCACAGACGCACGCACACACACACACACACACACACACACACACACACACACACACACGCACACACACACACACACACCACACACACACACACACACACACACACACACAGACACAAACCCAAAAACAACTCAGGTAGTGTTCGAAGTCAAATGAATAAGACGGTCAAGGTTTACTACCACTACGTTGGTATTAAATGCATATCATCTTTCAGATCTTAAAGTTAAGCAGGTGAGGCCATGTCAATGTTCTCTAGAGCTTAAACCTAAGGTACTGTCATTAAACATTGCAATTGCAAATTCTCCAAATTTAAAGACAGCGCAAATATATTCAAGGAGTTATGAGAATTTAGTTTTCTTTCACTAGATATCTACTTCCGAACAATTAACAAATAATGTTTGATTCATCTATCAGGAGTTTAATAAAATAATCTGCAAGATCGAGTTCTAGAAACTCAAGGTTAATTCGAACCCGTTTTCTTTGAACGATTTTAGAATCAAATTCCAGGACGTTACCCATATGGGAAAAGCTGGTAGGTACTGGTTAAAGTAGGATTACCGTGTTGCTAATGCAACAGATTATCAATTTTTAAGGTCAAAAAGTCGTTAATGGTTAGTTTTGAGTGGCTGAAATTTGTTTATCCAAATTGTTCAAAGGACATCCTTTAATAGAATTTTACCCCACATTTTCAGGCATATGGTAACTTTGAAACGGATTATAGCCGGAACTTATATACTTCTGCGGTGAACATATATTGTTAGAAGCCACAGTGGTAGTAAACCGGTAGTAACGGATAAGGAAGGGGCTGGTAGCTCATGGGAATAAACGGGGTGAGCGTGTAACTAATTTTGCGATTAAGATATCTCGTAATACATAAAACACAATAAGGGTGTCATGAACCATATGGGCGCCATAATGTTTATAATAATAATACCTAAATGCGAATAGTTCACAGCAGTTCCAAACAAAAAAAAACCTGCTTACTTTTTATGGCAAACTAGGTAAATCGATAGGTCCGAAGTCTGCTACAAAACTTTAGAATATCTGTACGTAGTCGCAATAAAATGACGTGAAATAGGCTAGCTGATCGGTCAACGATCTTTCTTATTCTATTTTTACGTTACGTTAAATCTCAAAACAAAATTATATCAATAAAAAATAAAATAGCAATCTAACAAGGAAAGCTCCCGCAAATTGTTACGTTAAAGCTTTCATTAAGAATACACAAGAACGTTATCGCTGTAAAGTTGCATAAATCAAAATTCCCATAAAATAAATAAACCACTCGGCAACTTGAACACAATCACAATATCTAATCTTTCAAATTTGGTACTACGTAAGCAATAATAACGCAATAACAAAGGAATGAGGTCACATATACTTTGCACTCAGTACGAAATAATACCCCAAGTCACTAACATTATTCGTATATTATTATAATAATAAAAAAATAAATTAAACAGAGTATTGATACAGATGTTAAAACATTCAATTTTATAAAATCTAATAGTTAAATAGGGTTTACTCTTGCAAGGTCTACATTCCCAAAATCATATACTTTAGTACCTTAATTTTAATAAACACCTTAAAGAAATAATAATGTCGGAAACATAAATTTGACGAATGTTCGTATTTTCGAATAATTTACTCCTATACAGCAATGCAATTTCGTTAGGATTATAGCGATAATCCTATTGTATGTTATGAATTACAGTGGTAATTTAAGTGAAATGACGTCATAATCCACTACCACGGTAATAGAGCTATTCTTGTCATGAACAAGACGAATGTATCAAACACTGACAGCCAGTTAAGTTTATTGTAAAAATGAAACGATTTCATAAAATTTCATGAGAAACCATTGATTGCAATATTGAAAAAAGTGTTCCGAACAATACAGTGAAAACTCAGGCATTTATTTAGACGTTAGTAGTATTTTCTAAATTATGTTACATGCTTAGTAATTGAAAAGTTGTGTCGTTTTGTAAATGTAAATTTTTAATTAATGGAATAAAGGTTTTGTTCATTTATTAAATTTTGTAACCTTTTTACATAATTCGTTGATTTTTTCTGTTGGTTAAAAGCAGAGCCTTCCTGCTTCGGAGTCGGGCTCTTTTAACTTTCCATATAGTTTCCAATCAACATGGCTTTTTCCCGGATTATCGATAATTTTGGACGCACTAGTGGTATTATATATGAATATACTTTAATTTCAATGGCCTGAAGAGCTTCATGCAAAACTAAACAAAAGAAAGCGAATTCATCCGCCTGGCAAATGCGATTAAAATATACTATTGAAATCACCAACAAAACAAAAAATGTACGAAAGTAGTTACCTTACGTTTACAACAATTGACCACTCTGAGTTCTTTCATTTCCTTGGTACGGCAGTATAGGTATTCCCTATATAATTGACACTCTATGTAATGGATCGGTGGGCACCAGTCCTCTGGAATCTCCCAGACTCTGCTCCCGGTACACCAACTTCACAGTTGTCAATTTCCCATTTATAGTTACTCGAATTGTATAGTGACCGTTATTTGAGCCAACACCAGGCGAATATTAACTATCATCTGGTTTAATATATGTACACATTAATTTATATGCAAAACGGTATTTGTCCTTTATATACACAAAAAGTATTAAAGCGAAATGTTATATTTACAACAATTTTTCTATATAAATGGCTGTGAAAGCGAATTGTCTTCGTGATACCCAACTGATTACACTGAACTTGCACTGTAAGAATTCGCAAAAGCGCGATTATATTCCAACAATGGGGAAATAGCGCTAACCCTAAACACTAATTCGATGGACACGTCTAAATGTCACTACTGACTATCGAAACATAAGGTAACAAGATCTCCGGTTGGCTGAATATTCTTTAAAATCCACAAAAGGTGAACGGAAAAACTCTCCCTACGATAATTTCAAATAACCCCCCGGTTCAGCGTCCAACTTTATCTCGTCAACAGCTCGACTTAGACTCCCTTACGAATTTAACAGATTTCGCCATACTACTTTTCACGTCAAATCACCAATCATAAAAAACACATCCTTCAAATCGTAAGCGCGGTAAAAACGAGATGACTTTCAGGAAAATTTTCGAAAAAAATAATGTAACAAGATCAGTTTTCGTCGCCTCTAAACTTTGATAAATCGGCTCTAAACCAACATATTATAAAAAACCACACTTTTTGTCTCCTTAAATTAATTTATCAGACATTTATCATACAGTCGCCAACGTTTTAAATCTGCAAGCTACGCTTTCGTAAAGTAATTTTAACTAAAAGAAGCGATTTCCAATGACGTATTTTTAATGCAAACTAAACTATAATCAACGATTACTTAAACATACTATTATCCACTATTTACTAAAAATGTTAAACTCTCCTTTAAAATTCCTTTTACTATTTTATAACCGTCAACGCATGGAACCTAATTGTAATTTAAAGACTTAGATCTATTTCCAAACAAACAAACCGAAAAATGTATATACCATTCACACCAAACTAGGTACTAAGTCCTATTCCTATTTGTAATAAATTCAAACATCGCCAAATAAGGTAAAATTTATAACTAAATTAGTGCTTCCAACATTTATGCTCGAATATATCTCAATTTTCAATA
The DNA here is from genome assembly GCA_036346205.1 of Vesta saturnalis. Lineage (NCBI taxonomy): Eukaryota > Metazoa > Arthropoda > Insecta > Coleoptera > Lampyridae > Vesta > Vesta saturnalis. The sequence goes on from JARFJB010002117.1 coordinate 1,142,447, forward strand.
ATCCGACACGACAAATCACAGAATTTCCTTCTGCAATTCCTACATATAACATTTTAAATAACCCAAGATTCGAGAAAAAAATAATCTACGGTAAATTTGAGCCACACGTGACAATATAAGTTGGCATAGTACAGTCTTAAATATTTTGGAAATGTCTTTCGGATGAATAAAATTACATCGTTTTGTTACCCATCTTTTGAGTTTAATTGAGTTTTAATTTAATGTTACATTACATTGGTCCATCCTGTAACTAACGTTTTGTTAACTTTCAATTTTTGGAATTCTATATTTTCTATATTTCCTGTTAGTTCTAGAATTCAAGAACACGCAATAATTAATCCATATCCAGCTTTAGGCCGTTGCTCAGAAATTAAAGTATATCAAGATATGCTACAACAACACCTCAACTATTATAAAATTAAGGATATGCCAGGATCTTTAAATTCAGTGAGTTTGAGTAAAGCGATAGTAATACAAGGTGATCCACGAGTTGGAAAATCACGTTTTTTAGACGAAATTGTTTACGTGACTCCTTCTACAATTCGTTCGAACAGATTTACACTTTATAAGAGGGACGAAAAGGTTTGTATTTTTGTTCTAATATAAAATGTTACCCGTGAAATATTATTTATTGATCATTCACATACATATAAACTACTAAAATATGCAAAGGAAACCAATGTACCGACCGAGCCTAGGCTGAAAAAATAAGGACTGCTAGCCATTATTACAGCTGATCCGTTACTTTGCATATTTCTAGAAACATGTTTTTTTTTATATTACGAGCAATGATAGTTAACTCACTATTTAGCTATTGGTTAATTAGTTATACGTTTTGCTTAAATAGATTTCTTACCAAACAATTCAACAAATACTATTATACCCTTTGGAATTAAACGAATATAGTTCAGCCGAATCTCGTGAAGCTGTACTGAAGATGAAGCTTGACAAACAGAATAAACTTGAACTATTCTCTCTTTTTAACATGGTGTTTAATGTGAGTTTTGAAAAAACCCCTCAATTTATATCTCTTACAATGCAAGAAAAAACGAATGCTTTGAATACTCTTATTAAAGAATTATGTGAATCAGTAAGCTAATCATCACAACCGTTAACTATATTTTTATTAGTGATTTATTTTAGATATTCGATGATGTTTGGTTAATTGCAATTGACAATGCCGAATATATTGATGATGAATCATGGACTATCCTTCCCATTTTACTAGATTTAGACGAACTTATTTTTGTAATGACCATGGATAAGCACAGCCAGCTGAGTCCACAGGCTCTGGATACTTTCAATAGTACCTCATTTAAAATAATTGAACTTGGACCAATAGACAAGTGGTATCACGCCGCTCTTGTTTGTCAATTTTTAGAAGTCATCGCAATACCTTCTGAATTAGAAAAGTAAGTCAGTTTAAACTTATACCGTTTTCTAACCTAAGTTAATCTGACTCTATTCAAGGTATACATTTATAGCGAACAGAGAGAGGCAGAGACGGAGACGGAGACGGAGACGGAGACGGAGACGGAGACGGGGACGGAGACCGAGACGGAGACGGAGACGGAGAGAGAGAGGGGGGGGGGGAAGAGCGAGAGAGGAAGAGCGAGAGAGAAAGAGAGAGAGAGAGCCATTCTACAGACAAACTGCAAGCTCAGTGTGTAGACTGTGCAACTGCTTGAAATTTATGTCGGGAAATAAATCACGAACTCGGTGTAGTATTGTTTACCTAAAGCAAGAATGTAAACTATTTACCCGGCTTTAACCTAGAAATTGAATTCAAAGTAGCTCTCTAAAATTCACGAAAAGCCTTAGCTATCACATATTAACATCACCACATTACGTCAACCTTAATCTTGACTTCAAAAAATAGTTGCCGTCAGATAGACGCTAACTTAAAAAATTCCAAAGCAAATCGCTTTTATAAAATGTCGAAAACACAGATTAAGTCTATTAAGAAACAGTAAAAAAAAGTTATGTAAAATTAAATTATCTTTAAAAAATGTCTACACGTTTTCCTATAAAAGTGATAGTTATTCTGATATTAAGAAAACCTGAAAGTACGTATCGTATCAAAAAATTGGATAAAAATTTCAAATAAGTACGTTTTATTGTTCTGGATACCAAAATACATACACACACACACACACACACACACAAACACACACATACACACACACACACCACACACTCACACACAAGCACGCACACATGCATCCACGCACATACGCGCGCATGCACACAAGCAGCATGCACACAAACGCTCGCATACGGGAACCTATGAACATACGCAATCACGCACGTAGACACGCAGGCGAGTACACACGCACAGGCACATGCACGGACACAAGCACAGGCACAGGCAAAGGCACAGGAACTGGCACAGGCACAGGAACATGCACAGGCACAGGTACAGGTACAGGCGAAGGTACAGGCACAGACACAGGCACATGCACAGGCGAAGGTACAGGCACATGCATAGGCACAGGCACAGGCTCAGGCACAGGCATATGCACAAACACAGGCACAGACACAGGCACAGACACAGTCACAGCCACGAGCACGTGCACAGGCTCAGGTCCGGGCACAGGCGCAGTAACGGGCACAGGTACAGGGCACAAGCGCAAGCACAGACACAAGCAGAGGCACATGCACAGACACAGGCACAAGCACAGGCAAAGGCACAGGAACTGGCACAGGCACAGGGACATGCACAGGTACAGGTACAGGTACAGGCACAGACACAAGCGAAGGTACAGGCACATGCATAGGCACAGGCACAGGATCAGGCACAGGCATATGCACAGACACAGGCACAAACAAAGGCACAGGCACAGTCACAGCCACGGGCACGTGCACGGGCTCAGGCCCGAGCACGGGCACAGGAACGGGCACAGGCACAGGCACAGACACAGGGTACAGGCGCAGGCACAGACACAAGCAGAGGCACATGCACAGACACAGGCACAGGCAAAGGCACAGGAACTGGCACAGGCACAGGGACATGCACATGCACAGGTACAGGTACAGGCACAGGCACAGGCGAAGGTACAGGCACATGCATAGGCACAGGCACAGGATCAGGCACAGGCATATGCACAGACACAGGCACAGACACAGGCACAGGCACAGTCACAGCCACGGACACGTGCACAGGCTCAGGTCCGGGCACAGGCACAGGAACGGGCACAGGCACAGGCGAAGGTACAGGCAAAGGCACATGCATAGGTACAAGCACAGGCACAGACAGCCACAGGCACAGCCACAGCCACAGACACAGGCACAGGAGAAGGTACAGGCACAGGCCCAGAAACAGGCACAGACACAGGCACAGGTAGAGACACAGGCACAGGTACTGGCTCGGGCACAGGCACAGGCCTAGGTACAGGAACAGGCACAGACACAGGCACCGGCGCAGGCACAGAAACAGACACAGGCGCAGACACAGTCATCGGTACAGGCGCAGGTACAGGCACAGGTACAGACACAAGCACATGCACAGTACAGGCACAGGCACAGGCACAGTGACAGGCACAGGCACAGGCACAGACAGAGAAACTGGCACAGACACAGGCACAAGCACAGGCACAAACACAGGCACAGGCACAGATACAGACACAAGCGCAGACTCAGACACAGGTACAGGCACAGGCACATGCACAGACACAGGCACAGGCACAGGCACAGGTAAAGGTACAGACACACACGCACACATACACGCGCACACATTCACACACACTTGCACGCACCCCTACTCCACACACACAGTCACAGACAGACACAGGCATAGACACGCACGCACGTTGGCAAGCACACACACACACATAAAATGAGGTAACAGGAGGATTTAGCGATAGTGAGAGATGTCGATTGCACAACAGTCTGTACCTACACGTGTGTATGCTGGAAGACAGAAAAGCCAATACGCAATACTTTTTTTGTTAGTATGCCTATACTTATGGTTAGTCAATCCATGCTTGTTGTTGTTGCGATGTTTTGTGTTATTGTATAGTTTACAATCATGAGATGTGTGATTTTTGGTATAAAAAAAGATTTAGGTTTATTTGAATATTTAATAACGCGTTAATTGGTTTAAGTGTGTGTGTGTTGTTTAGTGAGGTGTAACGTGCTTAGTGTGTTTAATCCGATCCGTTGTCCGGTTTCATGCTGGGTCGTCATCGAATAGACGAGGGGATGCGGAGAGCATATGGAATGTTATCTAGGGATTCTTCTATCTCCTCGGGGAGGTCGCCAAGGAGTTGTGTAAGTGTCGCCGGGGGATGCTTGAATTTTAATTTAGAATTTCGTCGTGGGGATTGGGGTAAACGGTAGTTGTAGGGAGTGGTAAGGATTTCTTTGGTTGGGATAGTATCGCTGAAAATTCTTTTATGCGCGAAGTTTTTTTGAAGTGTTTGGATACCCTGAGGGGTAATCTATGTATGCGTCTAAAAATTTGGCGTTTACAGGAGGCAATAGAGGGAAGGTGATTAGGGTTCAAATTGGTGTGTATGGGTGCTCGGAAATTCATAACAGGGCGGATGTATATTTGTGTGTTGAAGTGTTTTAGGCAACAAACATCAATATCTTTTACTACATACTGAGCACTGGTCATCCAAATCGTCGATGTGCTGAATACAAGTAGAACAAACATTCGCGGCCACGCATAGATTAGGCTCATGCAGAAATGTATCATTCGTTCCCTCACACACCTTCTCTTGCATACACTCCAGATCATAAAAGATAAACATAAATGGTTTACCATTACAGCTGTCACGTCGATCCTTGTTAATGGCCATGTAGCAGAGATGACCGATAGGTTTTTCGCTCTGGCAGGTAGGGCAACGACTGTAACCGCATCTATGTTTACCCTTTACTTCATGGGTTTTAAGACATTTTAAACATCTACGCAATTTTTCGCATATTTTAGCGTCCTTATGGTTTTTAAGACAATCCTGTCCGTAAAAAAATCTCCTGCAGTCATTACAGGTAATTTTAGGATTTTCAATAGAACAAGGTGGTTTCTGATGACACGCTGGGCACTGGTACATACATTTCATGTGATCTTTTTTGACATTATAACGTTTCTTACATTGCTCGCAGTAATAACTACAAGTAAATGCGGAAGTGAGACTGGTAATAACGTTATAATGCTCATCTTCTAATATTAAATTTAAAACTACTCTACCCTGGTCCCTAGGACCTTCAAAATAAACCGAATCACCTATACGCGAATTATAAACTACAATGGTATATGGATCTAAATGATTTTGAAATGCCAGAATATGCTCGTAACTACCACCCTGACTAAGATCTACCCCACTGTTTTGGCACAGTTGTACAGATCGCTCTTGAAGTAAAGGACAGCCCATTTCCATACTATGGCGCATCGAATCGTTATTTCTGAACGCTATTGCTATGACTAGAGCGCGAGCTAAACAATTATTTTCGTTAATTTCTGTCGGCACGACAATAATACCTTGTCTTTTGGATTTACAAAAGACTGCAAATTTTAACCCCGTCAGATTTTTGCGTCCATAGCCTACAGGAAGCGACACTCTATCCGCGTTTAAAACTAATAAGTCACTGGAGAAAAAACTAGCATTGCTCTGCATTACCTTTTCCAGCAGCGACATTATCACTTTAACCGACAACTGGTTCACTCTTCTAAACGACAAGCCAATTGGTTTATCGGGGAAATTCGGATTTCTTAGCGTGATGCCGACCCGATCTGATGGAGCTGCATCCTTCACTATGTATGAATACAACTCCTCAAATGCACTCTGTAAAACATGTGTATTAGATAAATTAGATAAATGGTTTATTTTACCTGTAGCCATGTTAAGGGATTATCCTTGCACGTCTGGTCATTGAAGTTAAACCGTAGCGTTTTACACGTTGTATTAATTTTTTTAATAAATTTAGTGTTTGATTCCCCTATTATGTTTATGTGATCGAACCCTGAGGATGGTCCGGCCTGTTGCTGCAAGCCTGAAGCCGATTGGCTTTGCTGTAATGTACTCGTTCAGTAAGTAATACAATAGAAAATTAAAAAAGACATACCGTTATCGAATTCCCTGCTGCAGAAGTTTCCATCATCTCATCATCGTCAAACACCTCCACTAGATTTACTTGAGCAGGTCTTAAAGAAATATAATTAAAAATCTTAAAATAAAAAACAAGCATATACTTACACACCACCAGCTCGTTGTGCAGCCGCCACAAAATTATTATAAACATTTATCCAATCGACAGTGCCATTTTCGCACAACATCTTATAAGTGATAATATTGTACGCATTTCTTAGTCTCTCGTCGGTTAACGCACCTGCACTGAATAAGCCCAGAATTTGATTCACTGAGAAAGATTCCATAGCGATATGATGCTCCTCAAAACAGAACTAAATTAACTAAACCCTGGCGTACGTTTTTATACTATTCTTCCAGGTCCCGAGGCTAACTTAAAGGAATGTAAAAAACCATGATGTTTATCTTAACAAAAAGACTTATTGTTTAAGGTGAGGTTAGGTAATAACAGTTTGTACCAGAATGAGTCTTAAAGGAAATGTAATAATTTTAATAACATTTTTATTTTAGCGAAGCGTTTTTATAACTTGGCCATTACGGTATAAAACACTTATTGTTAAATTAGACCAGTCGTTTAAATTCATTGAAAAATAATTTTAATTAATTAGATGTAAAAATACACTTAAAATCTAAGACCTTTTTATTTTTCATCGTTTTTATTACAGAACAGTCTTTGATAGTAATCTTTAAATACACTTTTTATTCCTTATATTTTAGCAGTTTAAATGGATATAATTAAAAAAATACTGTTGTGTCAGGACTGATTCTCATAATTCTACAATTAAATTTAAATTGAGATACAATGATGTATATTTTTAACCGTCTTTTAATATCAAATGATTATGATATGGTTAGAAGATATTTTTTTAAATCAAAATTTTAAATCTACGTTATATAACACAATATCTTAATGATAACATCACTTCTAATGAGGGACAAACAAATTGTTAATTACTATTAACAATTTTGTTGTTATATAACGTTACTTTAAACGTTTTTAAACTATTAGAATGTCAGTATCGATGTGACAAATAATATTTTTTTATGTTAATGATAACATCACTTCTAATGAGGGCAAAAAACAAATTGTTAAGTGTTATCAAAGAGTATATAATATACTATTATATACTCTTTGGTGTTATGTTGCTTGGTAATTTCCAAAAATACATACACTTTAATTATGCTTACGTTATTTTTTGCGATTTAAAATGAAGATAATAGAAAAAACCTTTTTTAAGTACCTGGATTGCTTCTACAATTAAGTTTTAAATTGAAATATTTTTAAAAGCAAGGTTTTAGATCTACATTATATAACAGCAAAAAATATGAAAAGTATTAGAAGGACGGCATCGAAGTAACAAATAATATTTTTTTAATATGTTAATGATAACATCGCTTCTAACGAGGAAAAACAAACTGTTAACAAGTTTGGTTATTTCCAAAAAACATACGTATTATTTATGTTACGTTATTTTGGCGATCTAAAATGAAGACAGAAAAGCCTGTTTTTACCTGGACCAATTCTACAAATAAGTTTAAAATGAGATACAATGACGTATATTTTAATCGAACTGTAATATCCAAACGATATGAATTTATGGTTAGAAAATTTTGAAAGAGAAGTTTTAAATCTACATTATATATAACAGGAATGTGTTATCCGTAATTAATTAAAAGTTTTTTAAGATACTACTAAAAATCTGTACAGGCGTTAAAAATAATAATGATTTTAACATATGATAATGATAAATCAGATCTAATGTCGGAAAAATATGTCTCAGATTAATTAATACATTGTAAAGTGATAATAACATTTTAAGAAAGTTCTATGGGTTTCGCCTTATATATTATATAACCACCACTTCCTTAAATTGTCCTACAATGACACGAGGTTCCTTATTGAATTTTGAAATACCATAACTGATAATAGACATAAATAACATGCTGACTACGAAAATAATGTATCCCAATAGGAATTAAGAATTGAATCTACACTACTTTTGTTTTAATGTTTTTTTTTTTTATGATTGTGGACCTGAACAGGCTAAATAAGGCCTATCGTGCTAAAGCACTTAGGAACACTTAGGAGGATAGATAGAGGGATAATGAATTGCCAATAGATGCCTATGAACAGCTACCTTAAATTTTCTCATATCATAAGTGAGAGGAAAACAGGAACTAGGGAGATCATTCCAGAGTTTAGAAGCCGTGTAGAAAAATGTGGATTGCGCCCGTTTGGTACGACAAGTGAAGATTTGTACTGCATGCTGATGATGTGAATGAGCGAACCGAGTGTTTCTGGCAAAGATATCCGGAGATGGTATCAAAGAATGTAATTCACCAGCACAATAGCCGTTGTAATAACGATAATACAAAGAAAGAACTGAAACCATCCTTCTATGCTCAAGGGACTGTATGTGAGAAGTTAAGGACGGGTCATTTATAAGCCTAATCGCTCTTTTTTGAATACGATCAACGATATCGAGAGCGTATTGGGGAGCACTAACCCAAAGGTGAGAATTATATTCCAGATGAGGCCGAATTTGGGCCTTATACAGCAGAAGGAGTTGTCGAGAGGTAAAGTACTGCTTAGATCTGTACAGAAGATGGTCAACCCATGAGAGATTTGAAGATACATTCATACCCAACAGAGTAATAGAATCTGAAAACTTAAGAACTGAGCCATTCATACTTACAACAGGAAATGATCGATCTTTTTTGGCGGACACAAGGCAACACTGAGTTTTGTTGGCATTAAATTTAACTAGATTATTGCTTCCCAATTCGAGAATACGTTGAATGTCTTTGTTGATTGAATTTGCCATTTCAGCTTTAATTTCTTGATTTGACATAGAAGGTGGATTATCACTATGAGTAGACTGAGATAAACTACAGTGAAGAGTGCTATCGTCAGCAAAGCAATGGATGGGGTTAGTTGTTGAAGAAATAAGGTCGTTTATGTACAGTTTATGCCCTCTCAGGGCTCGAATAGTGCTCTATAAAGTAAAATCTCCACTTACATAGATAGATAGCAGTGATTTCTTTTCACCATTCATAGATCTCGATATCTATTTATTATTTTTTACTGGTAGGGTAAAAAATTTCCCCATCACACTCTTCTATGTTAAAACCTAATTTAGTCAGGTCTTAAAACGATTATTGCTTTAGAAAATTAGCAAGCTTTCTACGATATTGACTATAAATATACATATATACAGTCTTACAACTATATTTTACAGTATTAATCAGTAATACCGAAAATGAACAATATTATAAAGTTCTTGATTCCTCACGATTCATTCGATATGAAGATAGTGGAGACGTTGAAGATCCTGAATAATCAAATCAGAGAGCGTCTACAGAGCCAGGAGCGACGGTACATAGAGGGAAGTATTGCCCTGGAACTGTTCGAGTCGCGTGTGACGCGAAATTTAAGGGTTCCGCGTGTACAAAGTCAGCACACTCTCGAGGGTAAAACTAGTGAAATAATCGATTTAAGTGAGGATGATGAACATTATCATCGTCAGCGGCCACGAATGGTGACAACAACAGCTACTACTACTAAAGGGAATAGGTTAAAATCTGTTAAAGCTAAAAAGCGAAAATCACCACCACTAGCATCTGTGTCAGAATATAAGCAGACTACATTAAACACATTCGTAGTCCGTAACCCGGTACCAGAAGTGACGCTCACGACGACTCAAGTTAAATATGAAGAAGCGTGAAGAGGGTGTGTCAACAACAGCCAGTAACATCTACTGCTGCTGTATCAATGCTGTCGTCATCGATACTGGATGAGCTCCTACGGCTGCCTCCTCGACGCCTAGCACGTAGAGAAGAAGATCCCTGGACTGCAGGTATTCAACGGTTGCAGCGTCAAAATCAACAGGTATTGGTGTCTACAGCTTCAACAGCGGACGCGCCCTGTGCTAAGGATGGTGGTACAGCGATTTTGACGCTGAGTTGGAGCTCCAACTCTTTGATTCATTTCAAAAATTAAAAACGTAGATTAAATATTCTTTCTCTTTTATCGATTTTTTTTTGGTGTCTGTGTGTTTGCATGTTTTGGTTTTTTCGTTTGGTGTGTTTGCATGTGTTTCGTTTCGTGTGTCTGCAGATTTTCGTATTTGCGTGTTTTCGTTTTGTGTGCACGTGTGTTTTAGTGTTTGCGTATTTGTATGTTTGAGTATTTTTGCGTTTGCGGGTTTGAGCTTGTGCCCGTGCTTGTGATTGTGTGAAGCGAGATAAGCGAGAGAAACGAGAGAAGCGCGAAAAACGAGGGGCGAAAGAGAGAGAGAGAGAGAGAGAGAGAGAGAGAGAGAGAGAGAGAGGGGACGAAGCCCTACACGTGTCTTACAAGGTCGTGTTAGGACTCTTATTCTCAAATTTCCCGCCATAAGCAATCAGATTGCAAAGACTTAGCGTGTCTAAGGACCAATCAGAAGCCAGAGAGCAGCATTTAAACAATAGGACCTTAGTACCATCAAAAGTACCCCTAACCAAAGCGAAGACCAACCCTTAACCCTAAATACAGCTCTAAGGCTCGGTCCAACCCCTCGTCCAGCCCCTCACGTGCGCAAGTACAGTAAGGCTCTAATTAGGGTTGACCCATAGGGTAGAAAATACGCGTCCTATACGTGAGTTGTCATAAAATAGGGTAAAAAAACACGTCCTACACGTGAGCTATCATAAAATAGGGGTGAAAATACACGTCCTATACGTAATCGAGTAAAAATAATTAGAGTTGAAAAGGGCCTTCGAAAAGAAAGGGTTGAAAATAGGGTGTATGTGAAAAATAATTAGGGATGAAAACATGGTCTCACACGGGGGTGTGTAAAAAATAATTAGGATAAAAGGTTGAAAATACAGTCTCAAACGTGGCTGTGTAAAAAATAAGGGTGAAAAAACACGTCCTACACGTAGGCGAGTAAAAATAAGGGTGGAAAATGCGGTCCCCCACGTGGGCATATAAAAAAGTGAAAGTGGGCGGGGCTTATGACGTAAAAAAAAGTGGAGGGGAGGGTGCCTGTGTACTACTCTTAGCCTTACAAGATTGTCGTAGTACATCGTACGATTTCTCATTATTTTACCGCTACTACCACGATATCTGCTACACTCTGCAATTCCATTCTTTTCTACGTCCTATTGGGTAACTCGAACACAAATTTTTAAACCCAATAAATAAAAGTGTATGGGGTGGATAGTGTTTCTAATTTAACGTGTAGGTATTTAAAAAAAACATACGGAATTACAATCAGGAAATCAATTATCACTAATAAAGTAACTTACTTTCTTTTAACGAGGAAGTTTCAGCACAAGAATATTTAGAGAAAATTGAAAGCGGTGTTAGTTTAATTTCCATCGAGGCTTTAAAGAGCAAACTAAGATAATATAATCTTTATTCTCCTTTTAGAATTATACAATTAAAAAGTTGTGGAAATCCAGGTTGGATTGAAAGCTTTTTAGTGAGCTTAATGCAAGCTGGAGGATTAAAAATTGAACAAATACCACAATCCCACATAACTGAGTTTGATTTAGTTACACCACCAAAACACATGTTACAAAGGTACGTGTAATTAATCGAAATCAATTTAAGATTTCTTTCTGCTTAGATTACCAAATCAAGAAATGCATGATTCAGACCATAAATCTGTTTTGAATTTATTTGACGATCAATTTGAAAAAAAAGATACATGGTTAATGGATAATTTAAGTTGCACGGTGAGCATACCCACACATCCAATGTATTTTTTGTAAATTTGTTATATTTTGATAGGATAGCATTCCAGAAAAGGAAAGTCAGGAATTAGGTATGGCGTCAGTTTGTTTTGCAGTACCAAATTTTAAACTGGATGAAATTGAAACGGAAGCTTTAGCGAATGGTTTAGTGTAGCAGTTTGATATCAAACTTTACCTTAATTATTTTGCAGCAACAATCCTGAAACTATTCAATTCGTTGAATTCCAACGAACAGCTTTTATTAAAATGCAGTTCTGTACTGGGCGAATTCTTCCTGCGAGATATGTTATCATACGTAATGCTGTCCAGATCTCATCGTAAAATAGCGTTAGGTTCGTTCTTTGATTGCATACATTGTTTTAACAGTAAACTTTCAGCTATTCAGAAACTATTCGAACTTCGCATACTGGCTTGCGCTTCAGGTGATTTCACTCAAGGATTTGTTTGTATGATATTTATACACCGTTTTAAAAATCCCAATAGCGACATGAGTATAAAATGCAACTGCAGAGGCATTTCGATTCCCAGTAAGTATTTACGTGTACCAATTTGACTATTTTAGAAGTTCAGCAAAGTACATTTGATACCCAGGCTTCTGAGTTTGTACCCATAAATTATCCAGTAATCGTTCTGCGTGTACTATCTATATTGTGATTTGTGAATTATGGATGAAATGTAAAACAATTAGATTTGACTAGTGATTTAAATATAAACAGGGTGTGGCGCGAATAGTTTTAATTAAAAGTAATGGCGGATACAGTTATGTTAAAAATCTGAAATTCCGAAGCTGTAGGTTTTGGATGACACTGAGTTCAAATATAGTATTGTCCTGAATGTGGCACTTTCGGTTATACCGGAAGTAGTCCTCAACTTTGTTATTTTAAATGGAACCTTATATTTTTTATTTTATTTTCGAATTCTACATAAAATTCTATATAAAATTTGTGCACAATATCCTATACCAAAAATGAAGTATTTTCGAGATATTTCGATTTTTTTAAAAATTTTGAAAAAATCCTAGTCCACATTGAATAACGATATCTTCATTAATAACGAAGCTAGTGACGTGAAATTGTAACCAATAAACAATAAGCGCTTGCCTGTTAATTCTATATATCCATCTTATTGATATTTCATACAGGGTGTTTTAAACTTAGCCGCCAACATGCGGCTAAGTTGCTTACCTTAAATAGAACACCCTGTATTTTATTACATTTTATGCTGTATTTTTTTAAGCTAATTCGTTTGGTACCAGTATTCCCTATAACTAAATTCAACCACTTTTGAGATATTTCATTATCTTAGTTAAAACATAACACTTAATTATTTCTACATTAGTAAAGGGTAGGCCATGATTTCCATTATTTAAGTTGATATTTTGTTATTTTTTCATAAGTTATTAATTCTAAAAAGTAACCAATAGCTTGAAAGGATTATTAATTGTGGATAGCATTAAAAACGTTGACTAGGTATTTTGTATTAATTTAATTAGATAACTTACAAACAAAAATAACTAAATGTAATATTAAACAAATAAAGTTTTATAATAAGTTATTACAAGTTTTTGTTATGAACGAATAAGTTCAAAGGTAATTATGTAATTAAAAATTATTATTATGCGGTACTCTAGCAAAGTACAGGTCGTAGGTTCAAATCCTACCCGAGGTAAACTTTTTATTTATGTATTTAATAAAATTAATAATAATAATTTTTATAATAAGTGTTCAAAATTAGCACTATCTACTTCTAAACATTTATGAATCCTTTTCATTAAGTTATGTCTTGTAATTCTGGAAATATGGTCGGGTGTTAGAGAATTAAAAGCAAGTAAGACTCTCTGCATCATATCTTCCTTTGTCGTAACAGGTTTGGAAAATACCTGATTTTTAATGTAACCCCAAATACCAAAATCTAGAGGAGCCAAATCAGGAGAGCGAGCTGGCCAACGAAACGGACCCTGATTGGCAATCCATCAATCAATCAAACATATCGTAAAGATGTTGAGCAACAGGCCCAAAGTTATAAGGAGATACTCCATCTTGCTGATACCAAGCCGAAGCCGCCTCTCGATTTCTTAAAGTATGTAACGCCGGTCGTATGGCTTCTTCTAAAATGTGGCGATATCTTGTACCATTTAAATTTTCATTATAAAATTTTAATGCTAAAATTTTATCGCCTTTTATTGCACAAAAAACATTAAAACTCCAACTATCATGGAAATAACGTTCTCTACTAACATGTGGATTTTCATTAGACCAAAAATGGGAATTATGTCGATTAAATAATCCATTTTTGCTAAACTTTGCTTTATCACACCATATAACTTTTTTTTATGAAGTTTTCTCCTCTTCGGTCTTCATTAAAACCATTCACAGAATTCTACCCTTCGAGGAAGATCACCTAGTTGTAAGTGTTGCACTAAATGATATGAAAATGGTTTCCATTTGTGCTTTTTTTTAATGAGAGGAATTGTTCTCGTCGACAAAGTAAGATCTCTCTCACAATCTCTAATGCAGGAATTAGGAGAGGCCATAAAATAACCCAAAACATTAATTTCGTTTATGTCACTGCCCACTAGTGGTTTATTTTTATAAATTTTTGTCCTAAATTGACCAAACTGACGGCAGTTTTTAAGCAATCTTCTTACATCACCAGTTGCATTTGGTCGATTTGAATATCTTTCTGCAAAAACACGTAGTAGAAGGGGGACACCTCACCTTTCACTTTAGCTTTACCTTGAGAAACAGGCTTGCCTTGAGAAAGTTGTTTACCTTGATAAAGTTGTTTACCTTGAGAAACAGGTTTACCATGAGAAAGTTGTTGTTTACCTTGAGAAACAGGTTTAGCTTGAGAAACAGGTTTACCTTGAGAAAGTGACCTGGGGCTAGGACTAATGTGGGAAATTTGAAATTGTGGGTTTCTTTTCAGACGAGAGCTAACTCTAGGACCTGGTGCAGCGCTTGGGGTTGTTTTTAATAATAAAGATGTTCTTGTAAGATAAATGCTACCTCTAGGACCTGGTGCAGCGCTTGGGATTGTTTTTAATAATAAAGATGTTCTTGTAAGATAAATGCTATCTCTAGGACCTGGTATAGTGCTGGGAGTTGATTTTTAATAATAAAGATGTTCTTGTAGGATAAATGTTACCTCTAGAACCTGGTGCTTCACTGAAAATTTGAAAATTGAATAAAGGACCCTAATGCTAACCTGTAAGACAGGGTCTTGTGTTAGCTGAACCTCTGATGGGAAATAGTACAGGGACTTTAATGCTAACTTGTAAGACAGAGCTTGTTTGGGGCCATCTAGAGGGTATGGACTAATGAGTATTTACTGTAATAAAGGTGGCGCTACCTAGTGGTATATTTCAGGATTAATCAGAGGTTTGGTTTGTGGTGCCATCTAGCAGGAGTATGGACTAGATGAGTATTTTCTGTAATAAAGGATGGCGCTACCTAGGGATATATTTCTTAGGGTTAATCAGGATTTGTTTGTGGTGCCATCTAGACGAGGTATGGGCTAATGGGTATTTTCTGTAATAAAGGTAACACTACCTATTGGTATATTTCAGGGTTAATCAGAGGTTTGTTGCTGAGTCATCTACGGTAGTAAGGATCATAAGAGCGTTTTTCTGTAATGGAGGTAAGGTGGTATATTAATTAGTTAATTAGGATTTGTTTGATCACAGTATTATGACTGTATAAATGTACTTTCTATAAGTCCTTACTAATCAATTGCTTTGTAAGACCTGTAGAACATTCATAAAGGTGTTTTTAAGATGGGGATTTAGAAATGTATTTTGGTATGTGACACAGTATACGCTGCACAATACCTTAACTTATCATAGTCCTAATCTAAAATGATACTGATAAGACCTTAGAGACATACACACGTAAAAAAATGTTAATTCGGAAATCGTAACTTGTATTAATAAGTACAGAGATTGCATCTGGTACCTCTCTGAGAAGATGATAATGATGGCCTTGCAGAACAAACCGTCAGTCTCACCGATCTGACTAAGGTATAATAAGAACTTGTACACCTCAAGGAAATGTTGGAGATCGTCATACACCCAGTCTCACCAAAGTGCTCGGTACTAGCTAGTAATTAAGACTATCTACAATGCTTGAGCATCGTCTGACATTTTACAGTTCGGACTTGCTATTTAAACCTCATTAGAATGCTAAACTGACGTCATCTCTAACAAGTCTACTAGCTGAATAGGGTTTTACCCTCATTTAGAATGTCTAAAAGTACACGCATTCACTTTGAATGTCTCTTGAATAATTTTATATTTGAAGGTCTCTTTTAAAAGTACAAACAATATTTTTCTATTCAAAATTTGATAGTTGGATTAAAGACGATTAAAGACGATAAGGCCTTTTCCTTTCTTTTTTACTACTCATTATTTAAATTCAAATAGTTAATTACAGTGTTATAAGGGTTTTAATGATTTTCATCGTATGATAAAATTGTTTTTGTAAAATGCAACGAATACAATATATAAAATAAAATAAACTCTCGCTTAAACCTATATTTATCGTTTGAGAAGATAATAATAATCCTATTCAAAAAATAATACAAGGTTATAATTAAAAACACATTAAAAACATGCAAATTAGTACAAAAGTGAACTTTTCAAAATGATTACACAAAGAGACTATCGGAGTTCAATGAATATACAAAGTTACTTTTAAACGATTGAACCTTGAGATTGTAAAGTCTACATATCGATAAACTATTTGTATGAAATGCAATTATATAATCCTGTTATACAACGCTCATTACTTAAAATATAATGTGAAAAGTGTACTGCAACTGCAAAATACATTAACAAATTAAAAATATAGAGTGAAATAATAATAATTTCAGCCATGCATGTAGACAGATTCTCTTTCTATAGAATTCTATACAATCGAAAAATTATTATCTGTATGTTTTTAATTAATAGCTGTGCTAATTATAACATTTTTAAATTTCTAATTTGAAATAAGGGCAACGTAATTTAGCTTATTCCTGTTTCATAGAGAGCATTACCACCGTCAAGATTTGAGCTGCATCCATCGTCTTCACCTTGAACGATTATATTGTAATAGTTTATTAACAGTCCGTAAAACATCTAATACCTCTGATACTAGATCATAATAATAAAAACTCATTACACAGTGATTACGCTTTAAATGCATGCAAATAAATAATAGCTTTTTTTTATATTACGTCTATTATTATATAGACGTGAGATTACCCTTAAAATTAGCTGGCTTCAACACAACTCTGGAAATACTACATCCGTTCAAATCTCTCCTCTCTCGTTCTCAAAACTGAACCGTATTCATTTTTCTTGAATTTACCTGTATTCCATTTCGGATTCGGCTGTATGTTTTTTCTAACACACAAACAGAATCTTCAATATTGTGATGTATGCAGTTGCAAGATGTCTGTGTTCTCATATTTTTAAACTAGTTTCATATTATTTTACATACAAACAAGCATCGGGGATGCACCCATCAAAAGCGAATCAGATTTATTTGTAAAAACATATGCAGGTTTTAGGTAAACACAATAGCGGATACAGCTACATGCTAACGGTTATCGATGTTTTTCGTATGAGGGTTTGAATGAGAGCTCTTAAACGAAGACAGCCTCACAGGTATTTTTAAGAAAACTGATACACATTTCAGGAGAAAAACATCAATTTCCCTATAGCGGGTACAGTGTTGTAGTTGAAAGAATTAATAAAACATTGAAACAAGAATGTGGTGTTGCCTTACGATGATAATGATAAGGTAATTTGTCGTGTGGAATGCATTTTCATTACTTATGAATGCAGTATATTTTCTATTAGTTATTTCGGTATGTGACATTGTAAAAAACTAATGTTTTTTAGAAATTATCAGATTTTCTATAACGCTGATAATTACTTTTCGGTGTATATATACAGTTCTGCGAATATATATTTTTACAGTTCGAAAAAAAAATGGAACATATTACTACTATTGAAGAGATCGACTCAGCATACGAAGTTGAAGTGGCCGCCAGACTGAAAGGGGTGATGGAAATCATACGAGATAAACTTGAAGCCCGGCAGAGAAGTTTTATCGAGGTGAGCACAGCTCTGGAGTTGCACAGTATGAAGGTACACGGTAGAAGTCGTGGAACAGAGGCCAGTATTAACAGTGAGCGTGAACAAGAAAAGAAGTGTCAGCCTACACAGATAGCGTTAACCGAACTTGTAGCGAGTACATCACCAGTTCATCGGGGCGGACGGCGGCAGCAATCACAACTGCAAGTATGTAAAAGAAGACGCAAGACTAAGGCCTGCAGCAGCAGCGTTCCTAAAAGACGTCGACCTCATGACGATGTGGATTCCGACATCATACTTATAAGTGAAAATGAAGAGGACAAGGAGAGGTGTCAGCAACCACAACAACAAGTAGTTCAGGTCAATCCGACGGTGAGCACACTGTCAACATCTCCAGAGAGCTGCTACCGGAGGTACAAACCGTGTCAGCGATCAGCACTTTGTCATCGCCAGATGTAGGCAGTAGCAAGAATGTCTCTATGCTAGAGACGCTCCTCTTCCAAGCACAACCGTTAAGGGAGAATATGAGCGAGTCCTGCGAGGCTGAACAAGGTCAACACACACCTTCACTACCGTCAATAGCATTAATCAGTCTGACAGGCCCCGCAGGTGTAGACGTGGCTGTACCCTCACTAGAGGAGCTCATCAGGGGACTGCTCCAATCACCGCTAGGGTGTAATTATGAGGGTGAGGAGCTGTATCATTTTTAAAAGAAAAAAAAAATCTTTACCTGTTTTATTTATTCTTTATATCCAAATGGAAGAGTATCAAAATTCTCAATTCTCCGTCGCTTAGAATAACTTATCCTATACTGCTTAGATTCTGGCCTACTTAATACATTGTAACAACTATCTCTAACAATTTTTCTGTCATTATATACAAACAAAGAGTCTTTACTATTGCTAAGCACCATATCTTTCATCGATTGAAAGTTTATAATGCGTGAGTTTTTATAGTTTAAGGTAATGCCTTTCACTTCACCGTTCGCCTCCAGCTCGTTGGTCATCTGGCCAAGGAAATCGCCGCATGCTGGATTCCAGTCGTCGGGTTTTGCGACAAGTATCACACTGTCTGTGTCGTAATACAGAACACGTCGGTCTAGTTTCTCGAGGTAACTGTATAGCTCTAAACGTGCATGAGCAGTCGTATACGCAGCTATGGACACATTAATGGTTTTTTGTGATTCATCCTCACCTTCAGGTCTATCCCAATTTACCATTACAACATTATCGTATTTGAACCAAAGGATCCGTAAACAATTTGAAAAAGTCCTTTGGTTCAGATACAATACTTCACTGGGTTAAATTTTCGCGCTGGCCAAACTTACCCCAAAAAGAATTCAGCATAAGTTTAGCCAAGTACCTTAAACCGGGGTTTTTCTGAATATTATCTGCGTCTAGTCGAACCCCCTCTTTCTCATAATACTCCGTTACGTAGTTCAATTTTGCAGTGTCTGACGTGCAATGGCTAGGCCAACCTGAACATTCCTGCTTGAGTTTCAGGAAATTATCAATATATCCGCTAAATAACCCTCCCTGTTTCGTGGCTTTATTATAAGTGGTTACCTCGTATTCCCAAACTTCAAAAACATCAAGGACTACATAGTTTTTAGCGATAGCCTTACGCAGTTCGTCAGCTACAAACGTCCCCACGAAACTGCGCTCAGGTTCACTATGCCTACATTCCCCTTGATTTAACTGGACACCGCACGTCCTACACAACACAAACATCAGCTTACCGTGCATTTTTAACGGTAAAACAGGGTGATAGAGGTTAGAGGGCGGCAGCACTCGACATTTAACTAAACCATCCACCGTGTCTAATGAAATGTTCTTACATTCTAACCCTACATGAATTTTCGGATGACCTATAGGATATTTACAGTATTTATTTACAAATGGATATAATGAGCACACTTCATAATACATTATTTTCTCGTTCACGCTGTCACATTCGTGATAAAGCTTACTAGCATTAGTGCGACCTCCGTAAAACGCATGCGTGGGTTTAAGGGTTCGTCATCTTGATGACCTAAACTCTGAATAAACGCTCTTAATTCGTTGTTAGCAAGTATTTGTTTTTTTAAAATTGCATTCGCGCATCTCCACTAAATTATATCCGCGCTCGCGTATAAATAGGGACCGTGCCACCGTGTTCTCATTCAGTGCAAGCATGGAGGTACTTACACCCAGTTTAGGATCCATATTGGCTTGATTGGGGAAACATTCCTCGCAACCATGCCAATAACAATCTTGAAATTCATAAACGGTATTTGTTCCTGCACAATACCCGTCGACCTTAACACCTTCAGGTGTTCTAAACTCGCGAGCTTTCCCAGCATGCTGTATGGTTACTTGCTGAGAATATTCCACCCAACGTAACCATTGTATTGCTACTTTTGATTGGTTGTCGGCTCGTCTATAACCACCTTTAGGAATAAGTCCTATAGTGTCTTCTTTGAGAAAACGTCTACGAAACACCTTGTTACACGCACTAGCAATAGTGGTAGCTTCCTCAAACGGATCAACTTTATTTTGAGTCGTCAAGGTGGACCAGAAGCTAATGAAACCTTTAACGAGGATCTTAACGTCCATCAAGCAATACTCCACAATCTCCTCACTCATCTTAAAAACATAATTACTATGGGTCGTGTGCCATTCTAAGAGTTTTTGACTATCTTTCGCAGACATCTGATCTGCACAATAATATTCAAGTGCTGGCAGCGGACCCTCGTAATTCTGATTCTCGGATGTATTGAAAAGATATGGGAAATAACCTTTGGACTCGGGTAAATTGAAGGTTTTCGAAAATGCCGAGAGTGGTGATGGGATGAAGTTAAGGGAATCAATGAACCTAATATCACCACATTGAATTGAAATTAGTTTTAAGCCATTGGTGATGACTTTAGGTGCCCACCGGTTATTATTAGCTAGCATGCATCTGAGCACAAAACACCCGTCGTACCCCTTCATGTTATGTGCGATGCATGTAACTTTAAATTTTCGTGCTCTCTCGGCAACATATGCTAGAAACGAATGAACAGGGTTTTCCCTGAAAATGTGCACTCTTTTGCTACATACTGAGCATTATTATCGTTAATTGTTGATTGTACAACTACAATACCCTGCTTTTTAGATTTACAGAAATCTGCAAATTTTAACCCCGTCAGGTTTTTGCGCCCATAGCCTACAGGTAGCGACACTCTATCCACGTTTAAAACTAATAAGTCGCTAGAGAAAAAACTAGCATTGCTCTGCATTACCTTTTCCAGCAGCGACATTATCACTTTCACCGACAACTGGTCCACTCTTCTAAATGAAATGCCGGTTGGCTTGTCAGGGAAGTTTGGATTTCTTAACGTGATCCCGACCCTGTCTGATGGGGCCGCATCCTTTACAGTATATGAATACAATTCATCAAATGCACTCTGTAAAAAAGATATGTATTAGATAAATTTTTAGTAAATGGTATATTTTTACCTGTAACCATGTTAAGGGATTATCCTTACACGTCTCGTCATTGAAGTTAAACCGTAGCGTTTTACACGTGGTATTAAATTTTTTAATACATTTAGTGTTCGATTCCTCAATTATATTAATATGATTGAACCCTGAGGATGGTCCGGCCTGTTGCTGCAAGCCGCCTGAACCCGATTGATCTTGTACCTGTAATGTACTCATTCAGTAAGTGCGACAATAGAAAATTAAAAAAGACATACCGTTATCAAATTCCCTGCTGCGGAAGTTTCCGACATCTCTTCATCGTCAAACACGTCACTCATATTTATTTGAGCAGAGCTTAAAAAAATAATTAAAATTTAAAAAATAAAAAAGAGGTATATACTTACATTCCACCAGCCCTTCGTACAGCTTCAACAAAATTATCGTACTCTTCCATAGAATCGATATTATTATTCTCAAATACAATTTTATGATTAATAATATTGTATGCCTTTATCAACAATCCGTCGGTTAATAATACACCACTGTGAAACAATCCCAAAATCTGCTTAGCTGATAAAGATTCCATAGCGATATGATGCTCTTCAAAACAAGAACTACATTAACTAAACCCAGGCGCACGCTTTTATAGTATTCTTCCAGACCCTGAGGCTAACCTCAAGATCAATTAGCAAAGCTAACTTCAAGGTCATACTTTATGGCTAACTTCAAAGTCGATGACTTCCTCAAGGTTATTGATATTTATAGAAGCAGTCGGTCTTGGAAAAAGTTGACACGTATTTTTATTTTATTTATGTCTACTAATTAATTATGCTACTATTTTTCGACGATAGGTTCAAAGGTCTACATGGTAGTTTTCTACACTTGTCTTACAACAACCTCTTTATTATTAAAAACAGCCCCCAGCGAAGCACCAGTTTATCACCATTTTATCTTACAAGAACATCTTTATTATTTAAAACAACCCAGCGAAGCACCAGGTCCTAGAGGTAGCATTTATCTTACAAGAACATCTTTATTTTTAAAAACAACCCCAACACTGCACCAGCTCCTAGAGATAGCATTTATGTTACAAGAATTTCTATAAAACAGCCCCAAGCGCTGCACCAGGTCCTAAAGATAGCTCTCGTCTGACAAGAAACCCACAATTTCAAAGTTCCCTCATTAGTCCTAGCCCCAGGTCACTTTCTCAAGGTAAACCTGTTTCTCAAGCTAAACCTGTTTCTCAAGGTAAACAACAACTTTCTCAAGGTAAAACTGTTTCTCAAGGTAAACAACTTTATCAAGGTAAACAACTTTCTCAAGGCAAACCTGTTTCTCAAGGTAAACAACTTTATCAAGGTAAACAACTTTCTCAAGGCAAACCTGTTTCTCAAGGTAAACAACTTTATCAAGGTCAAATAGTGGCCAGCCACGTGGCAGGCCTTGGAAAATCCCCAAGGTCACAAAAGTGAAAGTGGGCGGGCCTTGTGACGTAAAAAAGTGGAGGGGATGGTGCCTGTCTTCTACTAACACAGCAAGTCCGTTCAACAATTCCATTACACTCGCCGTAAATAATAATAAGATTTAAAAAAACATCATTAGTAAATCCTACATTTGCCATTATTTACTATAAAATACAAACTGGTAAAGAAAACTGTCAAAACAACATAAACAATTAACGTTCTAACTATCAAATCTTTGACAGCCATGGCCTACCCTTTACTAATGTTGAAATAATTAAGTGTTGTTATGTTTTAACTAAGATAATGAAATATCTCAAAAGTGGTTGGATTTAGTTATAGGGAATACCGATACTAAACGTATTGGCTTAAAAAAATACAGCGGAAAATGTTACGACAAAGGAAGATATGATGCAGAGAGTCTTACTTGCTTTAAATTCTCTAACATCCGACCATATTTCCAGTATTACAAGACATAACTTAATGAAAAGGATTCATAAATGTTTAGAAGTAGATGGTGCTAATTTTGAACACTTATAAAACTTTATTTGTGTAATATTACATTTAGTTATTTTTGTTTGTAAGTTATCTAATTAAATTAATAGAAAATACCTAGTCAACGTTTTTAATGATATCCACAATTAATAATCCTTTCAAGCTATTGGTTACTTTTCAGAATTAATAACTTATGAAAAAATAACAAAATATCAACTTAAATAATGGAAATCATGGCCTACCCTTTACTAATGTAGAAATAATTTAACTAAGATAATGAAATATCTCAAAAGTGGTTGAATTTAGGTATAGGGAATACTGATACCAAACGAATTGACTTAAAATAGCGGAAACTGTAATAAAATGCAGGGTGTTCTATTTAAAGTAAGCAACTCATAAATGATTTAAATTGTGCATGTTGGCGGCTAAGTTTAAAACACCCTGTATGAAATATCAATGAGATGGACTTAAAGGGCAAGTGCTTATTTATTGGTTACAATTTCACGTCACTAGCTTCGTTATTAATGGTGATATCGTTATTCAATGTGGACTACGATTTTTTCAAAATTAAAAAAAAAATCGAAATATCTCGAAAATACATCATTTTTGGTATAGGACATTGTGCACAAATTTTATCTAGAATTTCATGTAGAATAAGAAAATAAGATAAAAAATATTAGGTTCTATTTAAAATAACAAAGTCGAAGTCTACTACCGGTATAACCGGAAGTGCCACATTCAGGACAATGTTATATTTGAACTCAGCGTCATGGAAAACCTACAGCTTCGTAATTTCAGATTTTTAACATAACTGTATCCGCCATTACTTTTAATCAAAAGTCTTCGCGCCACACCCTGTATGTAAATATCTGGTGTGGAACACCACACGACCTTCCAACCTACAAAACGGAAGAAATAAACTAATTTTAATAATTTTTTATGATTACTAACCTTTCCTCCGCAAGATTTTGCGTTTAAAATTAAATTTAATGATCATAAAACACATAATAAATTAAACACAAACGTATATGTATGTAAAAGGACAATATTAGCGGCTGCTGCTAGCTTTTTCAAAAAAATTAAACCTAAAAATAAGATTCTGGCCCAGTTATTTCTTTCTTCGCAAAATTACCTTCATATAAAAAAAACCATCGAAATCCGACAAGCGCTTGTCTCGCAATCTGCGTGAACTAAATGACGCGATTATTTTAATATATAGGATAATGCAATCTCTTTTATAATAAGTTCCTTACGAAAATAGGCAACATTGTAAAAACAAAAAAATAATCTATGTCAAAGTGACGTTTAAAACTTCATGTCAAATAGAGAAATACACGTTAACGTAAAAAAAATTCCAAAGTCGCCTGCTTCTATAGATATCAATAATACAGTTTAACCGTTTTCGCTCATATTTAATTAATTTTTGGACTTACCTTGCGTTATATTAAGAAACTTTTCTTATAAAAATAAAAGTTGAACACGTTTACCGCAATTAGAACAAGAACCACCAAATTTTATTCTGCTATTAGACGGCAAATCTCCAGATTATCACTTGGATGTTAGAGCTGAACTTCGAAATTGGCTGCCTGACAGATGGATCGGTCGTGTAGGTCCAAATGATAGTGCACTCTTGAAATGGCTTCCAAGATCTCCGGACTTGACCCCTGTGAGTTTTTCTTGTGGGGATACATCAAAATAAAGTGTACACACTACCATTACCAGGAAGCATACCTGAGATCCAATAACGGATTACCAAGCGATCGAAACAATCGACAGGTTCCATGGCGCCAGACCCCCCCCACCAATTTTGAGTTTTAATTCCAAAATACGTTTAATCGTTTGTGCTTCGTTTGTGTACCCTTATGCGCAAGTTTTTTTCGTTTGTGCTCAATTAGGGGATTAGTTATTGCCAAAAAACAGTTGGGGGGGGGCGGGCTGGAGATATGGTAACCCCTCAAGTTTAACTTGAAATTACGCTTAATCGTTGGTGCTTTGTTTGTGCACATTTGTGTACACTCCCTTCATTGAGATCGAATTCGGAGGGGGGGGGGGAGCTGGAGACATGCCAACCCCCCTTCATTTTGAATTTTGACCCTAAATTAGGATTAATAATTTGGTCTTAGTTTGTGCACGTTTGTGCCCCTCGAAAATTTCGTTTGTGCTCACCCCCTTCGTAAAGAACTAACGGGTGGGGCTGAAGACATGATTTTTAAAAAATTCTTATTCGGTTAATATTTTGCTTTGTAAAAAGTGTAAATGCTGTTGCTTCATTTGTGCACATTTGTGCACACTTTTATTTTGATTGTTTTAAATTAGAGGATGAACAATAGTGAAAAAACTTTTAGGGCTGAAGCGCATTATTTTATAGCGCCTATATTTCTAACTCTATAAGAAAATTGGCAAGTAGGAATTGCTTAAAATGAACTTACGCATACTTCAAAATTATTTCTCAATATATAGGGTGTTGCATAAATGCTAGACGGGGCACAATTTAGTTATTTCATTCGGAACACCTCGCATATGATATATGTCTTTGTAATAGTTACAGAATGTAGTTTATAAAAGGGTAGAGGTTGTGTTGTTCCAAAGTAATAAAATTAAAGATAAATATTATTTTATTGGTTTCTCACAAATATTACATCTTCGAAACGATCATATCTTTAAAAACGTATAATTTTGTAAAAATAATTGATTAAAATTATATTGAGTATACTCATCAAAGTATACCCTTCTGTATTGTAATGTATTGCAACATTGACATACTTTGAATCATCAGAGCTCGCTATTTTTAATGAAACACCCTGTATGTTATAATTGAAAATCTAATGATTTCGACACTCTATACAACGTGATAAATTTGGAAGTTACAGAAAAAGATAGGTAGTATTTAATAAAATTTGAATCGATAATTTCTCAAGAATCAACCTAGTAAGGTTTAAAGATATCATCATTTTTTGATAATATTGATTGTTCCCAAAAGTTAAGGCAACACGTGCAATCAGAAAAATAAAGATGATATCAAAAATTAAAGCTATAGATAAATGTACAACATAAAAACGAAAGTAGAATAATCTTAACACAGGTATTATTTTCGATGTTTTCTTATTGGAAGTACCCTTTCTATTACAGATAGACAAAAAGTAATATGGGGCCCTTGTGCTCGATTTTGTTGTTCATTAAGATCAAATAGTCATAATCAAGATATCTCTGACCGTTATTGCGCAATTGGACAAACTTGAAAAAATGGCGATTTTGAAAAACTTGAATAACTTTTTTATTTCTAAATGTATCGACAAACTGTAAAAACATTTTTAAGGCACTTTTAAGTATAACCCGTTAGTGGATTCACATTTTTAATACCTTTTTAATTTAAAAAGATATGTCATAAAGTTGTATTTCTTTATATGGAAACCATTGTTGGCGATGATTTTTAAATGACATTTATTTTTGTGCTTTTCAAAAATATACAGTGCTAGTCAAAAGTCCCCCTCCCCCCTTGTATCTTTTGAACAGTTTTACTAAAGAAATTTGGAGGGTAAATATAAACGGATATAAGCTTCTCAACTAGTCATGACAAGTGACGTAATAGTCATATATGACGCCACAGGGCCACAGTGACCAATAATTTTAAATAGTACCTTATGGCAAGTGACATCTCGTTTGAAAGGTATTAAAATTATCTATTCAGTAATACTAATTTTGTTAGGGTTTAGGTTGATTTTGAAAGAAAAATTAAATAAATACTAAAATTATAGTTTGGCATTTAATTAATCAAGATTCAAGGACCAATTCTTATAGTAAATGTTGGAAATGTGCTCCACTTAATTCCTGACAGTAATGCATCCTATTGCTAAAATCTTGTCGTACTAGTTCAAATGTGTCTGCGGAAATTGCTCTACATTCTTCAACAATTCTTTGTTTGAAAATGTGCATACTGCCAGGTACTGTAGCGTAAACCTTAGATTTTAAGTACCCCCACAGAAAAAAATCTAATGGTGTCAGGTCTAGTGACCGAGCTCGCCATTCTATCGGACCACGTCGTCAAATCTATCTGCCACGATATTCTTCATCCAAGTAACGTCTTACTGCACCATAATAGTGTGCAGGAGCACCATCTTGTTGGAACGTTATTTCCAAGTTGCCGAATTCATCTAGATCATCTTCAAAATTTTCAAGAATTAACGGTTCAATTGCGTTTTGTAACATCTCCAGATACACTTCACCGGTTAAGTTAGCATTGAGAAAAACAGGTCCAACTAAGTGGTTTCCCAAAATACCTGCCCAAACATTTACTTTTTCTGGAAATTGAGTATGTTTTTCACGAAAGATTTGAGGATTTGTGTCACTCCAATATCTCACATTTTGTGTGTTAACGTTCCCATTGAGGAAGAAAGTACTTTCGTCACTAAAACAAATTGATTTTATGTAGTCTGGGCGTTGGATAATTTGATTGGACATATTTTCGCAGAATTCTAATCTTCGGTCGGGGTCATCATCTGAAAGTTGGTGCACCATTTTTAATTGGTATGGATGTAATTTGTTTTTAGCCAACACCCTATGTACTGTCCTTTCACTGACTTCACAGATAGACGCAACTTGGGCTGTAGAAGAAGTAGGATGTACTACCATTTCTGCAATTATGTCGATTTTTTGTCGTCACTAATTGTTGGTCGACCAGATCGTTTGACTTCTTGAACACTACCGGTTGCTTCAAACTTCTGAAGAAGTTCCCTCAAATAAGTCCTCGATATAGGGCGATCGGGGTACCTCTCATTAAAAAGACGTTCCGCTGCATGGACATTATTTCTACATTCACCAATTATTAAGATAGGTGCTACTTTTTCGGCTACCGTACGTACCATTTTGTCTATGTAGACACTTAAACGTCGCGTTAAAGAATAATTAAACTGAATAGTCAAGGTATAAAAACTTATCAAAGTAAAAACAACGAGAGAATTAAAAAACGTAAACTTTTTTGACAATTAACCACAGGCACAAATTCTTGTAAGATTCTTTCTGGTAGGTTGTACAAGAATATTCCACTATGTGGATTTCAGTGCTCTTTCGACTAAACTCAGTTGAAGTAGGGATGGGTTTCGGTTGACTCTTATTCTGTTAATTTACAATGACTTGGAATATTTCCAAACTAAACTTCTTGATTGTACTGTGATTATTTTTAAATGGTTTCTTTTAATAAAACAGTATTTTTGGAGCAGGTTTGTTTTCAGGTGAATTCGGATATGTTTTTATAAGTTATCTGGGGCTGGTTGGAAGTTCCATATATATCTATACAATCTAAAGGTTTAATATGACATTAGATGGATAAGCTCCCCTGCAGTCCAAGTTAGAAAACTCAGAGCTAGACAGAGTAACTTTTATTAATAGGGTATTAGAGGGATAAGCTCCCTTCAGTCCAAGTTAGAACACTCAGAGCTAGACAGAGTAACTGTTATTAATAGGGTATTAGAGGGATAAGCTCCCCTGCAGTCCAAGTTAGAAAAGTCAGAGCTAGACAGAGTAACTTTTGTTAATAGGGAATTAGATGGTGGGTTTTTGTCCTCCAAAAAGAACCTAGCTAATCAGTGATCCCACAGACGTTGCTAAAATGCCTCGCCAACTGAATAGGACTGTAACGTCCTTAGGGGACCACCGAATTTCTTCAGCAGTTTTTCCTAAGTACGGTACCAATAGCTAGTTCTCTTCAAATCGGGATTTATACAGGTATTAATCGGTAAACTGGTAATTGCAACGTATTTTCTTTTGAATTAATTTCAGTTTCAATTTAAGTTCAGCTGGTAATATTCAACAATATAAGTTTATACTGGATATACTTTAATAGTAGGTCAGGTTATGAATTATTCTCGACAGGAGAATTTTCAAGAAGTGCAGGATGTCGGATTGGTAATAATTTATATCAGGTAATAAATTATTATTGGAACGGAATTGTAGACGATATTCTACAGGAAATCTACGAAGATGAGTATCGTAGACAGAGAATTCTGAATTATGTGTAAATTTCCGGTTTTATACCTGGTCTAAAAGAGGGGTTTAGGTGGAACGGAACGCGATGGGTTTGCACATCCGCTAAGGGGGTACGGAGTGCACGAAAAATTGTCGTTTGTTATCATACCTGGATTCTGAAAGCGTAAATGAATTGTTATTTACAAAATTATCTTCATAATTTCTTTATTTTAAAATTTATTTCGCTCACCGTATTTCTGGGTCGTTACAAGGCAGACTGTACAATCTTGATTAATTAAATGCTAAACTATAATTTTAGTATTTATTTAATTTTTCTATCAAAATCAACCTAAACCCTAACGAAATTAGTATTACTGAATAGGTAATTTTAATACCTTTCAAACGAGATGTCACTTGCCATAAGGTACTATTTAAAATTATTGGTCACTGTAGCCCTGTGACGTCATATATGACTATTACGTCACTTATCATGACTAGTTGAGAAGCTTATATCCGTTTATATTCACCCTCCAAATTTCATTAGTGTACATAAAACCGTTCAAAAGATACAAAGGGGGGGGGACTTTTGACTAGCACTGTATAACACTTCCATGTTATTTTAATAATTAATTGATTTTGTTAAAGTGTTTTATATTATTCGAAGGTGATAAAAATGTGGCATCGGAATTATATTAAAAAAATTTTCCTGAAAGGCAACAGTCAAATAAAAATATTTTTGAACGGTATAGTTAATAGAAATTAAAACTTTTGCTAGCTCAAAACAATATCTTAATTAAAAATTATTATTAATTTTATTAAATACATAAATAAAAAGTTTACCTGTACTTTGCTAGAGTACCACGCTAACCAACTGCGCCATCAAGGTTCAAGCCCCAATCGATGCAAATTTTGTCTTTATGTATGTAGAACTAATGTAAATTCTAAATATAATGAGATTACAATCAAATGACTTATATTAATGGAATCTGAGCCCGCAAGGATTCACACATACCAAAGCAAGTTTTTGTTATGAACGAATAAGTTCAAAGGTAAATATGTAATTAAAAATTATTTAATTTTATTAAATGCATAAATAAAAAGTTTACCTCGAGTAGGATTTGAACCTACGACCTGTACTTTGCTAGAGTACCACGCTAACCAACTGCGCCATCAAGGTTCAAGCCCTAATCGATGTAAATTTTGTCTTTATGTATGTAGAACTGATACAAATACTAAATATAATGAGATTACTATCAAATTACATATATTAATGGAATGTGAGTCTTCAATATCGCAAGGATTCACACATTCCAAAGCAACTTGATTAATATTAAATTATTATAAGTTTTTGTTATGAACGAATAAGTTCAAAGGTAAATATGTAATTAAAAATTATTAGTAATTCTACATACATACATACAAAATGTACTTATTCGTTCATAACAAAAACTTATAATAATTTCATAATTAATTTTAGGTTACAGAAAAGTTTAATTGAATTCGGTTCCCAGGCCAAAAACTTACTTTAAACGAAATTCTGAAGAAAATTCAATGGTCGTCTTAGGACAAGTCGAAGCAGAGTCAACAACTTCATCTAGACAAATGGTTAATCTAGGCGTGTCTCGAAGCAAAGCCCTTCGAATTTTAAAGAAACACAATCACCATTGCCATAGATTTCGGAAACAACATTTTTTGACTACAGACGACAGAAGGTTTTATAACTAGTGTATAAGTCAGTGCCAAAATATACCTAATTTTTCAAACTCTATTGCATGGTCAGAGGAGGCGCATATCAGTAGTGATGACATTTTTAATAATCACAATTTACCTTACTGGGTAGATACTAATAATCATGTCAGTGTTATCCGCAGGACGCAAGGGAAATTTGGAATAAACGTGAAGTGCTGCATTAAAAACGGACGTTTTTATTATCACATGTATGAAGGAACATTAAACTCAATGAAATATCACGATATTCTAAGAATCATTTGGAGGGATTTTTAGAGAGTCTTCCTTTAGCACAATATTGCAATGTCATATTTCAGCAAGACCGAGCTCCCGCACATAATTCCCGTGTAGTTAGTGACAACTTAAATTTACGTTTTCAATGTAGCTAGATGGGAACGACAGCACCAATTTTGTGGCTTGCTCGTTCACTCGATCTTTCGCCCCTAGATTTCTTTTCATGGGGTTTTTTGAAAAACATTATATACAAAAGAACTAATAAAGCTGTGGATGAGTTAAAAGAAAGTGTTCGTGTGGCTTTTACACAATTAACACCATTTTATATATATATATATATATATATATATATATATATATATATATATATATATAAAACTCTACAAATTCAATTAGATGACGATGCGAAGTCTGCATTCAAAAAGAGAGAAAATTACCACAGAAATTAATATGTCCAAGTTTCCATATTAAATGACCGCACTGTATATCAAATTATTTATGAAACGATATTGAATTCATAGTTTTTACGTACTATTTAATTGTAAATGAGATAGGATTTGGATCATTTTATGTTGAATTTCATTTAAAAATGTTCTACTTTTAAAGCACATTTCTCTTATAATCGAAGATCCCAATGACCTGGAACTTTTCATTGCAAGCTAAAAAGAATATTTTACTTTTATAGATATGCCACGATCACGTAAATTTCTACTGGAGGCATTACAAGAAGTTTTGATTTCTCAAGAAGACCAAATTATAAATATAAGCAGCAAAAGGGTCTTTGGTCCAAAACATAGTTGTTGGGTAGATGTTGCTCAAGCTGTAAAGACTCAAATCACAACTAAGTACATTTATACAATTGTCGTCCAAAATCGCTATAACATTCTAAATAAATTAGGACTGGATTATTCACTTGACACACAAATAGAAGATAATTCAGCTTCCGAAGCAGATGAGCCAACCTATGAATTTGTTGTCAAACTTGATCGAAGCGATTGGAAAAATTTACACAAAACTACATACTATCATCGATCAGATTGAAATATTGCGGATTAATGGCGTTATGAAGGTTTACAACCATTTGATTAGACGAATCGCATTACAGAAATATTTTTTCTTCGTTCATTAGTTCTTAATCGAAATAAGATTAATCCTTTGGGCAGCGTGTATTTAAAACTTCGCAAAATTTTCGAATTTTTTTATTATGATAGTGAACCTGAACAGGCTAAATAAGGTCTATCGTGCTAAAGCACTCAGGAACACTTAGGAGGATGGATAGAGGGATAATGAATTTCCAATAGATGCCTATGAACAGCTACCTTAAATTTTCTCATATCATAAGTGAGAGGAAAACAGGAACTAGGGAGATCATTCCAGAGTTTAGAAGTCGTGTAGAAAAATGTGGATTACGCCCGTTTGGTACGACAAGTGGAGATTTGTACTGCATACTGATGATGTGAATGAGCGAACCGAGTGTTTTTCGCAAAGATAGCCGGAGATGGTATCAAAGAATGTAATTCACGCTCTATTTTGAATACGATCAACGATATCGAGAGCGTATTGGGGAGCACTAACCCAAAGGTGAGAATTATATTCCAGATGAGGCCGAATTTGGGCCTCATACAGCAGAAGGAGTTGTCGAGAGGTAAAGTACTGCTTAGATCTGTACAGATGGTCAACCCATGAGAGATTTGAAGATACAGTCATACCCAACAGAGTAATAGAGTCTGAAAACTTAAGAACTGAGCCATTCATACTTACAACAGGAAATGATCGATCTTTTTTGGCGGACATAAGGCAACACTGAGTTTTGTTAGCATTAAATTTTACTAGATTATTGCTTCCCCATTCGAGAATATGTTGAATGTCTTAGTTGATTGAATTTGCCATTTCAGCTTTAATTTCTTGATTTGACATAGAAGGTGGATTATCACTATGAGTAGACTGAGATGAACTACAGTGAAGAGTGCTGTCGTCAGCAAAGCAATAGATGGGGTTAGTTGTTGAAGAAATAAGATCGTTTATGTACAGCAGAAAAAGTGTAGGCGCTATAACGGATCCCTGTGGTACGCCCGCGTTAATGCTAACTTCTTTTGAAAAAAAGCCATCAACTACGACACGTATTCGTCTTTTATCAAGGAAAATAGAAACCCAGTTGATGAGCGTATCATTTAACCCAAAACGAGGTGAGTTTGGCAAGTAAACACTTATGCCAAACTTGGTCAAATGCCTTTGAGATATCTAAAGCGACTACAACTGTTTCACCGGACTGCTCTACTGTATTGTTCCAAACTTGGGTCACATATGAAAGAAGATCGCCTATTGAACGACTTTGCCTAAACCCATATTGGTGGTCACTAAGGAGTTTGTTAGTTTCAAGGAACGTGAGCTTTTTCCATGATTTTAGACAAAATGGAAGTGATGGCAATTGGTCTGTAATTTGAGGGATCGGCCTTATTACCTTTTTTGGGGATAGGTTGAACATTTGCTAACTTCCATAATGAAAGAAAGTCCCCAGAAGATATAGAGATCGTATAGAGCTTAGATAGGACTGGCACTAGTTCGGGGGAAGATTTCTTTAAGACAATAGCTGGGATAGCGTCTGGGCCAGTCGCCTTATTGAGATCAAGCCTACTGATGATCGATTCCAAGAGCTTGTACCGAAAATGAATTGGTTTCATAACGTATAAAGAAGAGTTGACTAGGGGCACATCTTTTCCAGAATCATTGAGACACGAGTTTGATGCAAACAAATCCACAAAAACGTTGGCTTTGTCTACAGAATTAGCAACTACCGATCCGTCAATAGATGTCAGGGGGGGAAATGAAAATGTTCGAAAGTTTTTACTAATGGCTTTTGCTAAAGACCAAAATTTACGACTGCCTAAAGGAGATGTAGCTAGTTCATTGCATTTTCGTTGTTCGAACAATTTTTTAGTTTTAGTGATGACACTTTTGCAGATATTTCTAGCACCAACGTATTCTACATGACTGTCAACCGATTTATTAGATTTCTATTTAATGTAACATTTATTTTTTAAAGATATTGCATAAGAACAAACCTTATTGAACCAGGGTTGGGAACGTGAATGACCCACACGGTACTGTTTTTTCGGAATGTATAACTCCATTCCCATGAGGATGACTTCAGATACTGAAAGAGCGATGTCCGAAGAAGAGGACGACTTGAAACAATATTCACCCCATGGAAAGGTTGCAAATAAATCCCGTAAATCACTCCATCGAGCTGACTTAAAACACCACAAGGTTTTATCGGTTTTGCGAACAACAGTGGAATTAGGTACAGTAGAAATGATTTTTATTAGACAATGTCGGAAAGACCTAAAGGCGAAAGAACGGAAGTTTTATAAACAAGAGGGTTTGATGTAAGAAAGAGATCTAGAAGATGTGGAGTATGGTTAGGGTTATCAGGGATTCTTGTGGGTTCAGAAATCATTTGTGTGAGATCACAAATAGCAAATGTTTCTGCACTATGACCAGCGGGATTTGTAGTAGATGAAAATTGAAGCCAATTAGAGTTATGAACATTGAGATCGCCTACAAATGATATATCGCAAGATGGAAACTTTCATACTAAGGTAATCGAAGAAGTCTTGAAAGTTGCTGTCATTAGGAGACCTATAAATGTAACAGTAGAATTTCACAAAATTAGGACCAGAATGTTTAAACCAAATCACGTCAAAATTTTTATTTTCTAAGGAAGAAACCCTCTTGCATGCAATTCTGTCCTTGATGTACGCACATACGCCTCCTCTATATCGAAAGTTAGAGTGAAGATGGTATTGAGGAAATTGCAAGTCGGGTGACTCGGAGCTTTCAGAGGAGACTTGTGTTTCAGATAGAAACGATATATCAGGTTGTAATTATTCAAGATGTTGGTGAATAGCATTAAGATTAGACCTGATACCGCGGATGTTGCAGTAGTGAATCAGAAAGTTGATACTTTCGATGACCGAGGTCGCTTGGGCCCTGCCTCTTCGGACATCCGAGTGGGGCAAGATTTTACGTCCGGAGTTTATAACCCTAGAAACCACAGCCATCTTATTTTTTAATTTGGGATTTTTAATCCGATAGGAAGACAGTGAGGGCGAGAAGGAAGAATAAGGATGAGAATAGATTAAGGATGATGGAAAAGGTAACCGGCAGCCCTTACCGAGCTCAGAAAATCGGAGACCCAATATTAAGGAGCCCATGGTAAGGGTGGTGGTACCTCCCCGGCTGGCATAGAGTATACATGCCTACCACCTATTAACTTTGTCAGAGCAAATTAACTGGTATCATCGAATGCCCACCAAAAGTTAAACATTTGTTTGTGAATATTGTCTGCTCCTACCCAGGCTCTTTTCAAAATTGTGAGACTTCAAAAAAGCGAAGAATATGTGGGAAAAAACGTCTAGTATTAGGAAATCTAATGCCAAAAGAAAACAAATCGGCTGCATTTATACGTAGAATGGAAGCTCAACGTATTATGGAATATGTGATGTCGAAGCGAGTAATGTGCCTAGTTTAAATGCGCCAAGAACTTTAAAATATAAAAAAAGACGAGAACAACAACTTGATGAAGATCTAATCATTACAGGGCTATTAATGAAAAGAAGTATGCCGTGTGACACAACAATTGTTAATTTAGGGTACGGTCCGTTTTATGTACATTGCTGGACAGCTCCTCACACTTACCGAGTCTATTGTAAAATGTCCGATTTCCAACTATTTCGATGGATGCTACCGATGGCTTAGTTCGAAAAATGAAACTGATAACAAATAGAGAAACTCACCATATTTTTCTCTATGAAATAGCAGTCAGCGATTAAAACGGTAGTTATAGTGTAGCTCACATGTTATCAGAAAGGCATAATAATAACGTAATCACTTATTGTCTTCGCGAATGATTAAGATGTGTCACCATTATCTACTGCACTGATGATGGCTGTGAGTCAAGCAAGCATTTTCAGAATGCACATTAACTAAATATCTCCAAGTCTGTTCTGATCTGCTTCTTCAGAAACCTGGTGTTAGAGCAATTCTTCCTGCATGCATGATTAGAAACGATTTTAATCACGTTATGCATTTAATTAGTACTTGGCCAGCGATAAAAGCATCAACTCCTCGAATTAAAAATTTTTATCTACGAGCAATATGTTTAGCTATTGGAAATAAAGATTTTGAAGATGTACTATTCCTTTTAAAATTCATCTTTGCTGTGGCGCTTCATGAAGAAGACGGTCTTAATAATGAAGGAAGACAGACAGCTTGCGAAATTGCCAAATTATATCTTAAAGTAAGAATTTCGTCTTAAAGAATATAATTTTAATTCAGAGGTGGAAGGAACGGTAGACATTGACACGGATAACGACAAAATAGATGATCATAAAACACAAAGCAATAAGGAAGAAGCTGGAAGAGTTTACAATGTTGGAAAAAATATATATTTCAAGGTATTAGGGGACGCCCCAAAATTAAAAAATCAAGGCAGTCATGATAATATGCAGTATAGTCGAGTACTTGCAAAAGAATTACTCGATTTCTGTAAGTTATTACCATGTTGGAGCGCGATAATGGTACCGTATTTTCAATATGGATCAAGTGCGTCATAAGAAGGTCTGTTGAATGACCTTAAATATAGAATTATGAAACATACTGGGCTACCATTCCGATTAGATGAATTTCTAGGCATTCACTTTCCCACAACACTAGGTATAATATGAATCTAATATAATTCAATTATTGGGAATGAATCCAAGACGATGAAGAAGATGAAAATAAAATATCGAGCGAACAGATATTTTTAAAAGAAAAAATGAAAGATCAAATAAAAGACATCTAAAATAAAGAAGATGAAATTAAAGATGATCCTCAAAAGATATGCAGAATGAAGAAGTTGAAAATTGGCTAGGCTTAGGAGAGCAAAATATACCTTTGAAAAAAAGACAATGTAATTATTTACAAGCTGACCCAACGGTTAGATTATTAAACCAAGAGAGCCGATCTAAAGCTTCATTCTGGAATAACCACAGATGTTCCTAATTAATGTCCCCAAAGAAGAACAACACCAAAAATATAAGTAAATGTAAACGTAAATGTAAAACGTAAACATAAAACGCAAACCTAAAACGACCTGTTTGAATACAGATCGTTTATGCCAATTAATCAAAATTCAATCCCATCGATTTTGTAAATACGCAAAAAAGATATCGGTGAGCTATGGCCTTCTATATTTAAAAAGGAGAGAACCAAGTCTCTGGAAAGACACCAGGTTAAGCAAGTAAAAATAATGAATTCACAGTAAACAGGGTGTGAATATTTTAAATACAAAGCAATTTCAATCCCACATCAGTTTAGATGCTTTAAAAATTAGCAAAAATGTAATTAATTTCTTCACTTGTGTATTATACAATTTCAGCCAAACATCACTTCCGCTAACTCGCGGCCAACCGCCCAACTACTTCACCATAGATCTTAAACATGTAGAAAACCAATGATGTTAAAACGTAAACGCTCAATGTTGCTTAATGAAAATGAATGAAAAATTGATTAACAGGAATGGAATCTAATTATGAAATAATATTGACACTAAGTGTTTATGACAAAAATAAGTAACCGGTTTCGGACCGTAACAATGTATTACCTTAACTTTTGGGAACAATCAATATTATCAAAGAATGATGATATCTCTAAACCGTACTAGTTGATTCTTGGAGAAATTCTCTATTCAAATTTTATTAAATACTACCTATCTTTTTCTGTAACTTTCAAATTTATCGCGTTGTTTAGAGTGTCGAAAACATTACATTTTCAATTATAACATACAGGGTTTCATTAAAAATAGCGAGCTCTGATGGTTCAAGATATGTCAATGTTGCAAAACATTACTAAACACTCTTCAAAAAATATTTCTGTAATGCGATTCGTCTAATCAAATGGTTGTAAATCTTCATAACGCCATTAATCCGCAATATTTCGATCTGATCGATGATAGTATGTAGTTTTGTGTAAATTTTTCCAATCGCTTCGATCAAGTTTGACAACAAATTCATAGGTTGGCTCATCTGCTTCGGAAGCTAAATTATCTTCTATTTGTGTGTCAAGTGAATAATCCAGTTCTAATTTATTTAGAATGTTATAGCGATCTTGGACGACAATTGTATAAATGTACTTAGTTGTGATTTTATTCTTTATAGCTTGAGCAACATCTACCCAACAACTATGTTTTGGACCAAAGACCCTTTTGCTGCTTATATTTATAATTTTGTCTTTTTGAGAAATCGAAACTTCTTCTAATGCCTCCAGTGGCAATTTACGTACTCGTGGCATATCTATAAATGTAAAACATTGTTTTTAGCTTGCAATGAAAAGTTCCTGGTTTAGATTTTCGTAACATTGGGATCTTCGATTATAAGAGAAGTGTGCTTTAAAAGTAGAACATTTTTAAATGAAATTCAACATAGAATAATCAAAATCGTATCTCATTTACAATTAAATAGTACGTAAAAACTATGAATTCAATATCGTTTTATAAATAATTTGATACACACTGCGGTAATTTAATATGGAAGCTTGGAAATAATAATTTCTGTATTTCTGTGGTAATTGAATGCAGACTTCGCATCGTCATCTAATTGAATTTATAGAGTTATATATATATATATATATATATATATATATATATATATATATATATATATATATATACACGGTGGTCCGAATTTTATGCTCATAACTTCGAGGGCGTATTCTACTCTAAAAAATAATATAAGTTTTCGATATAAACATATATCCAAAAATCCTTCGTTTCCAAGATACAGGGTGTCAAAGTTTTGTAAAATTTTTCGATTTTTTTTAATAGCTTCCCACAGTTTTTCAGATATTGATTTGAAATTTGGTATAGTTATTACATTATCAAGAAGCATTAATTTGAGTATTTTAAATTTTTTTAAATTCTACAAGGTGGTGAATTTTTGGGGGCGTCGGTACCTTAATTCACCACAAACTTTTTTGTGGTACGCCCCTGGTATATTTTGATTGTAGATTTAGATTTCTTATTCAATTAAAAAAATTCTCTTGAGTTTTTTCGTAAAGATTTTCGAGATAAATGAGAAAACTGTTCAAAAACATAGAATTTTAGTTTACCACTTTTTCGCATTTTTCTCAAAAACAATGCGTTTCTCGAACAAATGTAACTTATGAAGAATTGTTTAAATGTAATTGACATATCAAGTTTTCTTTTTTAAGTCAGTGTCGCACCCCGAAGAAGTTTGCGGGAAAAAGAGGTTCTGAAACCCAAAAAAATAGGACACCCTGCTAGTAAATCTGCGAAGATAATTAGAGTAGGCTATGATGCATAGCAATCATTTGATATCTGACATTTTTGACAACTTAAAACGTAAATAAAGTTTAATTGCGTTAGCGTGTAAATAATTCAGTTGAATTTATTTAAGTGTTTACGTGTTCAAGGAGGTACATCGTCGATTTAGAGAAGGTGGTTTAAAAAAAACGTAAGAGGTCATGATATACAGAATGACAGACATATACCTGAAATATTGCGTTTGTTTAACAATAATGATCGCTTAAGTTCTCGTGCTGCTGCAAGACAACTGAATGCTCAAAACCTACGCGTATCCAAGAGTAAAGTTTTACGAACATTGCATAAGGATAACAGAAAATCATTTCACTTACAACCCGTGCAACATCTGGAGATTTTCAAAAACGAATTGAAGAGACAACTCATTTTTACGGAAAATATTGTGGACAGATGAGTCTACATTTACTCGCCGAGGGGTAGTAAACTACCATAACCTCCATGTTTGGAGCAATCAAAACCCACATCAAATCAGGCCGCGGTCCTTCCAGACCGAATTTTGCTTAAATGTATGGTTGGGAGTCATCGATAATATCTTGTGTGGTCCATTTTCCTTCCCCGGTAAATTCACAAGTATTTTTGAATTTCTTGAAAATGATTTGCCCATTTGTTTGGAAGATGTTCCTTTAGATTTAAGGCACGAAGCTTGGCTACAAATGGATGGTGCACCAGCACATTTTGGAAGAAACTTATGAATGGTGCGATATAAATTTTCGCAAAAGTGGAAAGGACGGTTAGGAAGAGATGTGGACCATGTACCAGCAATAGGGCCAGCCGCCTGGCCGCCTAGGTCTCCGATTTGACCGTTCTCGACTTTTTGTGGTATCTTAAAGACGCAGTGTATGCTACTCCAGTTGATACAGAAGAGCAGCTACATGCGAGGATCGAGGAAGCATGTGAAACCCTGCGCAATAGACCACATCGATTATCCGATACTGTAAACTCAACATATCGTCGTTGCCAAATGTGCATTAATTGAAATGGATTTCATTTTGAACAAAATTTATAAAATTTTAAATAATATGTATGTACATATTTATTGTAGTTAATTAAATAATTGTAGTTTGTAATTTCGTTTATTAAAGTTAAAAATCTCGAAAATCGTGCACTTTACGAAAAAAATCAATAAACACAATTTTTCTAAATTGAATAGAAATCTAAATCTGCAATCAAAATACACAAGGGCGTACCACTAAAAAATTGTGGGGATTATGGTACCGACACCCCAAAATGGACCACCCTGTAGAATTTAAAAATTTTAAATACTCAAATTAATGCTTCTTGATAAGGTAATAACTTTACCAAATTTCAAATCAATATCTAAAATACTGTGCTATTTAAAAAATCGAAAAGTTTAAAAACTGACACCTGTATCTTGGAAACGAAGGATTTTTGGATATATGTTTATATCGAAAACTTATACTATTTTTTAAAGTAGAATACGCCCTCGAAGTTATGAGCATAAAATTGACCACCCTGTATATATATATATATATATATATATATATATATATATAAATATATATATATATATATATATATATATATATATATATATATATATATATATATATGGTCTTAATTGTGTAAAAGCCACACGAACACTTTCTTTTAACTCATTCACAGCTTTATTAGTTCTTTTGTATATAATGTGTTTCAAAAAACCCCATAAAAGGAAATCTAGAGGCGAAAGATCGAGTGAACGAGCAAGCCACAAAATTGGTACTGTTGTTCCCATCCAGCTATAATGAAAACGTAAATTTAAGTTGTCACTAACTACACGGGAATTATGTGCGGGAGCTCGGTCTTTCTGAAATATGACATTGCAATATTGTGCTAAAGGAAGACTCTCTAGAAATCCCTCCAAATGAATTCGTAGAATATCGAGATATTTCATTGAGTTTAATGTTCCTTTATACATGTGATAATAAAACGTCCGTTTTAATGCAGCACTTCACGTTTATTCCAAATTTTGTGTCCTGCGGACAACACTGACATGATTATTAGTATCTACCCAGTAAGGTAAATTGTGATTATTAAAAATGTCATCACTACTGGTATATTTTGGCACTGACTTATATACCAGTTACAAAACTCAGTAAGCCGCCTTCAGTCGTCTTTTTTTATAGTCTTTATTAATAATAGTAAGAATAAAATGCAATTGGAAAAATATTTTTATTCCATCATAATATTGTTTTTCTATTTATTAACTACCGTATCCATGTCAATCCAATAAAAATAAAACATAACATAAGGAAAGAAATCAAGATGCAAGGAGCTAAATCATAACATAGTCTATAGTAAAAAAATGTTCTTTCCGAAATCTATAGCAATGGTATTTGTGTTTGTTTAAAATTCGAAGGGATTTGCTTCAAGACACGCCTAGATTAACCATTTGTCTAGATGAAGTTGTTGGCTCTGCTTCGACTTGTCCTAAGATGACCATTGAATTTTCTTCAGAATTTCGTAAGTAAGTTTTTGACCTGGGATTTTTAAAAGAACCGAATTCAATTAAATTTTTTCTGTAACCTAAAATTAATTAAGATATTGTTTTGAGCTAGTAAAAATTTTAATTTCTATTAAGTATACCGTTCAAAAATATTTTTATTTGGCTGCTGACTTTCAGGAAAATGTTGGAAATATAATTCCGATGCCACATTCTTATCACCTTCGGATAATATAAAACACTTTAACAAAATCAATTAAATATTAAAATAGCATAGAAGTGTTATATATTTTTGAAAAGCACAAAAATAAATGTCATTTAAAAATCATAGTCAACAATGGTTTCCATATAAAAAAATACAACTTTATGTCATATCTTTTTAAATTAAAAAGGTATTAATAATGTGAATCCACTAACGGGTTATACTTAAAAAAGTGCCTTAAGAATGTTTTTACAGTTTGTCGATACAATTAGAAATAAAAAAGTT
Source organism: Vesta saturnalis (assembly GCA_036346205.1). NCBI lineage: Eukaryota > Metazoa > Arthropoda > Insecta > Coleoptera > Lampyridae > Vesta > Vesta saturnalis. The sequence continues at coordinate 1,184,985 of JARFJB010002117.1, forward strand.
ATTCAAGTTTTTCAAAATTGCCATTTTTTCAATTTTGGCTAATTGCGCAATAACGGTCAGAGATATCTTGATTATGACTATTTGATCTTAATTAACACCAAAATCGAGCACAAGGACCCAATATTACTTTTTGTCTATCTGTAATAGAAAGGGTACTTCCAATAAGAAAACGTCGAAAATGAACCACCTTGTACACAAAGAGTAAAAGCATCAACGGGATGTACTGCTCAGTATCTTATTTACACATTGTAAATACCTGTGTTCAGATTATTCTACTTTCGTTTTTATGTTATACATTTATCTGTAGTTTTAATTTTTGATATCATCATTATTTTTCTAATTGCATGTGTTGCCTTAACTTTTGGGAACAATCAATATTATCAAAAAATGATATCTTTAAACCTTTTTAGTTGATTCTTGAGAAATTCTCTATTCAAATTTTATTAAATACTACCTATCTTTTCCTGTAACTTCCAAATTTATCACGTTGTATAGAGTGTCGAAAACATTACATTTTCAATTATAACATACAGGGTGTTTCATTAAACATAGCGAGCTCTGATGATTCAAAGTATGTCAACGTTGCAATACATTACTAAACACTCTGCGCAAATCGATAAATTTCAAAGTGTACAGAGGATATACTCTCAGGTGTACACTAAATATAATTTTAATCAATCATGTTTACAGAATTATACGTTTCGAAGATGTAATATTTTGTGAGAACACAAGAAAATAATATTTATCTTGAACTTTCTTACTTTGGAACAACACAACCTCTACCCTTTTATAAATACATACTGTAACTATTCCAAAGACATAGTAATATGCGAGGTGTTTCGAATAAAATAACTACATGGTGCCCCAACTAGCATTTATGCAACACCCTATATATTGAGAAATCATTTTTAAGCATGCGTAAGTTCATTTTAAACAATGTCTACTTGAAACATTTTCTTATAGAGTTAGAAATATAAGCTCTATAAAATAATGCGCTTTTATTGGGATCAAGTCTTCAGCCCCCAAAAGTTTTTTCACTATTGTTCATCCCCTAATTGAAAACAATCAAAATAAAAATGTGCACAAACGAAGCACAAACGTTTACACTTTTTACAAGCAAAATATTAAACAAACAAGAATCTTTGAAAATCATGTCTCCAGCCCCACCCATTAGTTCTGTACGAAGGTGGTGAGCACAAACGAAATTTTCGCAGTCACAAACGTTCACAAACGAAGACCAAACGATTAAGCCTAGTTTAGGGTCGAACCTCAAAGCGGCGGGCTGGCATGTCTCCAACCCGCCCAATTAGATCTCAATGAAGGGGGTGAGCACAAACGAAATTTTTGTGCACAAACGAAGCATAAACGATTAAACGTAATTTCAAGTTAAAATTGCAAATGGGGGGGGGGTACAATGTCTCCAGCCCCCCAACTGTTTTTTAGCAATAGCTGATCCTCTAATTGAGCACAAACGAAAAAAACTTGCGTACAAACGTGCACAAATAAAGCACAAACGATTAAACGTATTTTGGCATTAAAACTCAAAATGGGGATGGGGGGCTGGCGACATGGATCTACAATCGACCAAGGCACTCTTAACAAAATATAGCAAGAGCTTGATTACAGGATTGACATCTATCCTATCATAAGGGGTTCCATATCGAACATTTATAATTCTTGGCATCTGGGATAAAACTTTTTGAGTTTTTCTTGGAATGTAACCATATTATTTACTTTAGATTTAGGGTATGGCACGTATGCTGTTGCTGCTAGTTTGACCTCCTCTTTATCTTCTTGTTTTCGGTTAATAAAGGCACTATTAGAAGATTCAGCATATAAACCTATAACAACGGATCCAGCAACTTATTTGGAGGAAACAAGCAATAAATTAAAGAACTGTAAAATAGACAAGGGTACACAACTTCAATTAATACCAAGGGAAAAGTGATGGAAATGTCCTAAATGTTACAGAATGCTAAAAATTTATAAAAAATGGGTTACCATAAGACCTATGATCAGCTCTATACGCTCCTCAATTCAGCCACTGGCAAAATACTTAGCTAAACCACTACAACAATACAATGAAGGCATCAACTTGTATATGAAAAACGCAAACCGCTTTATTAAATTACTGGACAAGAAGTTCATTCAGCTGAGCTATCGGCTAGTCAGCTTCGTCATAGTATCGTTATTTACGAATGTACCTGTAGACGAAGCTTTAGACATTATAAACACACACACACACGCACGCACGCAAGTACGCACGCACGCACGCACTCACGCGCGCACGCGCGCACGCACGCACGCACGGACGCAAGGACGTACGGATGCATGCACGCACACACGCACGCACACACGCACGCACGCACGCACGCACACACGCACACACGCACACACGCACACACACATACACGCACACACGCAAACACGCACACACGCACACCCGCACACACGCACACCCGCACACACGCACACCCGCACACACGCACACACGCACGCACGCACGCAGGCACGCA